>CAWUFW010003247.1:600000-1052500 GCA_963921515.1 Calotriton arnoldi
CGCACCACCGCACCGAACAAATGCCTCGCCGCTGCTGGAGCAGAGTCACGGAAGACCAGCTAACCACAACCCTCGCCCTGAGCCCACCCGCCGAACCCTCCGACCCCGACACCGCCGCCCGCAACCTCAGACAGTGGATCGACGACTGCGCCAACACCCTCGCCCAAGAATCCGCCCAACAGCCACACCAGCAAGAAAGCCACCTGGTTCACCGAAGACCTCCAGGCCTCCAAACGAACATGCCGAAAACTGGAGAAGATCTGGCTCCACGAACGGACAGCGGACAGCTACGCCGCCCACAAGAGCGCCACCCGCAGTCACCATCACCTCATCAGATCCGCCAAAAGGGCCTCACTCAAAGACCGCCTAGACAACAACGCACACAACAGCAAAGAGCTCTTCAACATCGTGAAGGAACTCTCCAACCCCAGCTCCAACACCAACGACATCCAGCCGTCGCGAGACCTGTGCGACTCACTGGCCACCTTCTTCCACCGCAAAATCGCCGACATCCATGACAGCTTCAACACCACGACCGCCCCGGCAACCACCGAGACCACTGCCCCCACAACCACCAACCGCCTGCTCTCCTGGACCAACATCAACGACGAGGACACCAGCGAGATCATGAACACCATCCACTCCGGTTCACCGCTAGACCCGTGCCCTCACCACATCTTCAACAATTCCAGTACAGCCATCGCGCCCCATCTCCGGAAAATAATCAACATCTCCTTCGAGACAGCAACCTTCCCGGAAAGCTGGAAGCACGCCGAGATCACCGCCTTACTCAAGAAACCCAAGGCAGACCCGAAGGACCTCAAGAACTTCCGACCCATCTCTCTGCTCCCGTTCCCCGCGAAGGTCACCGAGAAAATCGTCAACAAACAACTGACCCGCTACCTCGAGGAGAACAACATCCTGGACCCTTCCCAGTCCGGCTTCCGCAGCAACCACAGCACCGAAACCGCCCTCATCGCCGCCACCGATGACATCAGTACCCTGCTAGACAACGGAGAAACAGCAGCCCTCATCCTCCTGGACCTATCAGCCGCCTTCGACACGGTCTGCCACCACACACTACGAACACGCCTTCACGACGCCGGGATCCAAGAGAAGGCCCTGGACTGGACCACATCCTTCCTTTCCGGCAGAACACAAAGCGTCCGCCTCGCCCCCTTCCGATCCAAGGCCACCAAGATCATCTGCGGCGTACCCCAAGGCTCCTCCCTCAGCCCAACGCTGTTCAACATCTACATGGCACCCTCGCCCACGTCGCCCGACAGCACAACCTCAACATCATCTCCTACGCCGACGACACCCAGCTGATCCTCTCCCTCACCAAAGACCCTCACACCGCCAAAGCCCACCTCCACGAAGGAATGAAGGCCGTCGCCGAATGGATGAGGACCAGCCGCCTGAAGCTGAACTCGGACAAGACGGAGGTCCTCATCCTTGGTTCCAACCCTTCAGCCTGGGACGACTCCTGGTGGCCAACATCACTGGGAACAGCCCCGCCACCCACCGACCACGTACGCAACCTAGGGGTCATCCTCGACCCCACCCTCTCCATGACTAAGCAGGTCAACGCCGTTTCCTCATCCTGCTTCAACATCCTCCGAATGCTCCGCAGGATCTTCAAGTGGATCCCCACCGAAACAAGAAAAACAGTCACCCAGGCCCTCGTCACCAGCAGGCTGGACTACGGAAACGCCCTCTACGCAGGAACGAGCGGCTAAGCTCCTGGGAGACGGCTGCAACGCATCCAGAACGCCTCTGCACGTCTTATCCTCGACATACCCCGACGCAGCCACATCACACCCCACCTGAGAGACCTGCACTGGCTCCCTGTCAACAAGAGGATAACCTTCAAGCTCCTCACCCACGCACACAAAGCACTCCACAACTCCGGACCAGCCTACCTCAACAGACGACTCAGCTTCTACACCCCCACCCGCCAGCTCCGCTCGACCAGCCTCGCCCTCGCCACAGTCCCCCGCATCCGGAAAACGACCGCCGGCGGCAGATCCTTCTCCCACCTCGCCGCCAAGACCTGGAACACCCTCCCCACCAACCTCCGACAGACCCAAGACCTACTGGCCTTCAGAAGACTCCTCAAGACCTGGCTCTTCGATCAGTAGCAGCACCACCCCCCTCTTCCCCCAGTGCCTTGAGACCCTCGCGGGTATGTAGTGCGCTTTATAAGTGACATGATTGATTGAAGTAGGTCTAACTGGCCAAAAGAGTGGGTCTCCGCCAACACCCATCACTAAGAATGTTGTGTAGCCTCCCACCTGACTCTCAGTATATCCCAGCTGGCTCTCATGATAGCCCCATACGGAGGGGGCTCTGGTCTAATCTTATGCTCCTGTTAGTGGATGATGATCCCAGTAGGCGCGAGCCCTCGTTCCTAGTAATTAACAGTTAACTCAACCCAGTTGAGGGTTTCATGAATAATTCCCGGATAACTTCCAAGAGCTCCATTTGGTCGTTGACCATATATATGACTCACTCACTTTCAGCAACTCTGCGAGCTCAGATAGCCATTCTGGGAGGGCAGGAAGAGATGGCTTCCGCCAGTGACGCAGTCTGCACACCTCGGCAGTAGCTAGTGTCGCTAAGCACCATTGGTTATGTTTATTGGGCACTACGCAGACCCCATATCATGAAAGAGGGTGAGGTGTACTTTTCATTGCAGGCCATATGGCAGCCCAATAACAAGCAAGTGCTGTACCAGTGCCAGAGGATGTGTGGGAGGTTACAACCTCCAGCAAACATAATGTGGTAAATGATCAATTCTATGCAGTGTCTGGGGAGTCCAATGTTAGTTTGTGTAGAATCTTGAAATACTTGAATTTTAGCTTGGGTTCATGGAGAATTTATCATGTGTGCTTAGAAGGGTCACCCAGCCCTCTGGATCATACAATCCTTGGAGCCTAGGCTGCTAATGTTCTCCAGCGACCTTCCTTGTGGAGTTGGAAAAAGTGTGCCTATTAAGTGACTGTACAGGCCTGAAACCACTCCCTTATGTCTACCCAGGTCTATAAATATTAACATATGGGCATGCTGAAGATCATGCATATTGCTCCCTGACCAGCTCCTGAAGAGGTACCGCAATTGGGCATATGGTGGCACTGGACCATGGTGAATTCAAAACCGAAGTTCCTGAAAGGTTTTAAGAGTGTCACCAACAAACAGCTAATCTATGTATATGAGTCATTGGGCTCTCCAAGCCGGCCAAGAACCCCCAACTTTACTACACAATTGTGCCAGATGGCAGTGAATGCATGAAGCCATGGATTAGGTCCTAGAAGGCCTTGTGCATGCTTCCAGATGGTCTACATGGCTCTAAACACTGGATTATTTGCACGGAAGATGGACGAGGTCTGAAGAGGGATTCTTTGTTCTTGTCACATTGAAGTATATCTTTTTCAATGTAGTCTCACATAGGTGGGTCCAGAGAGATAGGGGTCCAGTGTACTAACTTAGAAACGTGGTGTGCAGTAAAATATTAGTACATCAGGTAGTCTATTCCCTCCAGGTTCATTGTCTGCATAAAATATGTCGATTTTTAATCACACCAGTAGTCCCCCATATGAAAGATTGGATCACCGAATCAATATGACTTAGTGTTTTTTTGGAATCAGGACTGGAAGCATCTCAAATATGTACCTGTGTCTGGGCACAATGAACATTTTCACAGTCTGCCCTCGGCCCATAAGGACAGCTTGAGATCCGTCCATGTGTCAAAGTCAGTTCGGGTTTTAGTTAGGAGGGGGAATATGTTATCCTCTACCATATTGGACAGTCCTCTATTGAGGAGAATCCAAAGATAATTCATCCCTTTTGGCATTCATCTGAAATGAAAGCCTTTAATACTGGCTCCTGTGGTGACCGGGGCATGGGCATTACTTTGCATTTACCCCAGTTGACCTGATAACTGGAGAATCGAGGAAAGGAATCCAATAGTTCTCTGATGGCAGTCAACAATTCTTCTTGTTTAATTATGGTCATGAGGATGTTATCGACATAGAGGAGTGCCTTCGTCATGGCAACTGTATTAATTGATACCCCACTTGATGCGGAGAGAGAGAGTCTGAGCTCTGCTGCTGGGGATTCTAGGGATAGGAGGAACAGTAGTAGGGAACGAGGACAGCCCTGTCTCATTCCCTGCCTTATGGGGAAACTATGCAAGAGAAAGTCACCATTGTTGAGCTTTGCCTCTGGGGCCTGATACAGCCATTTGTCCTTGTCTATGAACTGGTGTCCTAGGGCCAGATGTACGACCAATTGCTTTTGCGACTCGCAAATTGCAAAAAATTGCGAGTCACAATTTGCGGGTCGCAAAAGCAAATGTACAACAGTGTCAGAGACACTGTTAGCGATTCCCAATGGGGTCGCAAAATGCGAGGCTCATGAATATTAATGAGCCACTCGCAATTTGCGACCCCATTGGGAATGGCTGGCCCTCCCAGGAATGGTGGCCTGCTGGGCCCAGCAGACCTCCATGTCTGGGACTGCTTTTCAATAAAGCAGTTTTAAAAAAAAAATGCAGCCCGTTTTCCTTAAAGGAAAACAGGATGCATTTAAAAAAGAAAAAATGAAACTTTTTCGTTTCATTTTTTAAGGGCAGGCAGTGGTCTCTGGGACCACTGCCTGCCCTTAAAAAATATTTTTTGAGTCGGTCACAAAGGGGAAGGGGTCCCCTGGGGACCACTTCCCATTTTCGACTCCATTACCACCCTCTTGAAGAGGGCGGTAATTTGCGAGTGTTTTGCGACCGCAATTGCGGTCGCAAAACATTCGTACATAGGGTAGAGACTCGCTATTAGGAAGGGATCCCCTTGGCGCGTCCCTTCCTAGTTGCGACTCGCGATTCCTAATTAGCGAGTCGCAAATAACTTGCGACTCGCTAATTAGGAATTGTACATGGCCCTTGTTAGAAATGGGGGTCTCTAGTTGGCAATGGCTGGCCACTGTCCAAGTAGGGACCCTTCTTCCCAAGTCAGAGTGAGAGGGTTCCACCCTTTGATAAGCCCTGCTCAACCCTGTGGTAACGTAGCACGAGCAGTTAGGCTTATCTCAGAGGCAGTGTGTGAAGCATTAGTGACCATACACAGTAACACAGTGAGGAACACTACAAAGGGACACCACACAAGTAGTTATCAAAAATAAGTATCTTTATATATAGACTTAACACAAGACCAATAACGATAAAAAGCCACAATACTGTAAAATAGGATTACTCTTGAAATGCTGCAAAAATAGTTTAAGTGTGCAAAGAGGAGTTCAGTTCAAAGCAGTGGTCTCTGCGACCCTTTTACCTACAAAGTACCTGGATTTCGTAGCAAAAACCAACAAAGTGTCGCAAAGAAGCTGTAGCAATGAATTTCTGCACGCGAGGCCGGCGATCGTTAAATCCTTGCCGCGAGGAGGATGATGCGCCGATCTGCTGATGCGTGTAGAGACGATGCGACAAACTTCTGCACGCTAGACCGTTGATGCGATGACTCCCTGCCACAAGGGAGGAGGCGAGGCGACGATCTTGTTGCGTGTGCGATCGGGTTGCGATGCGCAGAAATGGCGCTCCGCGAGGAGCGGCTGATCCTGATGCGATGCGATGAAAATGGCGGACGCTCGGCGTCCGCGCTGCGATGTCGTGAAGCGATGATCTCGGTGCGATGACTCGATCTTTGGTTGCGAACACTCGGCGGCAGCAGCGTGATGATTTTTCGGGCGCTCTCGGCTGCGGCGGCTCGCAAACGTGCGTTAGCGACGATTTCAGCACTCTCTTCTCTGTAGTAGAACTAGAGGCCCTGGAACTCACAGGAGCCTCACCTGCAGATAGAAATCCTCGCTGGGAGGAATCAGGAGGCTGGTGGTGAAGTCTGATGTGCCTGAGACTTCAACAGGAGGCTAGCTCTCTCCTAGCCCTTGGGTGATTGCTTTAGCAAGATTAATAAAAGTTCTCTCAAAAGTCCTTTTCCCTCTTCTTCCAAGTCCAATGGTAACCACTGCAGGCCAATCCCAGAAACAGCACACAAGCACAAGGATAGTCACCTCCTGAGGATTCCTTCAGTTACACGGACAGAGGTTCGTCTTGACATCCAGGAGCAATACACCTTGTAGAGATTTAAGCACAGATATTTATACCCCAAAAGTCTTTGTTCTCAAAAGCTACAAGTCACTGAGCCTAGCCAGAACCAGTTCTGGTCAGTCCTGGAGCACTTTGTTTACCAGGCTGCATCCTTCCTTTCAGAAAGAGGGGGTCTGCTATCAGACACACAGTAGGAGGTGGAGCCAGCATTCACCTTGCCAGGCACAGCCCTATTCAGGTCAAGGAGCCACCCCTCCCCATACTCTAAATGCAGATCTCTCTATTCAACCCAGGTCTGACTCAGCCTGCTTGGTCCCTCCAAAGCCAGACAGCCAATACACATAACAGCAGAGCACACTGGAAGGCTTAGGCAAGAAAATACCTACTTTCTAAAAGGGGTATTTTCAAACACAGAATATAAAAATAAACTTCACTGAAAGATGTATTTTAATATTCTGAGCTCAGGCATACTAAATTCGTTTTTCTACCATGTTCCTGGGGTCAGTTAGGACTATAGAATGTAATAGTCAAACTGCCCATTCTAGCCTATGGGGAACAGGTAGCCTTACAGTAGTGAAAAACAGAAATTGGGTGTAATTCACTACCAGGACATGCTACACACACCAAGGCATGTCCTACCTTACACACACAATGCACCCTACCATAGGGGTGACTTACATGATGCCAAGGGAAGGTTCAGGGGCTGGGAAGTGGGTGCACTTCACAGCCAAGATGGCAGTTCTGGACTGCACACAGACTCTGCAGTGGCAGGTCTGAGACACACTTTACAAGGTGCTTCTGTGGGTGGCGCAAACCAGCGCTGCAGGCCCACCAGCAGCATTTGGTTTACCAGCCCTGGGCACACACAGGCCACGCTACTTGGGACTAACAGGTAAACCAAATAAGCCAATCATGGATATACCAATTCACATGTCATATTTACACAGGGCGATACAAAAGGGGATGATGGACGGAACGTTTGAGCCAATCAAACACTCACCCCCAGTCAACTGATCTGGGTTTAATCCATCATCATTCTTTAGCTCACTCCACCACCCCAGTTCAGACATGGCCATATGCAAATCAGTCTGACCCTGTGCCTCTTGGGAACAGTCCAGCCCGAACTGCCAAGCCATGCCTTCCCTGGACCGGAAACAAGCATCCTAGGACCGGTTTCTGGCATTTCAGCCGTCATCAGCCAGGCTTGCTTGAATCCAGTGGCAAAGTGAGCAAGGGACCCACGTCTGGGCATACCCCCGCCAACTTAGGGGCGACCAAAGCGATACAAAGGGGATGATGGACGGAGCGTTTGAGCCAATCAAACACTCACCCCCAGTCAACTGATCTGGGTTTAATCCATCATCATTCTTTAGCTCACTCCACCACCCCAGTTCAGACATGGCCATATGCAAATCAGTCTGACCCTGTGCCTCTTGGGAACAGTCCAGCCCGAACTGCCAAGCCATGTCTTCCCTGGACCGGAAACAAGCATCCTAGGACCGGTTTCTGGCATTTCAGCCGTCATCAGCCAGGCTTGCTTGAATCCAGTGGCAAAGTGAGCAAGGGACCCACGTCTGGGCATACCCTGCCAACTTAGGGCGAACATAGCAAAACCAAAGGAGATGATGGACGGAGTGTTGAACATTGCAAGCACTCACCCCCAGTCAACTGATCTGGGTTTAATCCATCATCATTCTTTAGCTCACTCTGCCACCCCAGTTCAGACATGGCCATATGCAAATCAGTTTGACCCTGTGCCTCATGGGAACAGTCCAGCCCGAACTGCCAAGCCATGTCTTCCCTGGACCGGAAACAAGCATCCTGGGACCGGTTTCTGGCTTATCGCTTTGTTCGCCCTAAGTTGGCGGGGGTATGCCCAGACGTGGGTCCCTTGCTCACTTTGCCACTGGATTCAAGCAAGCCTGGCTGATGACGGCTGGAATGCCAGAAACCGGTCCTAGGATGCTTGTTTCCGGTCCAGGGAAGACATGGCTTGGCAGTTCGTGCTGGACTGTTCCCATGAGGCACAGGGTCAGACTGATTTGCATATGGCCATGTCTGAACTGGGGTGGTGGAGTGAGCTAAAGAATGATGATGGATTAAACCCAGATCAGTTGACTGGGGGTGAGTGTTTGATTGGCTCAAACGTTCCGTCCATCATCCCCTTTTGTATATTTACACAGGGAGCATTCGCGCTGTGGCACTGAAGGGCAGTGGCACAGCGCCCAGAGCATCTAACACCAGCAAAAACAGAGGAGACAACAGCGAAAAATGGAAGGGAGACCCACGCCAATGGTGCCAGGTCTAACAGCCCTGTAACATTTTGCATGCGCAAACGGGTCACAAACCCATTTGTGTATGCATTTTAGGGTTGTACATCTGGCCCCTAGTCTGAACCTATCAAATACAAATAAGACCATTCAACCCCATCAAGGGCTTTCTCTGCATCGAGTAAAATGGCGACCGTTTCCTGGTCCTAATTCCTGGATGGCCATAACATATGTGCTGCCGTCCTCATGTGGTTCCTGAACGAGCACCCCGGGACAAAGCTGGCCTGCGAGGGGTGTATTAAGGATAGTATCACTTTGCCCAGTCTAGTGGCTAATATTTTGGCTTAATGTTTACATTTATGAGGGATAACGACCAGTAGCTTCCACATTCCAGTAGGTCTTTGCCCTCTTTTGGCAATAATGTGATAAATGTTTAATTGGAGACAGCACTGAGGCAATGTGACTCCTCCAGCTTCCTAAAGGCTTCGCAGAGCATTGGGACAATTGGGGGTTTGTAAATTTTGCAAATTTTGCAAACCTGCGAATCCATCTTCCTCGGGAAGTTTACATGTCAAAAGTTTAGAGATGGCCTTGTTAATCTCCTCTGCTGTAATGGCTCCCTCTAGGAGTTTAATACCATCCTCCAAAAGAGAGGGTAGATGAAGTGAGCCAAGGAATATATCTTCTTTGTCATGGCAAATGGTGTCATTAGCCATTTAAAGTGACTCATAATAAGAGGCGAATGCCATCCGCAATATCTTCAGGGTTCGTGAGAAGGTGTCCCTGTTTATTGCGCATAGAAGGTACCATCAGTTGTGCCTTTCTTTGTTGTAGTTGGAACACAAGCATCCTTCCCACCTTTCCCCCCTTCATAATGTGGCCACTTTAATTTTGTTAGAGCCTTTTCTGCTATGCATGTGTAGTGTTTCATAAGGGCGAATTTCCCTACCTCTCGTTGTCACTATAGGTGGGACAAAGAGGCAGAGTTGTAGTCCCCTGCCAGTTTTGATATAGCATGGTCCAGGCACTTGCTCTCAGCCTCAGACAACGTCTTTTTGAGTGCTGAATCCCTCATTAAGAAGCATCTCCAAGTCGCCTTACCTGCCGCCTATGGGGCGATGCCACAGAATGCATGTTCTCCGTATGGTACTCACGGACGTGTATCCAAGAGGCTTGTCTCCACTGGGATTTCATAATTGGAGGTGGGCATCCTCCAGTGCCCCCCAGGGGTTAACAATGGCCTAAGTAGAGAGAATTGGAGACCGGGCAGTGGTCAGACACCCCGCCAGGCAGTATTTCTGATCAGAATGACAATTAAAGTAGTGGATCCCAAATGAGGAAGAAGTCTATCCTGGAGAACGTGCCTTGTATTAGGGAGTAAAAGGTATAATCTTTTCCTGTCGGATGGCCCAGGCACCAGACATCCACTGAGCCATGATCCTTGATCATGTCATTCAACAAAGCTCTATCAGTTGCGTTGCATTTGTCAGGGGGGACAGTGCAGTCAAGAATAGGGTAAATCGTAATTCTCCAATCGCCCGGATAACCAACCTTGTGTTCCTGATTTCAGTCAGGAGCCTGGTCAAGCGAGAGAGAAAGGTGTATCTGTTATTGTTGGGAGCGTATAAAGCATCTAAGATTAGAGTCTGTCCCAAAGTTTTCATTTTCACAAATATATTTGTTCTTTCCCAATCAGACCATGTATGTATTACATTATGAGGGAACACAAATTGCCTCCACAATGAGAAAATTAAAGCGTGGTTACTAACTCCGAGGATATGGTGTGAATGATATCCAATCCCACCGAAAGATTAATTCAAACAACAAATTATGCATGAATTATACATTCATAAATAACTCATAATGGTCGTACTTCTTTATCATGAGCCAGCATCTCCATTTATTGAACAACAAACCATTTATAATCATTGTCAAGGAAATAGCACTGGCCCGCTGTCAAGAGAAGACATCACCAAGATTTCATGTAGTCCAGACAGTGATCTGTGGGATAACGGGCGACTACCCAACAGCCCTTCAGTCTTTTTTTAGTCCTTAAAGAGTGCTATTTCCTACGCTTTTTAAAACCCGCTCTATCAGATCTCCTGTAGTGGGATGGACGGGGTCTGTTGTGAGACTCAGGTTTTCTGGGACAGTGTTTGCTGCTACCATCAGCTGTCGGTTCTATTCCATTCCATGTGCACTGTGGTTCCATCTCCATTGAGGATAAGCCCTCTGAGTCCAAAAAATCTGAGATTTTATCTGGGTCATGGAACTCATTGGTCCGGCCATTAAAGGGTTTAAGCTTAGTTGCAGGTTCAAGCAGGCTATATTTGATGTTGTGCTGTCGGAGCCAGGTCTCAGACACAAACATTTCTTCCAATTCATCTATGTGTCTTAGGAGAAGTCTGACCCAATCTGCATCTGTTGTCATTCAAACTGGAAAGATCCCTCATGTTTTTCAGCTACCTGTTGTATCATTCATACCTCTGCATGTCTGAGCAAGCAGGCTATTAACACCCAGTGAGACAGGAGGCCTGGGTGCACCATGGTCAGATCCTGTATGCCTTTGGATTTCTAAATGGCAGTAATTTGGGTGTCCAAACTTTTCAGCAGCATAGTATGTAAAAAGGCAGTCATATTTACCCACTCTTCCTGGACTCCATAAATGTGAATATTATTCTGTTAGGAATGATCTTCCAGGTCGGTGGCCTTTTGCTTGAGGCGCGAAAGTTTAGACCCCAGTCTGGTTGTTGATTCACTTTTCTGTCCAAGACCTCAGGGGCCAGATATACGACCATTGAATTTTGCGACTCGTAAATTGCGACTCGCAATTTGCGAGTCATAAAATTCAATAGACAACAGTGTCTCTGACACTGTTTGTGATTCCCAATGGGGTCACAAATTGCATGCCTCATGAATATTAATGAGGCTGTCACAATTTGCGACCTCATTGGGAATGGCTCGCACTCACAGGGATGGTGGCCTGCTGGGGTCAGCAGACCACCATGTCTGTGACTGCTTTTTAAATAAAGCAGTTTTTGTTTAAAGTGCAGCCCGTTTTCCTTAAAGGAAAACGGGATGCATTTAAAAAAAGAAAAATGAAACTTTGCAGTTTAATTTTTTAAGGGCAGGCAGTGGTCCCTGGGACCATTGCCTACTCTTAAAAAATATTTCCCCACCCATTCACAAAGGGGAAGGGGTCCCCTGGGGACCCCTTCCTGTTTGCGAGTGGCTTAACACCCTTCTGAGTCGGGTGGTGAACTGCGAGTGTTTTGCAACCGCAATTGTGGTCGCGAAACAATCATACCTAGGTTATGGGCTCGCTATTAGGAAGGGACGCCCTTGGCACGCCCCTTCCTAATAGTGAGTTGCTAACCATATTTTGCGAGTCACTAATTGGTTAGTGACTCACAAAATAGGGTTAGTACATTGGGCAGACGTTTTTTTGTGGTCGCAAAGGGGCAAAATTCCCCTTTGCGACCGCAAAAAACAGTTGTACATCTGCCCCCTAGTCTCCTATCCATTGTATCGAGTTGTGGATGTACAGATGTACGGTCAGAGCGCATGGATTTTTTTTCTGTAGAACAGGACAGTGTGGCATCAAAGCCTGCCATCTTAGTGCCCAGGACAGAAATGTCCTTGATATAATTTTGTCCAGTGCCATTTCTCTATAACCCCCTCTTTTGTTGTGGCCCCCACCATGGTGCGTGCAAGGTCTTCAGAGAACAACAACTGCTGTAAGGATTTCGAGGACATGTGACTGCCTGCGAGCTGCTATGGGATGCTAACTGTGCCTGGGTAAGCAAAGGAAGTATCACAGGTGTAATGTAAGACTGATTCTGTGAGGTCAAGTATGCAGTTGGTAGGGGCCACACTGACCTCAGATATTGGGAGGGGTGTGCTCGGTTGGCATTGTCTGTGAGGCCGCCTGGATTGTTTGTGGGGACCATTTGGGTCTATGTGTGTGAGCAGTTACGACCTGTGCCCATGTCCTTATATGATGGAGGTCTTATCCCCAGGCTAGGGTTGGCAGTGGGGAGGGGATAGGGGCAGTTTATGCTCACTGATTTCTGGCAGTGGTAGGAGAGTCTCCCTTGAGGCTGGAAGCTGTGTGGCCGGCATATCTGTGCGATTCATGTCCTGCTATCTCTGGTTGACAAGTGTTGCTGATAGTTGTCAAATTATGCAGTATATAGGGGGGGCCCCACTGACCTCAGATCTTACGAATGGTGTGGCCTTTGGGTATCTTCTATAAGGCAGCCTGGACTGTTTGTGGGCCCTTGCAGATCTGAGGGAGCTAGGTGCTACTGCCTGAACCCATGTCCTCTAATGGTGAAAAGGTTTATCCCACGAGGAAGGATGGAGACAGTGTATGCGCTTGCTGCCTTCTGCAGGCCCAGAAGAACCGCAAGGTGGTTAGATGTATGGCCTGCGTGTCTGTATGGTTCACAGCCTATTTCTGGATGGCAAGCTGGGGTCATAGGTATTAGAACCCACCCCCACTTCAGGAGAGTCACCGTTATCTGTTCCTTCAGCCCACCCTAAATCTTAGCTCTGTCTAGGCTCCAGTCTAGGCCTCAACTACTCTATGCAATACTCTGCCCCAGTTCTGTAAAGACCGCGCCTCTTCCCGTTACCTTCTACTCTGCATCACCTCAAGAGGACTTGGTAGTCCTTGAAGAGAAATCCACACTGGATTGGCTTCCGGTGAGGATTGGAGGAGATGCTGGTCTGGTGCCCAGCAGCTCGGTGATCAGCTGCGATTCGTCTTTGTACACCCAGATCGAGGTGTGGAACCCTTGTATATGGTCGTCCTAGCTCACTGTGGGCACTGACGGTCTTGATTTTGGGTCAAATGTTGGGGGGTGCATTATACCCCCCATGCTGCAGTATTGAGGTGGTCTCCCAAGAAGCTTTAAGTGGAATTAAAATAGTGGGGGGGTCTCTAAAAAGGGGCAATTCCTGAGATGCATAATTAATAAGCCTTTCAAGACACTTAGCCTATATAATTAAGGGTGAGTCTTAAAATACATAAATGAAAATCCTGTACTTCACATAGCGTGCTGCCTGAGCAGTGTTTGGGTGCCTCTAAATGTCGCACAACATCCAACACATGTACCTAAAACAAACCAGCCCTATTGGCTTGGTTGATTGTTGTTCGCAGTATCAGATAAATAAACATCAATAATTCTGTTATGAATGACTAGATTAAAAATGTTTCATACATGAAGCAGTGAACTAAATATTACTAAGGTCTGTGAAAGCGGTAGTTGCCTTCAGAGTATCTCAGCCATTCCTGTTCTCCCCTTCTCACCACTTTATTCTGCAGTCTCTCACTCTGAGACACTTTTGCCCTTTTTCTTACTTCATCTTCCTTAAATCCTCCATTTGAATATCTCACACATTCCCACAGTTACCACCGGCAAAATATGCGATTATGCTCTGTGCGCTCTGTAGAGAGACCAAGGTTTGGATGTGTATGTAATCTGGAGACCCCTATATGACTCAATGACAGGCACTGTGAGAAACTCACAGTGCCTTCTACTTCAACTTTGGAGCTCTCAATCATGCCCCATCGTAAACACCCACCCTCAGCTGAAGGTGACTGAACTGAAAGTATGTACTGTACAACAGTCAGGTGTTGCATAAAAAAACCTGCAGAAACACATCACCTTGAAAAAAAGCAAATCCTGTTGGGGATTGCAAAGGGAAGTAAAACATGTGAAATGCAAACGGGGATTGCATCGCTGACATGCAATACAATCAGGCCTTTTTACAGTCCTTGTTGATAAATCAATCATTCTTTTTGACAGTTAAGGACTTGCATACCATGCCCGATAGGGACCTGTTTCGAAGTCGGATTTTAATTACTGTTGGGTCTAAGACCTGTCAGGACCTGACCCACTTAAAGCCCTGATGCACTCACTCCAGCAGCATCCTCGATCGGCAGGAGCAAATTACAGAGTGGCCATCTTCCTCCGTAGCTGGCTCTGCCTCTTCCAAAGCCCACTATCCTGAAGCAATGCCCACTTGCACCGAACTGTAACATAGCAAACCTCGGGCACACTGTAACCAAGTAAATGATTGCATCCTTCATTGCACTTGGCTATTCAGGAGTGGGTGTGATTTGTTATGGTGTGTCTATTTGTATAGTGCCCTAATCACCTGGGAGGGTATCCAGGCGCTTGAGGAGGTGTGTAAGTGAGTGTCCTCTCAGAGAAATTCAGAGCCAAATCTTCAGCTTCTTGCGGAACTCAAAGAGTAAGGAAAAGGCTCTGATGTGTTGTGGGAGGCTGTTCTATGTTTTTTGTGCGATGTATGAGAATGAACAACCTATTGTTCTGCCCATGTGAATGGCGGGTATGTGTGCGAGTGAGAGTGAGGCTGAGGGTAAGTGTCTGTTATACTGGACCAAAGTTGTGTAAGGCTTTGTTTGTGTGTGGGAGGAGTTTGCATTGACTGCATATGTGAATGGGCAGATAGTGGAGCTCTCTGAGGTGGGGTGAGATGTGGGTTCGGCACGGGAGGTCGAGTATGAGTCTTGAGGCGGCATTCTGGATGGTTGGTAGTCTGTCTAGTAACTGCTTGGAGATTCTGATGTAGAGTGCATTGCCGTAGTTAAGCTTACTAGTGATGATTGCTTGCATTATGGTACATCTGGTGTTCTGTAACTTTTTTGTAGCATACCTAAGATGTGGAAGCAGGCGGCGCTCACTGCATTGACTTGTGCTGTAATGATGAGCTTGTCATCCAGGATCATCCCCAGTTTCCTGGCGTAGTCCGTGGGCTTTTGTGTGGATCTTAGCTCCGTCTGCCACCTGGTGGCAACCCATGGGGAGGTCTTGTTCCCAAAAACCAGTACTTCTGTCTTGTCAAAGTTGAGCTTCAGGTAGTTGGTACTCATCCATTCTGCTACCATGGTCATGCAGTTGGTGAAGTTGGTTCTGGTGGTGGTCATCTTGTCTGTCTGGGAGAGGATGAGTTGTGCATTGTCGGCTTAGGAGATGATGTTAATGCCCTGGGATTGGATGATGTTGGCGAGCGTTGCCATGTAGACGTTGAACAGGGTGGGGCTGAGACACAATCCCTGGGGACTCTGCAGATCAGGTTCTTGGTCTCCGATGTGATGAGTGGCAGTCGGACCCTTTGGGTTCTTTCCATGAGTAAGGAACAGATCAATTTGAGTTTGGGTCCTTGGATGCCGATCTCGTGGATTCTTCTGATGGGTGTGTTGCGGGATACTGTGTCGAATGCCGCAGAGAGGTTGAGCAGAATGAGGACCGCTGTTTCTCCTCAGTCCAGGATGGTCCAAATGTCATTGGTGGCTGCGATGAGTGCTGTTTCAATGCCGTGGTTCTTTCTGAATCCTGATTTAGTGTTGTGCAATCAGTGGTGTATTTTAAGCTGGGTTGTGAGTTGCTTCTTAATGGCCTTCTCTATCATTTTGCTTGGGTAGGGGGGCTGGGAGATTGGCAGAAAGTTGTCAGTTGTTTCAGGTCGGCTGATGGCTTCTTGAGGAGGGTGTTGACTGCTGCATGCTTCAAGTCTTCCGGGAAAGTGGCAGGTGTGATGGAGGTGTTGATGATGCACGTGAGTACGGTGCTGATTGGTGATGATCCCAGGTTGTAGATGTGGTGGGGGCATGGATCTGATGGGGCCCCTGAGTGGATGGCCCACACGATCATCGCTCTGTCATCTCTGGTGCGGGTTACCCATGCGGTGAGGTGGCCATCTTGGTTTGCAATGGGTATGGGTAAGTTGGCAATGAGATCGCTGGGGTCGGGTTGGTGTGTGAAGTTGCTGTAGATGTTTGTTATTTTTCTGTAGAAGAAGTTTGAAATGTTGTTGCAGCGTTCTTGGGAGGGGGTGATATTGTTGACGGGGGATGAGGATGTGGTAAAGTCTTTGACGATTGAGAAGATCTCCTTGCAGCTGTTGGAGCGCCCTTCGATTAATTTAGCTAGCGCTCTTTTCTTAGTGTCTCTCAGTTGCTGGCTGTAGCATCTGAGTGCAGCCATGTAGCTGATTCTATCGGTGTTTCGAGGCTGGCTCTCCATTTTCTGTCTAGCTATTTGCAGTGTTGTTTGGCATCTCAAAGGTCTTCTGTATACCACCTGGCCTGCTTGTTGAATCTTCTTTCTACATTGTTTATTCTATATCAAAAACTAGAAAATAATTTCTGACGAGCGGTAGCTCCTCTGCTATGGCAGAGGAGCGTCGCCCCCCCTGCTGAAAAAACGAGAAAAATAAAATGATAATAAAACAAATTTATTATCATTTTATTTTTCTTTCCCCGCTAGAGCTAGCCAAGTCTGGGCGGGGCCATGATGACAGCAGGCGAGGAGTAGTGCAGCACTGTAAGTGCGCATGACGGTTTGGCGGGCTGTTTTTGGCCAGCTAAACTGTCATGCGCACTTAGGTTTCTCCAATCCAGCTGTGTTGCAATGCCAGGGTGGAAAAACAACACAGACTACCAGGCCCTGTCTGAGCGGCAAACCGAGCCACTCAAACCAGTCCTGGCGCTGCTCTCATGCTAATGAGAGCAGTGCCGAGAATTGGTGGGAGCCTGTGCTGGTGTACCAGGGACTGCTGGGACACCATCAGGAGAGAAGAGGAACACCGAGGCAGACAGCAGCATTGGCTGCAGAACAGGTACGTTTTTTTTAGTTCTTATTATTTCTCTAATCCCCCGTCCCCCCACCACCTACTTGAGTTTTGTGGCAGCCGCAACTGTTTCTGGCCAGTGAATTCTGAGTGATTTGAATCACAATGATATGACTTCAAAGTGCATAACAGTGATACAGTCCAGGAAACATACATTTCTAGTTCTAGTAACCAATGTACAGTTAGGATAGTCAAATCGACAGGCTAGCAATTTTTGATAGTACACTTCAGCTTTCCATCCCTGGATTTGAACCAGTTACCACAATCTGGTGAATGTGAGCTCGTCTTTTGAAAGTCCTCATACTGTCTGTTGGTGGGGAGGGAGTAACTGGCTTCCACAACAGGCTTGGAGCACCACCGATTCATCCATTTCCAGGGCCGGACTGGCTGTAGCGGGCACCGGGCATTTCCCCGGTGGGCTGCCAGGGTGGGGGCCGGTTTTGGGCCCCTCGGGGGCCATTTTTGTTACAGGGCCGTTTTTGCAGCATGGCTGCAATATCGGCCCCTGTAACAAAATCGGCCGAAACCGGCCCTGGCAAACAGCTCGACACCCCCCAACCCCCCAGGGGGCCGGCCGAGCACTTTGCCAGGGCTGGTTTTTGTTTCCCAGTCCGGCCCTGTCCATTTCTACCCCTGTCCCCGGGCCCCCACATGCTGTTACTCCACCAGTACTCTCCTTTTCCATCACATGCGAGGACTCTTTAATCCGAGTGTATGAGTTCAAGCCAGGCTTAACTTGGGAGACCTCTGCAGTGGATTGTGCAGAAGAGGGGATGCCATTAATCTGGGTGTCCTCTGCCATGTGAGAGATGTATGTGCATGGAGCATGTGAATGTGGTTGTATATGAGTGTGTGAGAGAGGGAAGGAGATATATGTCCACAGAGTATGTATGTGTCTGTTTGCACGTGTTGGTGTGTAAGAGTGTTTGTTTTGTTAGTCTGTGGGTGTGTTTGTGAGTTGTATACATTTGTGTATTTATGTGACTGAAACATCAGCGGGTGGAGTACGCGAATGGGTGTGTATGAGTGTGTATTTGTATGTGTGCGATATATGTGTGATATGTCTGGTCATGGAGTATGTGGGTTACCTGTTTGTATGTGTGGATGTGTAAGAGTGTGCGTTTGTTTATATGAGTATGATTGGATGCATGTGATGTATGTGAGAGATTTATGAGTATGGAGTTTGTAAATGTTTGCATGTGTGGATGTGTAAGAGTGCGTGTGCCTGTGAGTGTTTCTGCACGTTTGTATGAGTATGTTTGTATGTGTGGAGTGCATATGATTGTGTGTCCTTGTGTGTGTGTATGTGTGTGAGAGAGAGAGAGATATTAATGTGCATAGTCTGTGTTTCCACATGTAGATATGTAGGAGTGTGATTGTGCATGTTTGAGTATGTATGTGTATGTGAGATTTATGTGTACAGAGTCTATGTGTCTGCACATGTAAATGTGTAGGAGTGTGAGTGCTTGTGCATGTTTGAATGAGTATGAATTGGATGTGTAGGGTGCATATGCTTGTGTACGTGTGAGAGATGTATGAGCATGGAGTATGTATGTGTTTGCACGTGTGGTGTGTAAGAGTTTGTGTATGTTGGCATGTGTGGGGTTTGTATGTGTGTGTACGTGAGAGAGGGAGGGGGACAGAGAGAGGCGAGCCTGTCTCCTTGTCCTGAGATGCACAGGGGGGATAGATAACTACTGCACCAAGTACTTAAATCCACCATGACTGAGTGTATTGACAGACTGATTTCCTCATGATACATGTCAAGGTCGGTGCACTTAGTTACTGTCAACATAAAAGGCTGGCAGCTTGTTTTCTCAGAGCACTTTGGAGTTTCACTCTGGTGATAACAGCTGTGAACTTTCGGACGTGCTCTCCCCACGAGGCCATATGCGAGAACTCTGCGAGGAAAAATTAAAACAGATTGAAATCCCTTTCATTCCACCAAAAGTTACTCAGAGCGGATACTCCGTCCTTGAAACCAACAGATGTCTCTCGATGGGATCCGGCTCACAGTATCACAACATTCATTGTGTCACAACATTCACAGTATCACAACATTCATTGATTTATCAGCACCCTCTGTTACCAGCCTGATTAACACCTCTCCAACACTAAGTGAGGTCCCCAATTCTCTAAAAAACTGTTCTGGTCACTGCTTTGTCAGGGGTCGGGCTTCCATGGCAGGAGGGTTGACTCCATAGTGTTCGCTGGTACTGCTATTGTCAAATGGCTGGTAAATGTGTGACCGCTTGCAGGACTGTGCTCTCCCTCACTCATTTTCACTCTTTCACTCTTGTGTAGACACAGTGACAAATACATAAGAACTGTAGTAGTCACACATGGCATCTACAATACCCTTCACGCTATTTAAAACTTTTCAAATAAAAATAAAATAAAAAAATATATACTACAGACACGCTGTTCTACCCAAAGCACTTCCACCAAGTAGCATGCTACCCATCCTCAAAGCATTGCCGTGCCTTGTCAGAGGTAAGAAGCTATATGGAAATGCAATGCAATACAGTCTTCATTTATTTTGGTACACTGTGGATCTATGTGGCTTCGCCATGCCTTCCTCAGAGAGATCTCCCCCGTCCACCCATTGTGTAAAGGTCAGAAGAACCTGTTGAAGGTGTCTGTAGTACAGTGCAGGTGCATTCTCCCCTGCAGTATATTACACATACCTCTGCCCTATCCACAATCTCATTGTCCTTCGTAACATTTCTTTAGTTTCTTGAGACCCTAATGTTGGTTGCTTAATTCTCACTGCATCTGCGTGGTTCTTTGTTTGTTTTCTTAACTTATAAACAAAAATCATATTTTTGTTTATAAAGTCCTTACTAGAGATAGATTCTGCGGCAAGTCCCCCACATCTTAGACTTTAGATCCACCATGTGCTTCACAGAATGCGTGTGTACTCGACGCACGCAGTGAGTATGTGACTAAGTGTGTTTCTTTAAAATGTTACCTTCAGCCCTCTTCGGGTAGTACTATGAGCAGGGCAGGCGTCTCACGTCTCACCCACTGAGTGAGACTCTTGTTCTCTCGAGTACAGTCTCACCCCTGAATAATGGGAACAGTCCATCGACTCTCAAGTCATCACTTTTATTGAAACTTGTTTTTTCACCTCTAAAACCGGCAAATCTCAGCCTGTTGATTATTGTCCGTTGGCATCTGTGTGTGAGTGGCCTTGAGAGTCTGAGAACGACACCAAAGCCCTTAATCTCAGCTTGGCTGTGGTTGATGTGCTGGTAGTAAGGGAAGCGTGCCAGAATATATCTCATGGGATCAGCGGTGGGATCTGCCTTGACGGCTTCAGAGCCTGCCAGGAGTCTAACAAAAGTATTGTGTAAGTGAAAGCACGTGCGAGTGCTAGCTGCCAAACTCTGTGATGCATAAAATGAGACAATCTGGAGGTCTATGTTTGAGGGGTATGTATATAAAGATTTCATTTGTGTCTGAAAGTGTATGCATTCTTCAGAGGCCAGGGGAGGGCGGGGTGACTGGGTACACTGCCCAGAGGCCTAGGCCTCGGTAAGGGCCATGTTAGAGCAAGGCCCAATCTTCTCAGCAGCCCAGGATTGACGGTTCCACTCGCAGATGAGCCTAATGGCCCCTGAAGGCTCTTATCTTTCCAAGTGCATTGAAACTGTGTGGGTCATGTGACTGGCCTCTGCTATCCATATCATGCCAAAGAAAGGACTGACATCAATACACCATCAAGGTGTCTGTTGAACGGCAGTACTGCATGTTTCAACGGTAGCCTCTTGGCCACCTGGACTTTAGAGAACTGTGGTACCTTGTGTGATTCCATGGTTCCCAGGTCTCAGGAAACACTGCTTGAAGCCTGCAGGTGTGGACTGGGACCTTCACTTCCCTCGGGCTGAGTCCTGTGCTCCTGGGTTCCTGTCTGCTGCTCCTTGCTCCTCCAGCTCCAAAATGGCAATCACCTGCCTGAGGGTTTGCAACCGCCTTTTAAGTTACTACACTAGTCCGGTTCAGGTTTTTATTACAGTTTCTTTCCCCTTTCCATCATTGCTGTATCTTCCTTGATTCCTTTCTGGTTTTCTCAATCCTTTGTGTTTCCTGTCATGTGATGTTTGATGTAATTTCCTTTTTCTGTTCTTTTATTTTACAAGGCCTCAGTCTGGTTGCAGGGTGCGTCACAACAAAGCAGTGTTCCTTCACTTGTTTCCTTGCTCACTCCACTTGCTAATCTTAATTCAAACCTCTTGAAGAATTCCTTTATCGGATTTCAGATTTTTGAGTTTCTTTAAACAGTTGAAGTTTTCATCCATTAAGGAGGTTTGTTTATTACTTTGGCTTTTTCTTCCTGAAAAGGTGGTAGGATTTTGAGGGCACTTGCTTACCACAAATTCCAGCGTGGTAACATTGTGGCTTCTGGAAACAGTTGCTCATACATCAGACATTAGATGACCCGGATCAGATTATGGTCAGCATCCAGATCTGAACAATCCACAGCTCTTGGGGTACACGGGTCTTTATGAGCCATTCATAAATAGCCGTCAATAGCTGACCAGTGGCTGCTCCTCCACTAAGACGGAGGAGCGTCGCCCCACTGAGAAGGTCAAAAATGTAAAAATAAAATGATAATAACTCATTGTTATTATCATTTTATTTTTACATCCTTGCTCAGCTGGGGCGGGGCTGCTCTGCTAACAGAGCAGGGCATGGGAGGAGTAGTTTGCCCACTCCTAGTGCGCATGACGCTTTGGCCGGCCCTTTCAGGCTAGTCAAACCATCATGCACACTTTGTATGTTCTCCTTGCAGGTGGCTGTATTACAGCCTGCATGGAGAACATGCCCAGCCTCCCATTCTCTGGCTGAGCGCCGATCCACGGCGCTCAGACCAATCACAACGCTGCATTGCGGCGTTGTGATTGGTCATCGGGAGGCTGGGAGCCGGGTGCTTCCTGCTCTGCGGGCGAAGAGGACCGAGAGAAGGAGGAGGTGCCGGCAGCAGCGGCGGCAGACAGGTACGTGTATTTTTATTTTAAACTCAGCCCCCTGCCCCCCCGCGACCCGCCCCCCCCGCCGGAAAATATCAGCCGCCACTGTAGCCGACCATCAAGGATGCAAAGCTAATCCTTGATTAATGATCAGCAGTACAATAATTAGAGAATTTAAGGAATGCCTTTCATTTGCCAGCTTAGAAATGACAAAACAGAGTGTTATTTAGAGATATTTATAAAAATAACCTATTATTATGGGCCAGATGTACGAATAACTGTCGCAGTTTATGAGCATTATTTGCAACCAGTAAAGAATTTTACGAACTGACCTATGTACTAATAGGCCGGTTTGTAAAATCAAAATTCAGAATCACAGTGCGTTGCAATATTAATGAAGTAGGTTGCAAATTGTAACAGGGATGCATCATAGGGATTGCGGCCTGCTGGGGTCAGCAGACCCCCATATCTGTGATCACTTTTAAATAAAGCAATCTTTGTTTTTAAATGCAGCACATTTTCTTTAAAGGATAAAGATCAGTTTTCTTGTTTGTTTGTTCAAGAGTTGGCAGTGGTCCTGTGAATCACTGCCAACCTATGAATCAGTATCCATTCACAATCCATTTTAGGAGTCAGAAACAATTTTCTGACTCCCAAAATGGGATTAGTACATCTGAAAAAGCATTTTAGGGTCATAAATGCCACATTGGAGCGTAATTGAGTGAAAAAATACTTAGTACATTTGGTGCCAAGTTTCTCACACCACATACTTGATAAACTTTAATGAAATCTCACTCACGCCACATTACTGACTGATACACTGCAGTGGAGTCTCACTCAGTTCTACATCAGGGACCTTCTACACTACAGAGGAGTCTCACCCAACTCCACAGCACTGACCTACCCATGAATGGCATCTCACTAAAACTGACATCACTGACTGCATGCATTTCAATAGAGTCCTGCACAGTCCCACTTTACCGGCCTCATACACTGGAATGTAGTCTCACTCAGTCTGAGATCACAGACTTCCTGATTCACATATTCCCTATCACTCATTGTCATAATCATCATTTTTTCATTTGCCAAATAAAACCCCCTATGGGAGGTTTTACGAAGGATGACTGGTGCCAGGCGGGGAAGGTATGCGAAGGAAATACCAGCAACCCAGTAGGGTCGTCAGTTTCTAAATATAGCCAATAGGCTGCACTCTGCCAGGCAGACTTGATCAGCCAATAGGCTGCACTCTGCCAGGCAGACTTGATCGTGAGACAGGGCATAAATATGGCAGAGTTACATGAAAGGGTAACTAGCTGGAGAGTGGCCAGACCCACTAATATCTTCTCACACAAGTGGACACAGACGATAGGACAATCCTTGTTGTTGCACAATCCCTCTCCCAGGGATCCTTCTCAAGAGATCCAGAAATACACTCACCAATTGGTGTGGCTAACCAGATCCATTCCTTGGATTTTTAGAGCCCTAGGAAAATGGGATTTTCCCATTCAGCTGCTCTGCCTTCCTTAACAAGTCCAGTTTGGAGGCCACTTATTAATATCTTGCGCCCCCTTGTAGACTATTGTGGTGGTGCCATAAGGCAGCTGCCTGCAGCTGCCTTAATGATGTGGTGGCACTCAGGCTGACTGTTATGACCCAAAAGGCTTGTTATAGCGATTTGAGTATGGGCTCCGAAGGGTAGCCACTTACCCCCACCATTTTAAGATGTGTAGGCCTGTAAACACAAACCCGCATCCAACATAATTTGGGAAGGGAAAATGAGGGGTAGGGAGGTGAGAAAAGAAACATTAGAGGTCCTAGCTATATGGAATATTTAGAATAACTTGCACCACTCACATGGGAAAATGCAGCAGCTGTAGCATTTCTCAGACAGTTTGACTAGTAAGGTTAAAGCATACACAAAGTACATAAGTGTGTGCTAAACTTAGTTTCATATCTCGGGAAAATCGTTACCACATAGAGACTCACTTGCTGCTCAGATGGAGAATGCTAGTAACGAACACAGGAGGTACTCGGACGCCTTCCCTGTGCTCGCTGGCATCAGGAGATGTACTGAAGAGCCAGTCCTCCACTGATACAGGAGCCGCCACCTAGGTAACTAGTAACACCAGGAATGGAAAATGCAGAGAGAGAGAGGGAGAACAAAACAAAGGTACAGGACTCGAAAATGGTGTATGAATTGATCGAACGGGAATCAACCAATCAAAGCGGTTAGAAGGAAACTAGTTGTCACTGCATCTGCTTCTTACATTGTCTCAGAAGCCCCTTTCCTTTCACCCTGTTTAACCCACTGCTCCTGTCGGATCTGGAGGGCCCTCACCACAGCTGCTACAGTCTGGCCCACACCAATGTCTAGGTGCCATATCTCAGTCTCTACGATGCACCGTGGAACCCTTTCTTCCTTTACCTTGTGTGAATCCGGCCTTGGCACTGACTGATGCAGCCACCCCTGGGTCCACAGGGCAAACCTGTCCCTCAGGAAGCATGATGAGGAAGGCGATGGACCTAAAGTGGTCGGAATCCTCCCAGCCGGTTAGGTGACGTTTATTCTGAAACACAAAACCAGAGGGAACCACCCCATACCTAAAAGGCTTTCTAGGGCACAGCTCACTTGGAGCACACTGGTCCCCCGCTGTGCGGCCCTTATTGGCAACGAATGTACAGGCTCCTGCCCAGAGCTATCACCAGCATAGACTGGAAAGCATCTTTAAGAGCTCAGCAGAGAAGCACCTCATGGCATCAATGCTTCAGCAAACAAAAGCTTTCCTAGATAGTGCGGGCAGCAGTGGGTGGTATCTCCAGCAGCGCCCTTCCTTCATTTCCTGAAAGCCATGCCCAAGGTACCTCGGTTAGTACTGCAGTGGCAGGATGGGCACCTCTAGCAATCAAGCCTTCTTTGATAGAATACTTCACCCTTTCACCGATGCTCATTCAAGGAAACCTGGACTGCAAGGGTAGATTTGAACTGGTTTACACAGTGTTGAGGGAGACCCCTTTTATTAAAGTCCCCATATTGTCTGACGGTGGTGAACGGCGTCACTGGCACCTGCAGTGGGCTTGAAGGCCCAGCGATACCTCAATGTTTAGCCCCACACACGTCTTCACCGCTCTGCACGTGCATCACCTGCCAGTGCTCCCAGTAGTCCTTATATTTAAGTTCAAGTTATGCTGAACTTGGGCAGACCTCTGCTGTGGAATATACCATTAATCTGGGTCTCCCCAGCACAGGCGCGCGGGAGGGGCTTCGGTCGCTCTCCATGATGGAATCTGGAAACAATTTCTGTGAATGGACTGAATAAAAAAAAAAAAAGCTGGAGGCTGCCAGGAGCTGTAAATAAACAGTGCGCCTTGTCCACAAATGGTACTGATTAACTCTCCTGCGCTGTTCCACCGGCCCATAACCTGCCACCCCCACCTCATGCCGGGAAAACCTCACCCTGCTGCTGACGGCCAGTTAACCCCCGGACTGCTGAGATGGAACAGCGCAGCTGCCACGTGAGGAGAGCATCTGTTGTAGCACACGGTCCTTACAGCATGGAATGTTCCACTTGTCCAGCAGCTCTCAGGTGTTTACTCAGGGCACAAGTCCTAAAAAAAGAAGAAGGGGGACGCTGACGTCACGACAGGAAGTGACGTCACGAAAGGTGGCTTACACCATCAGACTCATTGCCTCCCCTCGCTCACCCCTTAGATGCGATTGCATCAGAGAAGCCAGGCCGTGAGCAGCGTTCTGAATGAGCTCCGATCTCGCCCCAGAGAGGCCAAAGAGTGAATGTGTGGCTCCATTTGCTCCAGTTATCGAGCTCCCGGTAAAATAAGTGGGGGGACGCCATCCACCCGCGTGGTACCCCGACTCGAGCCCTGTGTTTACTCCTGGCCCCCATTCCTTGTTCTATACTGCTCAGGGGTCTATGGTCCTTGCCGCGGGCCGGCTCTACGTAGGGCCGGCTTTAGGGCAGTGCGACTGGTGCGGTTGCACTGGGTGCTGACCTGGGGAGGGGGTGCTGTGTCTAGCAATGACTTACTATTTAAAAACACCTGCAGCAGAGTTCCTTGTGCATCCAGTTTTCAGTCAGCATAACAAACGGCAAGATAACTCTTGTGATTAATGTTACTGATAGAGAGATCGGAGTTTTGTCCAGGGGCAGTTTTGATTCACCTTGAAGTAGCGCAGAGGGTTAATACGCCTGCTGCAAAGAACGCCTACCGTGCAGATCACAGATCTGTATTTTATGTGGCTAGCTGAGTAGATTACTGCTTTTGTCACAGAGATCCTTTTGTTATCACAGTTCATAAGATACAACCCTAATATATATATAGAACAGTGACTGTTACAAACTGTCATCGAAGAGCTGCACGCAAACTGCATAAAATAGGTTAGGATGTTCTGGTTTTCCACGCAGTCTTTCATTATCTATTCCTAATGTTGCTGAAAAGTGTTTGTTTGGGTAAATATACATTCTTATTAGTAAAGTCGGCCTTTAATAGGGCTGTAAAGCAAATGAGATGTTTGTGAAATGGGCTATGGAGAGATGAGGGGTACTTTTGACTGGTGCTCATGAGGGAATCCGAGGAGGTGGTCAAGGGGGGAGGGGCGCTAAAACTGATTATTGCACCGGGCGCCACCAGCTCTAAAACTGGCCCTGGCTCTACGTCTCCCTTGAGTGTGTGAGTCTCCACATCAGTGGGGTGTCACTCACCACTGGCTGGCATCAAACTGATCATGAGGTCTCACTCACTTCAAGTAGTTGATATTTCTCAGTTTGGTCTCATTAATTCCAGCCTTGGCATTCTGATCAAATTCAGCGCCGTATCACTCACTTCCTCAATGTTAGCCTCGCACACCATCTAAGTACTACTGGATTCCTGCACTTCCACAGTGTCACTCGGTCCAGATGCACCCTCAGTGAAGTATCACTCCTTCGCCACCTTGTTTGCCTCTTCTGTAGCCGTGACGGCTCCTCATCCTCTTCTCTGGCTTGCAGAGATAAAGTGGGATCTTACATTTGTTTGCGCACACATCTGTTTTCAAATGCCTCAGCCCCAGCAATAAAACATTGCAGGGGAGGTATCTGGTAATTTTTCTTTGGTATTTGCTTCAATGTGTGATTGGTGGTGAGGGGAAGATGTGTTACAAAAGATGCCTGAAGGTGCGGTCTGGTGCGGCTGCAAGTCCTGGGACTGGCCGTACCCTTTAACATGGGAAATGTGGAACATGGCTGATGATAGCCCCATTATTAAAGGTGATCATTAAAAAGATATGAAGTACAAGTCATAAAATGGGTGCCTAAACGCTGATTCCTATCTAGTGGCACCTGTCACGTTAAAGTACTTTGAGGCTGTGAGCATTAAGCAAACATCTGAAAAATACAGTGGGTTTTATATGCTTGTGGCCACTTTTAGAGTTTGGAGCGGACTGAAAATATCCCAATTTCTGAAGGAAACTAGAAATACGAAGTAGAATCCACTGGCTTAATTTCCTCCCGCATAGTGCTAATATTGTGGAGGAAATTCAGACGGTGGATTCCATTTCGCATTTAGAGTGTCCTCCAGAAATTGAAGGATTGAAGAATTAATTTCTAAAGGAGTTCCTTTAACTTTTCAAACACTTTTCAGTATTACTTTGTTATGCATTGTTTCTGTCCTAAACGTGCGTGCTCGTTTCTGTAGGTCATTGTCTAACAGTGCACATTGACGGCAGGTGATTTTCTCAATCTGTGTTGTTTTTGTGTTTGCTTTTATTACTGTATGTATATTGATCAGCGTCTATACTCTATCATGTAAGGTTAGTTGTAGAGTGCGGGCTGTGAGCACTATTAGTTTAAAAGTGTCCGTTGTTTTGCATGTGCTCACTACTTGATCAATCTTGAAGTGCAAGCGGACGCACCTCTCCTTGCACTTTCACCAACTTTATCCCTGGAATCACTTTTTTTAATGAGTGGATGGAGTTGGTTACGATATGCTTGGAAATTCTAGTCTAGTATAGGATCTAAATTTTGGAAGACATTTTTGTCGCATGAGGAACATAGTTCATTTGGTCATACTGGTGGGATAATTCAGTTAGACAATCCTGTGGAGTAGTTGAATTGGTAATACATGTAGGAGAGAGTGGTTGATGTGCAATAACTCGGTTGGCATCATATGTAATACAGATCAATTGTTGACGTCCATGATAGCTTAATTGGTTACACCACTGAAGTCGCTTAACTGGATACTAGTTTGAAAGAAAAAAGCTTGTCCCATGTGCCGGATAGAGACAGTTGATCCAAAGGGTGAGATAGCTTAATAGGTCACATCGACGGGCATTATCTGGCCACTACCCAAAAGTTGGTCTGCCCAAAAGTTCTGGCCTCCTCCTTTAATGACCTCAATATTTTGGGTCAAATCGTTTTATGTTTCCTTCCATTAGACACCCGCTATAAGACTGGCTTAAAAAAAATCTGCACATACATAAAACCCATCTTCCCAGATTTGCTTGTGGACCCAAACAGTTCTGGACTACTGGAAAAGTGTCTCAAGCGAGCTGCCGGCCTTGCGTCCTCCACACCAACCACTCTTCAGCATGAGGGTTCTGCTGAAGGTGCCACCAAGCAGAAACAGTAAGGAAAATGGGGAGAGGAGTTGGCCTAACGGCTAGGGCGTCCGACCTCGAACTTGGGGAACTGGGTTCGAGTCTCGGCAATGACGCTGAACATCCTGTGATTCTGGGAAAATCACTTAATCTCCCCGTGCCTAACAAAAATGAATGTGTGTCCTAATGTAACGTAACTGGTGCTATGTAAAGCGCTCTGATACCCGATTCGGGTCAAGTTCGCACTATATAAAACTCTGCAAAACGAAAAAAAAAGGATCGAAACCTACTGCATTACTTTGCAGGTCCTTTGTACTTTGTACTTGATAGCGCGGCTGATTACAACTGTGCTGCCTTTGTGAGTTATCTCAGTAAGCCAGAATGGTCTGTCAGTCACAATTATGTGAAAGACCAGATGATCCCATGTGGGCTACAGCTCAGTTAGTCACGTGTGAAATATCTCATATCATCACAAGTGAGCAATAGTTCAATTTGCTCCTCCGGTAGTCATCCATGGTTGCTCGGATCTGTGGGACAGTTTAGTTGGTCAGAACTCTGGATACCTTAATTTGTCACAACTGTTGACTAATCCAATAATAATCCAATAATCCTGGATCCCATTGCACCCAGAAGTTAATGGGGTTCATTTGTAACAATAGCAATCATTTACCACTGGTGACAGAATACTACCGAGCCTCAAACGCAATAACCAAGCACTCCTGTTTAGCACTTGAGACTTTTTTGGTAGCAGGTCAAAGTAGGCCAAGCCATACTCAAGGAGGTGACATAGGTTTAGACTTCCAGAATACAGTATGACTCTTTAGTAACTGTTTGTTCAGTTAGTTCTTTACTATTTAAAAGTAAGTAAGAAAAATATTCTACACATAAAATAAGGATCAGCAAAGAAGGCCAGAGATACAACAACAAGCACTGTATAGCACTCACAAGCTAAGCGGTGTGGGGGGTGTTCACAAAGTCAAGTCTGCAGCCTCGGAATAGCACAATCGATGGGTCTTGTAAAAAGACCAGAGTAAGAGTAGCCCTCTAATTCTCAGTCCAATAAAGTTATACTTCAAAGGATACATTTTCATGTTGTTACTCTTCAGTTGCCAAGCAATGATTTTGGTTTCAGTTACTGGTTCTGGGATATTAATAGCTGGCGCCAGTGCCAGGGCACCAGAATACCCGAGAAAGTTAATGAAAAGCTTCAAGGACCTGTACCTAGAGAACCATGGACTGCGGGCAAAAAAATGGAGGTCCAGAGGTGCCCACAACTCTGAGGGCATGGACTATAGTCATCGAGAGAGCAAGTAAAGCTAACAGGCCACTGTCTAGGCTAGGGAACTGGATTCAAATGTGAAACTACGGAACTGCTTGGGCTAGACCGATGAAGTAAAGGCAACTGGAAACTGAACACATGCTTTCTGGCTGTCAGGGGTGGAGGAGGTTCAGTCACAACCGTAGCGGAAAGTGACAGCTCTTCACTCAGAATCCAGGTGATTCAGCTGATGGTGTGGGTGGATTCTCGAGCAGTTGGCGGAACCCCGTGTCCTGGAGCTGGCGCAGTCTCAGAACAGTGCCCGGCAGGTCCTCTCTGACAGCTGGTCCCTGGGCTACACTGGCAGGCAGGCAGGCACTTCCCTGGAAGATGAATCCAGCATCCTCTCCTTAGACAGGACTCTCTCCTTACACAGGATGGTCACATCAGTTCTCCCTCTCGAGTCTTTGTCCCAAGCGTTGTCCTGGTCTAGCAGGGGAGTTAATGACCAGCAGTTTCCTGTCCCTGGATCGCAGGTTCTTCCAAGTGGCCCTAGTGTGTCGCTCCTCCTTAGGGGAGGAGCATGGTATTGTTTAAGAGGCCCTGTACTTATGACCACTGTTGACCAGTGGGATCATCTCTCACTTTTGAGTCTTGGCGGGCTTCCCAGGTCTCCATCGGGCAAGACACCTACACGACCGAGGCAAGCAGGGTTTGCGTTCAACTGTAACTTCTCCTCGTCCAGTTTAAGCTGCCAGTTTAAATCGCTGAAGTTAGAACATGTATGGGTCCCCAGACACAGCCTGATTCCTCAGAGATGCAAATCACAGCGGAAAGAGAAGTTGGGACTGGTAACACTCTGGCAGAGGCACTGGCAGCCATTGTCAGATCAACCTTCTGCCACACGCACTATAACAACTGTACTAGGGGCAGCGAGAAAGGGAATGTAGAACTGCACACCATGTTGTCAGATCTGATCTGGGGAAGCAAGAGAAAGAGAGTGGCGCAGACTAAAGTGGAACTTCCGCTTGTAGATAGGAGTCTCGGGCCCTGAATTGAGTGGCATTATGCGGCTGTGCAGTTGCAGTGGCCCATGGGGTGGAGTGAAGGCAGAGGGGAACCTGAACTCAAGATGCTTAAGCGTTTCTTGGGACCTGACGGGGTGGTGGACTGGATGTTTTCTCCTGACTGCCGGGTCATGTTTCTGCCCAAACTTTGCAGAGCCACCAAAACTTGCTGGACCAAATACCTAGCCGGAAAATCTGGCCAGCAACCATACCACTTGCGCCGCCCTCTATGGTCACTCCTGGAGACATGGGAGCTGCTAATGCTCTTTGATAGTAGACAATGAGCCAAGGTAGGGATAGAATACACAGGAGATGTACGATCAGGGCAGGCTAAGTACCTACGAGACTCTGGCGGATAAATTTGACTAGGGCCCTGGGCATGTTATGTTGCATGGGGCGATACAGAGAAAAATGTCCATGATGTGGGGACAGGAGGAACCGCTCACTGATGGGGTGTTACTATGTTTACTGGAACACAGTAGTGGACGTAAAGCTGTAATGGCCCTTTCATCAGCCCTGCGGGCACAGCTATGCAGCCAATCAATAACATCGGAGCAAAGTGGACACAATGTCTAAACCACAATGTAACTGACAAGCAATGGGTGGTAACCACAGCATACATCACAATGGTATAGCGGAACTCTAGACTCAAATTGCTGCAATGTAACTACCTGCACCAAACATATTTAACCCCGAAGAGAATAGGCTGACTGTTCCCAGATGCCAGCATTAAATGCCCTAGGTGTGGCACTCAGCACGGGCACTTTTACCACGTGGTTTCGACTTGCCAGAAGCTGGAGACAGTCTGGAGGGCAGTGCTGACTGAACTAGTGGAAATTGTGGGCAGCGTTTTAGACCCCCATCCAGAACTCTGCCTTCTGGAATGGAAGCCTAGACCTAAAACGTGCAAACTAGAATGCAGGATGATAGATTTAGCAGTGGCCCTGTATAGACAGTGCATCGCAATGGCATGGAAAGCAGCGGTGTAGTTCTGGCACTGGGACTTACTGAAGTAGGCAAAAGCAGAGTAGGCAGCTCTCACAACCTCCAGTAGACTGACAGGCCAAGTGCTGGGTAATACAGTGTGGGACACATATCTTATCAAACTGGATGGACTGATAGGTGACGCACCTCACTGAGTGGGGGGCCCCCCTGACTTTAAAAAAAAGGTGTAATTTAGTCCTAGCTACACAAACTGACTGAGCAGGTGTGAGACCACAGGGTTCTGGGAGGAAGACACAAGGTATGGCTGGGTGGGAGATGGAGGGAAATGGAGGGAGATGGTCCCGCCTGGGATGATGGCATATCAGGAGCAATGATTGGCTAATCCCAGGGGTAAAATAACTTGCTGAGCCATCTCACAGATGAATATGGGTATTTAGGGGGCCACATACGTTTTTGGGTTACCACTTGGGTTGCCTCTAGGATATTGTTTGTTAGTTACATATAACTGAATTATTCCTGTTGCCCTGGGGACACATTGGTTCCTCCTCCCTCCCCCCATTCCATGGGTCTGCCATGTGGCTTTTTGAAAACCACCAAGGGGAAGGAGATGTCTCGCCTCGGGCCCGCAGACGGGACACCGCCATAGTACTGCAAGTAAAGTGGATTAAATTACCCGGATGAATGATCCTCCTTCATGAAGTAGTGCCTGTTTGTATTGTGCGGTGTTTAAAAGGTAAAACGAATAAAGAGATATTTTTTTTTTTTAAAAGGAGAAGCTGAATGTAAACACATTGCCTACAAAGTCAGTCTGGGGCCGCCTTGAACAAAAAGCTGGCCTCCATTCTGAAGACACACTCATAGATACCAATGGACTCCACCTTGCACTCTTTGGACATGCTTCAAAACCTCACACTTGCCCCAAGCCATGCATCTTCCTGTACAACCACCCTCCATGCAGGTCCCAGCCATGATGCAGGTAAAGAACAACAGTAAAGGGAGGCTGAAGGGATCTTTTACATGGGTGAGGACAGTAGACATCTGCCCTTGAAGGATACAGGATAAAATGTGTGTTCTTTCACTACAATTACTCTCTCACCACCGTCAGTATCTCATAGCCTAAGCAAAGAGGGATATAGCCACTCTTGGAAAGAGGAATACCCTTTGCATGGCCCCTTGACCTCAGACCCTAGCTCTAGGATTTCATGAACAATTAAAGGAAGGACTATCGGTGGATTTCAGGGCTGTCAGTCTCAGTGAAGGAAAAACAACAGCGTCACCAAGAAAGAGGAACAGAATAGGAAAGCATGACTCCTAAAATCCATGCCAAGAACGTTCTGCCCCAATACCGTAATCCTAAACCCTTTTAGACTATTCTTCACTGGGAATGTACAAACATATGGAATACACTAACATGAGCCAGACAGAAAGCTGTAAGAAGAACAAAACCTATAGAACCAGCTACAATGGCTTGTTCTCTCCTCCTGCAGATGACAACTGCAAATAACCTTGGCCAAGTAACTGACAAACTGTGCACTTTACAAAACCAGTTAAGATTAGATGACATATATGGGAACAGTGCGTTTTTTCAGATCTAAGAGGGTATGGGATAGCTTAGGGTTCAGGTGGTTAGGGTAAGTGAGGATACAGGGTAAGGACTTTTTATGGTTATGGATTTTTAGGGTTCAGGACCGGGTAGAGGTAAAGGGAGGGAAGGGGTTTTTAGTATTTAAGGGAGGGTAGAGGTGAAGGAAGGTAAGGTTTTTTAGGGTTCAGGGGTGAGTAGTGGTAAAGGAAGATAAGAGTTTTTCAGGAACCAGGGGCAGGTAGGGGTAAAGGGAAGTAAGGGGGTTTTTAGGGTTCAGGGCTGGGTAGAGGTAAAGGTAGTTTGTGGATTTTTGGGGTTCAGGTGAGGGTAGAGGTAACAGTAGGTATTAGGTTTTTAGGTTTTAGGGACAGGTAGAGGTAAGCGATTTTTAAGTTAAGTGGCAGGTTAAGGTAAAGGGAAGTAAGGCAGTTTGGAGATTAGGGTCAGGAAGAGGTAAAGGGAGGTTAGTGGTTTCTAAAACAACAACAAAAAGAAGGTTGGGGTGGTTTCCTCCCCAAAACAGGAAAAGGAAAACGAAATAAGGGACAAGGCTGGAGGGGTTACCCCCCAAAAGAAATAGATACAGATATATTACAAAGCGAAGGTACAAGTTTCCATCAGAAAAGGATATGTTGGCTTGCTAATAACTTTGGCACCATTTTACAAATCTTAATGAAACTTTCCAAAATAAGGTTCATCCACCTCCGAGTGATCCGTTTCATCAAGCGAGGGTCAAGTAAAGGGGTAGGGGTCTGAAAACGTGTTTTGCCCCTGCAGTTTCGCATATTAACTTTAGACACTGCTACAGTCAAAACGGCTGAACTGAGTTACACCAAAGATTGGCAGAGAGCTGAATCTTGATCCAGAAAGCGTGCTTTATGTGAATCTGTTGAGTAGTTTTTGAGAAATAAAGTTTCAAACTGTATAGATGTTTCAGGCTGCAGTACCTTTGCTGTACTACCTCAGAGTACAGAGGTGCCGTGAGCTCAAATCACGCAATCTGATTGGCTGGTAAGAAAATGAAGAGAAATGTTACGGCCGCCATTTCAGGACTCGGTTTGGTTTCGGTTCAGCAAGCTTTAGTCGGTATATACGACAACCATAAAAGCAACAAAACATGTATATACAAACAATTAAATCTTATTACTAAAAAAGCATGTATAGCTACACAGAAGACGATCCAATTAATTATCACAATAAAATCAGTTGGGAATTAAAATGCTTTTTCTCACATAAATTGATTTTAAAATGAATGATGCAACATAGAAACATATCTCCGTATCATTTAGTGCAATTAATAGGTTCATAGCAGCATTAGTTGTTCTTACATTGTGTTTCTTGAACAATGGCTTTAAGTAGAAACTTCTGGAATTCCGATAAAAATCACAAAAAAGTAGAAAGTGCATAGTGCTCTGTTTGGAATACTCGTCGCATGGGCATAGGCTTACAGGTCGATTTTTCATTTCGGGAAAGGCAACTAAATGATGGACGATTCCTAATCTCAGCCTTATTAATACAAAGCGGTGCGTAGGTTTGGTGACTAGAGACAAATAGCCTTGGAAACCGCCACTGTCTACAATTGTTTTGTAAAACAGAAATGTAGTTTGCTTCCCCACTGTTCTCATACGGGTCTCATTTTTATGGGCCAAGAATATACCCTTTGTTTCCTGTTTGTACAATCCTATCACATGTGCTGGGTTTTCATGGATCTTAATCTTAAATAACTCGTTATATAGATCCATAACATATTTGATCCAGGGGATAGATAGACTATTGTCCAGTTGTAAACAATCCTGGAGAATTTCTTGGGTGAATTTTGTCTCATCCTTGGCCCAAATGGATCTCCAGAGCATTAGCGGTCGCATAGCAATCATGTCTGACATATATCTAATTCCCACTTCTTGGTGTATTATCTCTGTAGATGCCGACTGGGGCAGACATAACAAGCGTTTTAAGAAGGAATTTTCCTCCAGTTGTAATGCAAAACTTGTAGTGTTTGTAATGTGGCCCCGTACCCCAGCGCCATATAATGCAATGGAGGCACTTCTGGCCTTATAGATATCCACCATATCGATGATACGGCGGTCTCCCAGTTTGGATGCAAAACGAAAAATACCTTGTGTGCTCTTTAGCATTCTAGTACGAACATTAGTTAATTCTTGTGACCAGTCACCCTTGCTTGAAAAAGTTATTCTCAAGTAGCAAAAATTGTTAACTGTTTCCACCCTGGTGCTGTCTATAAAAAAGGTTTTTAATTTCTTGGGTTTTAAGCCACATACCATAGTGAATGTTTTTGCTTTGTTAATTAACTTTCTACTAATAATAAAAGCTCTAAACCTATCTATTAGTCGCTGTAAGCCGACCGGGGTTCTAGATAGGAGCACCGCATCATCTGCGTAAAGCAGAACCGGTATAGCTTGACCCTCAACTTGGGGTGCATCCGCCTGCACTGATTTAAGTACTGTGTCAACCTCGTTTATAAATAAAGTAAAAAGCAATGGGGCTAGAACACAGCCTTGGCGGATGCCGCGTTTGACCTCGAAATTTGGGGTGCACTCACCACGCTGACCATACCTAACTCGAGATGTTAGTCTCTCATACAGTCTTGCCAGAAAAAAGATAATAGGTTCTGGGGCTCCCAGATTAAGCAAAACTGGCCAAAGAATAAAATGGTCGACGAGATCGAAAGCACTACTAAGGTCTGCAAAACATAAATACAAGCTCCCTTGTTTTGCACACTTATATTTGCCTATTAAAAGCTCTAAATTAATACATTGCTCTGTCGTACCTAGCCCTCTTCTAAAACCATATTGTACTGGTGATAAAATCTCATTCTCAGTGACCCACTCCTCTAATCTCACCAATAAGACTCTACTCATCACTTTTACCGAGGAGTCTAAAAATGAAATGGGGTGGTAATTTTTGACTTCCGATTTATTCCCTTTTTGTAAATAGGAACAATAACAGATTGACCCCATGTGGGTGGTATGCCCTCAGTCACTGCTAAGTTAAAAACTCTAGTAAGTATGGGGCCCCATAGATCTGAGGATGTTTTATAAACATCTATAGGGACCCCATCGGGGCCTGGGGCTTTTCCTCCATTACTGCCATTTAATCCCAGCCTAACCCCATCAAGAGTAATGTTTAAGGATATTATTGGCCACTTACAATGTAGTGGACTATGGGGACTAAAAGCATCACAAACAGGTGGGTTAAAAATACCAGAGAAATGTAAAACCCATTCTTCACAGCTGACGTGAGACAATAATTCCGGGAAGTAATCATTTTTCAAAAAAGGTGAATCAACAGTTTCCCAGAAAAGCTTATTATTAGATGTATCCGCTGCCCTGGATAGTTTGTCCCATGCTTGCTCTTGGAGCTCTTTTTTCCTCTTTGTGAGCACTAATTTATAGTTAAATCTTAAGTTTTTAATTAGCTCTGAATTTCTAGGTCTAATACTGAGAGCCTGTTTCAATTGTTTGGAAGCTTGGGTACAGGTATGATTAAACCATCCCTTGTTTTGTATAGTTTTGTCCCTATGGGGGGCTGTCAATATCTCTTCAATGGTGCTGTTAATTTTACTGAAATTGGTTAACAACATGGTGGGGTTAGCATCTGCATTAAGGCAATATGTAATCTCTGTACCACATTGTTTTACAATATCGTATATTACTTTATTCGGGTCTACCCCTTCCCACTTTATTCCGGTTCCATTTGGTCTAAACGGGGCAATGTTACCCATAACAGTGTGTAGAGATGTAAATTTGTTACCCCACACCAATATTGACATTATAATGCAGTTATGGTCACTAAGTAACAGCTGTGCAATCCTAGGTGTAGGGCACATTTGAGCAATACTTGTAGAAATGAGTACATGGTCAATCACTGAATTTGCATTCCTGCCAGTGAAGGTTGGTATCACATCCCCATTAAAATCTTGTGCACATTGCAACAAGTCAAGGTCGTATTTCGCCATCATTGTATTTAGTGCTCCTCCATAGTCATTGTGTGGGAAATGTATACAATCGTCCCCTTCATCACTCTTGTACCCAAAGTCTTTAGTCATTGATAATGGACATATTTGCGTATTATAATCCCCAACCCATAAGATTGCAAAATTAATGCTCATTGCACCCATCACATTATCAAGCCCCTTTTCCAGTTCAAATACTGCATTACTACGAGTAGAATCAAAAATGTTATTATAGAAGTTAACCAGTAGCACATCCCTCCCATCTTTTCAATACAGCCACAAAATCTGCGAGTGTACTCCTATTTTGATCACTCTTTTGACAACGACTGGGAGTTTATTCGACATAAGGATTAGGAGTCCACCTTTGGCTCTACCTGCAGGAGACGGTAGTGCCAATAAATCATATGAAGTAAACCCTTCAATATGCACTTGATCAGTGCACCAGGTTTCTTGTAAACAGACTATATTGTGTCTAATAATGAAGTCTACCCATCCTAGTGAGTCTTTCTTGCTTAATAGGCCAGCTATATTCCACGTGACTATTGTGTATCCATTTACCGGTAAATTCCCTGTATTATCATCCAGGTATTCACAAATAATATCGTCATCCCTCCTTGTTTGTGACGTCTCTTCATGCGGACTTGTTACATCTAACGTGATAGTAGGCATAGTCACTAATGGGTTATCACCATTTAAAACTCGAACACCTGTTAGCCCTTCTCCATTGTGGCCAGACTCCATATTAGATGGACAGGCGACATTATGTCAATCGTTTTCTTCCAGTGTACTTAGGGCTTGATATCTGTTAGACACTGGTAGTGCATATTGGGGATAAATTGGCCCTGCAGGATTCAAACTAGGGGGCCCCCGATCGACTCCCCTATTGGTTATAGGTCTAAAGTGTCTATAGAAAAAACCAAGAGGTAAGAGGGACACATTGTGATCATATTGTGGTGGTACAACTGCTCTTTCCAGGGTGTTCCTAGCCCAACTGGGGTTTCTAAAATTAATAATAATGCAGTCTCCTTTAAAGCACTTGGCTAAGGGGCCAATCCAACTTACTCTTCTTGTTAGAAGAATCTGGCTTGCGCATCCCACTGGGTAACCACAATTCTTATCTAGCCAGTGAACAACTTTGTTTTTCAGGGTATGGTCTGATTCCTTTTGGTCCGGTTGCAACTGCGGTACGTTAACCATTACTGCCACATACGGGCAGCACTCGGGAGGTAAGTTTCTAGAGACACTCACTCTACTCTCAGTAATCTCCTTACCACCAGACTTAGTACAGTTAATAGTTGGTCGATTCAGCTCATACCTATCTCCTCTAGTAGGGCATGGTCGATTAAACTGGGGTTGCCTCGATTGGGGGTGAGTTACTGGCTCCTTATGGCCATCTTTACTCCCCGAAGTCACTCTTTCATGGGATACGTGACCTGAATTACTGCCAGTTGGCATGCTTGTTACCTTAGTGGTGGCAGCTATTCCCTGGGAGGGCTGTTTAATAAGGACCCCCGTTACACCACTCGTCCTTTCCCATGCACTATTATCTAGATTACTTAGTATACCATTAATCTTAGCTATTTCTCCATTCAGGTTATCTAGTTTATTATGAAGGGGTTTTAACAATTCTTCTATTTTCAGTGCTACAAGAGCTACAATTTGTGTGGCATGTGTATTCATTGAAGACTCTTGCTCGGGAGGGACATCACAGGCCTGGACTATTATATTCTGTAATGGTCCTTTATTGTTTTTATTACTCCCTACCTTTACCTGGCTCTTTTTGCAGCCTCTTTTTCTTTTTGGAGTAGGGGAACCATTAGGCGAATGTAATCGTAATGTGTTAGTCTGTAAATGTGGTTCGGTGTCGAGGTTAACAATACTTTCTGTTGTCCTTGGGGTGCCTGATTGCTTGTTGTGAGGGGATTCCCTTAATTGAGCATTCTCCTGCTGGGTTACGCCACTAACCTCACTATCCATCCCTTCTATCACCGCACCTGATGCTAAAGATAGGCGGCGTTCCGCCCTATCGATTTCTACGTTAATTGCACTGACTGCGCGCACTAGATAGGAGTCAATGGTAGTACATGGGGGTTAACCACTACTTTTTGTATTGTGCGCTTGGCCATTTCTATTACTCCTTTTGCCAAATGCCGTCCCCTCGTTCAGCCATAAAGTGCAGCGCCCGTTGATGGAAAAAAGTGCAAAATGCAGAAAGTGCAGAAAGCCCAAAAAGTGCAAATGCAAAGTGCAAGTGCAAAATGTCAAGTGCAATGACTTAGGGCTAGGCGTTTAGGGTTTAGGGTCAAAGTGCAAATACAGAGGGCTAGGATACACAAAAAAATCTGAGCTTTATAAAAATCCTCCAAGATTTAAAAATGTAAAGGAATTGAATAAAAAATGACAGGTATAAAAACAGCACTATTTAACACTCTGTGTTTACACGACAGTTAAGTTAAGGTGTTGAGTACAATATTAGAATAAAGCACTATTTGGCTGAACCCTAAAAGACCATTAAATCCTAAAATATGATGTCTTACTGTTGACTCCCGCCACTTGGAATGGAATGGAATGGAAAGGTTCTTGTATAGAGCATGGCTACCCGGGAGCATCCCAGCGCTGTGGTGGTTACTAGAGTTGAACAAGTCCTCTACGGAAAGAGCCAAGTCTTCAGTTGTTTCCGGAATGAAAGGAGGTTGGGTTCCCTACGAAGATGTAGCGGAAGGCTGTTCCATAGTTTCGCGGCATTATATGAAAAACGCCGGCCGCCACTTCTGCCCTTCTTAATCTTAGATATCACTGCTAGGTGGAGCTCGTCTGATCGGAGACTTCTGTTGGCCTTGTACAGGCAGATCATGGATTTAATGATAGGAGGTCCTTTCTGCTGCCAAGTAATGTGGGGGGTTCAGCAGGATTTAAAGGTTCAAACACATGGAAGTAAAGTAAAAGAGTTACTTATACTGAAAGTCTCACTGCCTTCTATTCAATTCAGCTCAGGGTTTGGGATTTTTATCCAGCTTAGTCTCTGCCGTAATTCCGTTGGGTAGACCAGTATTCGATGCCTCAACCCCTAAGCCAAGGGGGGTGGCCCTGCCCGGCCTCAGCTGGCCGCGGACGGGCGCTGCGGGTGCCGCAGCTGTGATTTATGCGCCTCCAGGCGCTCTGGCTGTGACGATGGCGCCGGGGAGTCTGGGGAATGAAGTCCTCATTCCTTACTCCTCTCCCGCTGGTGCTGGCGCTGTGCTCTGGCCGCCGGTGCTGGTGCTGTGCTCTGGCTGCGAGCAGATGGCAGGTGGCAGGTGGCGTGGCAGAGACCCTAACCAGGATCCCAGATTGCAGGTATTACAGGCTTCCCGCGCTGCGGGTGCCGCAGCTGTGATTTATGCGCCTCCGGGCGCTATGGCTATGACGGTGGCGCCGGGGAGTCTGGGGAATGGAGTCCTCACTCCTTACTCCTCTCCCGTTGGTGCTGGCGCTGTGCTGTGGCCGCCGGTGCTGGCGCTGTGGTCTGGCTGCGAGCAGATGGCAGGTGGCGTGGCAGAGACCCTAACCAGGATCCCAAATTGCAGGTATTACCGGCTTCAGGACTCAGGTATTGGGCCCCCATGTCATGAAAAACATTTTTAAAAAATGTATAAAGGGGTACGGTAGCGGTACGCTGGCCCTTGTTAGGGGGTCCCAGAGGGGTCCTCCCCAGGGTCAAATTAAAAAGAATGTTTTTTTTGCTGCAGTGCGGTAAAAAATTGGGGGTGAATGTCCATGGGGCAATGCTCAACCTAGGGGGGTTGGCCAGCAACGGGATGTTGGCCACCTACAGGTGGATGAGCGCAGGGCCTGGCTGCAGACACTGCAGCCAACTTCACACCTTGCCTCAGGGTTGGCTACCTGTGGAGCGGCCAGGCCCTGCAGCCAATCTCACACCACAGACGACCTTTAGTAGGGAGGTTGGCATATCTAGGTAGGACAATGAGATATTACTTTATGATAAAAAAAACTCTAGAAATTCACTGAAAAAATAACGGTTAAAGCAACATTACAGCTAGGTGGAATAATCAGTTAAAACAGAACATTTTAAACTGTAAAAACCACTGAAATTCACCAGTTATAGTTAACTTAAGTACCTATAACTTGTTTCCTCACCGTGCACAGCTTATGACCTCACATACTGCAACACTCAAGACATGTTCTGTGACATCAATGATAACATCAGTGATGACGTCTGAAATTATAACATTGATGATATCACTGTGTATGATGGGGCGCAAGTTATAGTTACTTGAGTTAACTATAACTGGTGAATTCTGTGTTTTTAAAGTTCAAAATGGTACATTTTAACAACATTTTTACCTAACTATAACCTTACTTTAACCTTTATTTTTTCAGTGAAAAAATAATATATATATATATATATATATATATATATATATATATATATATATATATATATATATATAATCTACTAGCGGTCGCCAGTAGATAGCTATAGTTAGGACCTATTTTCCATAGGAAATTCGCAACATTCTATTTCCAATAACTTTGGCGCCGGTTGATGAATCTTCGCGAAATTTTCAAAACTCGTGGGGCGCTCTGGTCTGCTCCTATCCTGAAAGTTTCGGGGTGATTCAGCAAGTGGGGGCCGAGAAAAAAGGGGGGTCCCAAAACGTGTTTTCTCCATGTTAATTCCCATAGGAAATTTTAGACACGGCTACAGCCCGAACTGCTGAACGGAATTACACCAAATTTGGCAAAAAGGTAGCGCTTGGTTCAGAAAGCGACCTTTTTTTTAAATGGTGTAAATCCATTCAGTAGTTGCGGAGAAATTAAAAAAATAAGAGTCAAAAAATCAATTTCCCATAGGAAACTTTATGCAAGGCTACAGCCCGAACTGCTGAACGGAATTACACCAAATTTGGCAAAGAGGTAGTTCTTGGTTCAGAAAGAACCCTTTTTGTTAAATGGTGTAAATCCGTTCAGTAGTTCCTGAGAAAATCAAAAGTAAAAACACATATATATCTGGGCGGAGCCTAACCACACATGTCATCGTGAGATCTGATTGGCTGTCAGCACTTCATCCTGGAATTGCTGGCAGCCATCTTGGGACCAATATAAATGATAGTACCCCATTGAAATGCATTGTAGTGAATCGAAGATTTTGAGGGTTACCAAAAGGAGAACTATAAAGGGTGATAACAGACTTTAGTTACATTAGAATTCATTTGTTGATGGTACCATACTAATTTCAGGAATTGTGGTGTGTTCTAAGGTGATTTTACCCTGTGAAAAACCTTCTGCTGGGATATCATAAATCATGTTTGAGAGAAAACTATTTTCAGATGCTTGTCCCATACAGTTTTGGAAGGTGCTCCAGAAGCTAAAATGAGAGCATATTTTCTGTAAATTCACATTATCTTTCTCAGTCATGTGAGAATGAAGTGTGACATTCTCAGTAAAACATGTGCATCCAACAAGGGCAGAGACTGTCAGTTGATTCCTTTGTGTTCTACTGCAGCTTCCCAGAGTGTTCTAAAGAACAACTAGAGTGCTAACAGCCTTACTTATGACAAAAGTATGGCACACCTGAAGCCATCTTGATTGGAATAAACTGGTAACACTTAAAACATTTAATTTAAAAAGGAACAAAATGATGGGGTTCATTTTGTCATAGAAATTATGGTTAGTGCTGTAGAAAGAAAAATTAGGACATGTTTCAAGTGTGATCTCAAATATCTTCCTATTATATTTCAACAGGAGCAGCCTGTCAGTTGATGCCTAACAGTCTTACTTATGACAAAATTATGGCACACCTGATGCCATCTTGATTGGAATAAACTGGTAACTCTTAAAACATTTAATTTAAAAAGGAACAAAATGAGGGGGTTCATTTTGTCATAGAAATTATGGTTAGTGCTGTAGAAAGAAAAATTTGGACATGTTTTAAGTGAGATCTAAAATATCTTCCTGTTATATTTCAACAGGAGCAGCCTGTCAGTTGATGCCTTTGTGTTCTACTGCAGCTTCCCAGAGTGTTCTAAAGAACAACTAGAGTGCTAACAGCCTTACTTATGACAAAAGTATGGCACACCTGAAGCCATCTTGATTGGAATAAACTGGTAACACTTAAAACATTTAATTTAAAAAGGAACAAAATGAGGGGGTTCATTTTGCCATAGAAATTATGGTTAGTGCTGCAGAAAGAAAATTTAGGGCATGTTTTAAGTGAGATCTCAAATCCTCTTCTATTTCATTAGAAAATTCTGACATGCAGACTGAAACAATCACTTTCAATACCAGCAGTAGACTTCCAGTTAACTCCCTGGTGAGCAGTAGCTTTACTACAGTGATCTAATGAACAACTAGAGTGCTAACATTCTGAATTTATGGCAAATGTGTGACACATCTGAATGCCTTCTTGATGGAATCAAAGTAAAAAACTGAAAGCATTTCCTACTGAGGAGACTGCAGTAAATGACGAAATTAGGAAACTTCATAACAAATAAGTCTCCCAAGATGGCCACCAGAGAAACAAGCATTGGCATAGCCAATAGGTCTCGCCTTTGGGGCCTTATAAGTGTTTAGCCAGAGCTATTGACTTTGCCAATGTCTTCAAGCTGTGCTGTAGAGAAGTGTGGCTGCTGTGCAGCATGCTGAAAAGTTATAATAAAAAAGTGTCAGAAGCATTTTTGTTACTTTATATATGACCAAGAAGGCATTATGTAAAACTGAACGACCGTATTAAAAAAAGTATTTACAATAAAAAATGTCCTCAGTTTTCCTTTGTTAGGTGAATGTGTTTTATAAAAGTAATTATGGTTGTATGTTTTTGATGTGTGATGCCATTAACTGGTACATGGGTGTGTGTGACTTAATTGATGGTAAAGAGTGCTCTTTGATGCAGTAATAGCCAGGAAATGGCATATTTTGGGGTTTGAGGTATGCTTTTTCTCTCGTACCATTTTCTGTTGTAGGATGGTGTGACTACATCTACCAGAATGCATCATGTTAAATGAAAACTGAGGATTGGAGTCTTATTGCATCCCTATTACATTGATCTTCATGGTATGAAATTCTGATTGCTTGTGGTAAAACAAAATAATCAGATTATTACAACAACTCAACTGCTTGGTCTAATCCCGTTTTTCCATCCTTCTACTACAGTCTACTGTTGTGCTTAGAACTCCGCCCTGTTACTTTTTCGTGAATTGGCTTGAGAACACAGCAATGATGTCATCAGGATGCGACTAACACTTTTGCTTCTGGGTGCCATTTTGTTTACCGAGAGCTTGGTTCCTTGATCTGCTGTTGGGAGATATGGGTACATTGAAAGCTGTTCCGTTTACCTGTAGATTTCCTATTTAAAGGTTGCGGGCCTTGCTTCGTTTTTGTCCTGACCTCTGTGTGCATGTATGTATGTATGTATGTAACTCATACATACATGCGATTAGACCCGAATCAGGCGGGAAGCACTCGGTTTTGGAAGCAAAAATGGCTTTATTTTGGTTGTCTCCGGCCTGAAATAGCCTCTCCTTCAGCAGAAATCAGTGGGAGACATACCTTCTCTCGAAAATTCCTTTAAAATCTCCCGATTCACTCTTCTAAAATGTTGCCATGCATGATCATAGGGCGAGAAAGATTTGTGTTGCTGATTATCAAATGATACTTATATATTTATAAACGTTACAGTGTAATTTGTTATTGTATTTACCAAACATAAAACGAGGGAGGAAGAGAAGGTTTGTCTGGGTACTGAAGGTATTATATGTCACTACGTTTTACGTAGTTGCCATACATCTCCAATTCTCTCTGTGTTCTTTTAGACAGTTCTGTGTCTTTAAGCTATTGGTACTTTGTATTCTGGGATTAGTAGCTTTAGCCTTTAAATGTGGGTTTGTATACCCGAGCATGGACACTGGATAAAAGGCCAGAGCTAGCTAGAGTGGTTTTGCTTAAATTAAGTACACAGGGCCATTTGACAACTACAGTCTTAGGAGCTGTTGTTTTGGTCTTCAGGTGGAGTAACTGCGGTTGATGTAACCAGCATTTACCCATTATTCACACAAGACGATGTATCCTTGCACTTTCGGTAGTCGGACACCGTAACATACCTCACTGATTGAGTACCTGGTGCCGAGAGATGTACGCTACCTGCAGGCCAGTTTCACACCATGGAATCCTAGACTCACACGTTCATGCTTACAGAGCCGATTTATCCGATCCCAATTTAATGGGTAACAGTACCACTTACTATGAAATAATAGTAATTTTTTTTACTGTTGCCTGCATGTTTAGCCTATATTGCAACCTATTTCCCCCCGAACCTATTCAGTTTGAATCCACCTCCTCCAAGACAAAAACAAGCGCCCGCCTCGCGCGGCGGGAGGGGGCCTGCGCGATTCCTTTGCGGGAGCGTGCAGCAAGGCGCGATGATTGCGACCATATGGTGCCACCATATGGCGCCGCGCGCTCCCGCAAGGGAATCGCCAGACGTGCACGCATTGCCATTGCAAGCAATGCAACGTGTGCACGTTTTTGCCCCCAAAGCTGTGCCGATAGCTAAAGGTCTCTCCTATACAGCGCATGCGCGCTGCGTAGGCGAGACCTAAAAAGAGCCCAAATGTAGCACAAATATCACCCAGATGTAGCCCACATATAGCCCAATGACAGAAGTGTGCAAAACACTTTTTATTTTTAGTTTTTCTGCAGTTTTATATAGTGCAAACTGGTCAGGTATTGGAGCATTACATCTTACTTGGACCCCTTATTGCGTATTTTGCACGAAGTACATGAGATTGATCTTCATAAACATTGACCTTTACGATTCTGTTAACCTGAAGTTGCTCTGAACCGGGCTTTGTAACACCCGTTTTTACCTACTGGTTTTAATTAATTCTCACTGTATTGTATTAGGAAAGAGGATTTACTGTTTTTATGTACACTTTTATGATCTATGTTTCTAAATCAGATCAAATAAAGTTTAATGAATTCTATGGCAGGACGGAGGCGAGGATTATGCATATTTTTCCTCACTTTATTTGCATAGCAGTTCAAAGAAAACGTAACACAACAATCATTAAACAAAAGACTACACAACCCATGAACCATTAGGGGGTAGTCTCCAAGGCAACTATAGTCCAATCATATCACAGTCCATCGTATATAATATCGTGACGTCCCTTCCGCTTCCTCTTTCTTCATTGCTCGTCAGTTAAGTGCATTCCTTACATTCTTGGCTTAATCTGACGTTGTTGCTGTTTGTGTAGCGGTTTCTTGTGCACGTTATTAGCATTATTGCCTTGGTATTGTTTCATATTCCCTGCGCAGCAGGCTCTTGCCCGAGCGCGTTCTCCCCCTCGCAGTTTCTCCCGCTGTGTGCTCTGCGCGCGGTGAGATCCTGTCAGGCGCGTCTGGTCCTAGCGAGGCAGCTCCGTCGAGCGCTCCCGCTGGTCTTTACGCGCGTTTGGGAATCCGGTCGCTCCTTTAGTGTCCGCTTGATTCCCGACCAACCCTCGCCTAATTTTGACACCGCTACGAGGTGATTTCCCCACACGGCCACGTTAGTGACCAGCGCCACCTGGTGGTGGTAATTGGTATTGCGCCTCAGTCTATTCTTATAACAGCTTCGGGGAAAGCCCAGCTGTTGGAGCACCTGCGAGGGGGCTGCCTTAAGGATTTTAAGGGCATTTGTTCTGTGCTCACACCCTCTGCTATCATGTCTTCTCCAGAAGACCATTTTTACTCCTCCTACCAGGAAGTGGAGGAGGAATGCCCCCCAACTTCTCCCTCCAGCAGTGGACCAAGCCCTCTCTCTGGCTATTTCTAGGGCGCTGGCTCCTCTTAGGGATCAGGTTGATAAGCTGGCGAAAAGCATCCCTGGGGTGTTCAGTGACCCAGATCTGGTGGTGGCGGGTCCCAGTAGCTCCCAGATGGGGAATAAAAGGGCCGTTAAGCATAACGCGGGGCACTTGGAAGGATTTGATAAACTTACGGAGACCTTCCTCAAGAGTGCGCGAACGCTAAAACATGCACCCTGCCGGGAGGAGGAGGAGCCCAGAGAAAATTGCGACACTGTCACCACTATTGTAGACCCCGACGGCGGGTTTCCCTTAGAGGGAGAGGGTGTATCGGAGGACGATTTCTCCTCCGATGAGGATAAGGACTCGGGGCGTCCCTGGCATCCAGAGTCCCACTCCTCTCAGTCCCCGGTTGGGGACGGGGTCCACTCGGACATGTTCGAGCCTACCCAAATTTACCATCCTAGGTCAGCGGAGTGGACACCTGACGCCAAAGTGGCAGAGTATGTGGTGGGGAAATTCCATCAACCCCTTGAAAGGGAGGTCAGGAATAGGATTAGGGGAGAATGCCCCAGGCCCTCACTGAAGGGGAAGGTGGCACACACGCCTGAAATTGATGAGAAACTATGTACTTTTTTCTCCAAGTATATGAGGGATCCCAAGAAAGGAATTGATAGGTCTTGGACGTGGTAGGGCCCTTGACCCAAATTATTCAATTGACGGAGCATTCCAAAGAGTCAGGATCCCCTTTGTCCACGGATATTGTGGCTGGTTGGGCGCACTACCCTAAACCCTAAAACACTACCCCCTCCACTACCCAAACACCACTGCACTACCCTAAACCCTAAAACACTACCCCCAGCACGACACCCTACACTACCCAAACATAACTGCACTACCCTAAACCCTAAAACACTACCACCAGCACGACTCCCCTACACTACCCAAACACCACTGCACTACCCTAAACCCTAAATCTACCCACAGCACAACCCCCTACACTACACAAACACCACTGCACTACCCTAAACCCTAAAACACTACCCCCAGCATGACCCCTTCACTACACAAACACCACTGCACTGCCTTAAACCCTAAAACACTACCCCCAGCACGACCCCCTACACTACACAAACACCACTGCACTACCCTAAACCCTAAATCTACCCCCAGCATGACCCCCTACACTACACAAACACCACTGCACTACCCTAAACCCTAAAACACTACCCCCAGCAAGACCCCCTTCACTACCTAAACACAACTGCACTACCCTAAACCCTAAAACACTACCCCCAGCACGACCCCCTTCACTACCCAAACACAACTGCACTACCCTAAACTCAAAAACACTACCCCCAGCACGACCCCCTACACTACCCAAACACCACTGCACGACCCTAAACCCTAAAACACGACCCCCTACACTACACAAACACCACTGCACTACCCTAAACCCTAAAACACTAGAACCCAGCACGACCCCCTACAGTACACAAACACCACTGCACTACCCTAAACCCTAAAGCACTACCCCCTACACTACACAAACACCACTGCACTACCCTAAACCCTAAAACACTACCCCCAGCACGACCCCCTACACTACACAAACACCACTGCACTACCGTAAACCCAAAACACTACCCCAGCACTACCCCCTACACTACCCAAACACCATTGCACTACCCTAAACCCTAAAACACTACCCCCAGCATGACCCCCTACACTACACAAACACCACTGCACTACCCTAAACCCTAAAACACTACCCCCAGCATGACCCCCTACACTACACAAACACCACTGCACTACCCTAAAACACTACCCCCAGCCAGACCCCCTACACTACCCAAACACCACTGCACTACCCTAAACCCTAAAACACTACCCCAGCACGACTCCCTACACTACACAAACACCACTGGACTACCCTAAACCCTAAAACACTACCCCCAGCACAACTCCCTACACTACCCAAACACCACTGCACTACACTAAACCCTAAATCTACCCCCAGCATGACCTCCCACACTACACAAACACCACTGCACTACCCTAAACCCTAAAACACTACCCCCAGCACGACCCCCTACACTACCCAAACACCACTGCACTACCCTAAACCCTAAAACACTAACCCCAGCATGACCCAATACACTACACAAACACCACTTCACTACCCTATACCCTAAAACACGACCCCCTACACTACACAAACACAACTGCACTACCCTAAACCCTAAAACACTACCCACAGCATGACCCCCTACACTACACAAACACCACTGCACTACCCTAAACTCTAAAACACTACCCCCTATACTACACAAACACCACTGCACTACCCTAAACCCTAAAACACTACCCCCAGCATGACCCCCTACACTACACAAACACCACTGCACTACCCTAAACCCCCCTACACTATACAAACACCACTGCATTACTCTAAACCCTAAAACACTACCCCCAGCATGACCCACTCACAACACAAACACCACTGCACTACCCTAAACCGACCCCCAGCATGACCCCCTACACTACCCAAACACCACTGCCATACCCTAAACCCTAAAACACTACCCCCAGCATGAACCCCTACACTACCCAAACACCACTGCACTTCCCTAAACCCGAAAACACTACCCCCAGCACTACCCCCTACACTACACAAACACCACTGCACTACCCTAAACCCTAAAACACTACCCCAGCACTACCCAAACACCACTGCACTAACATAAACCCTAAAACACTACCCCCAGCACAACCCCCTACACTACACAAACACCACTGCACTACCCTAAACCCTAAAACACTACCACCAGCATGACCCCCTACACTACTCAAACACCACTGCACTACCCTAAACCCTAAAACACTACCCCAGCACGACCCCCTACACTACCCATACACCACTGCACTACCCTAAACCCTAAAACACTACCCCCAGCACGACCCCCTACACTACTTCACTACCCTAAACCCTAAAACACTACCCCCAGCACGACTTCCTACACTACCCAAACACCACTGCACTACCCTAAACCCTAAAACACTACCCCCAGCACGACCCCCTACACCACCCAAACACCACTGCACTACCCTAAACCCTAGAAAAGAAACCCCACCCCATGCCTAATCCCCTTTACCTCTCACTCCTCGTGGTTCCTCTCTCCTCGTGGTTCCTGCTTCACGTCGTCTCTGAGGGGCGGTGCACGTCGTTGTGAGGAAACAGAACAGCCTCTGTTTCCTTACAACGACATGGATCGTCTACATGTTTTTTAGAACGCATGGTCATTTACCATACATACCTTTACAACAAAATTCGTTGTAAAGGCATGCGTGGTAAATGACCATGCGTTCTAAAAAAATGCGTAGTAATGACTTCGTGATGTACAACGCATGCGTGGTAATGCATGCGTTGTAATGGTATCGCAAAGTAAAAAAGTCATTGTAACGGCTGTTTACCAATCGAAGCTGGCCCCTGTTCTTCAGTGAGACGTTTATTTGATTAATTAGGAGGAAGGAATGTGGTTTTTTTACCGAAAAGTGCATTCCCGGCTGTTGTATTGTGAAAGTGTCCGCGTGGCCTGGTTTCACTTCCGGTGAGAGAGTGGAAGAGTCTGTTTGGATCTAAAGGAGTTCTGTTGTTGGACGGGGCCAGCGCGACATGTCATCAGAAAACATAGCTAATGGAAAGCGTCCTCCCTGAAGTGTGGAGCAGTGCCATGAGAGGTCAACGAGTGTGCGTCCCACCGCAGTATGACCGTACCGCGTGACCCATGTGCCACCTCAAGGGTACGGGAGGCAGAAGCGGCATCGCAGGTCCTCTTGAAGACCGTTGTAGCACTAATTCTACATTTTGGTACTAGGGCATTTTAACTTCGTTGTTCCTGCCAGATACAAAGAGAAGATCCTGTGTTATTCAGTGCCCTCGTTACCTTTTTTGTGGGTTGTGGTGCTTGTCACTTCGCTGCCCCGCTGGTGCACACGACTGGTCACCCCACCTCGTGTGCCATCTGCAGGGCCTATGCCCTCGGATCACTGGTTTTGGTTTCTGGAGTGGCAACATAAACAGTTGCTCCCAAAGGACTAGCCTGAACACTTAGGTGAATATCCCCTGCACCAGCATTCCACGGAAATTCTTTCCTAGCTTTCCCACGTCAACAAGGACGTCATAATAGCACGGCTCCGCTCGCGACACCGTATGACATCATCGGAGCCATAAGAGGACCTCGTCGGCGTGCTGACGTCAGTTCCACCCATTTTTTCCGTGCCACCGAGGCAAACAGGGGACCGAGACATTTTCACATGTATACATAGTATAATAAATATATATATATTCACTGAAAAAACCATAGGTTTCAGGCACGTTATAGGTAGAAATTAGCATTTAAAAAACCTTAGAAATTCACTGAAAAAACCATAGGTTTCAGGGGCGTTATAGTTAGTTGGACATTTCACTCGTACAAAACCATAGAAATTCCCCCGTTATAGTTAGTTCAGCTAACTATAACTCGCGCGCCCGCAATGCACTGCTGATGACGTCACATATTACATCACTCATGACATGGTCAGTGACATCACTCATGACATCACTGATGACATCTCAAATGACATCACTGATGACATCACTGATGACATCATCCAGTGAATGTGTATTTTTCTGAAAATTAAATATGTTTTATATATGTATATCTCAAGGTCGATGGAAGAATAAATGGGTATATAAGTGTCTAAATGGATGATTTTTTTTGTAAAATTGATTGTATAACTGACTAAGTGTATCTTAGTGAATATATGGGTTAGTGAGTAATGTTTAAATATGAAAATATCTGTATCAGTCTCTCACTTAGTGTATAAGTGGCTGCATGGGTTGGTGAGTAGCTACATGAGTGTCTATATGGGTTATTAGTTGGTTTTTTGAGTATCAGTATGAGTGTCTGTATGGTTCGGTGGGGGGTATTGCTTAGTGCATAGATGCATGAATGAGTGACTCACTGTTTGTATGTGTTGAAGACAGCATGTGTGCAGGACTGTATAGGTGGATGAGTATGTGTATGGGTGTGTTAGTGAGTGAATGACTGTCTCAACATATGTTTTAAACTAGTATATGTGAGTATTGGTGTATATAAGTGAGTATATGTGAGAGTGAGAGATTGGAAGAGTTCCTGTACAAATAAGTAGGTGTTTCTATAAGTGATTGTTTAAGAGAGTAAGTATGTGTAAGTTTCTGTAGAAGTAAGTGTGGTAGTGTGTGTATAACTGTATATGCAAGTAAATGGATGTTTGATACTTTGTTTGCATGTGTGACTATGTGTGTGAGTAACTCTATGGATGAGTGGCGGTGTGTAACAGGATGTATAGGTGTATGAGTACATATGATGAGTGAGTACATGTATGAGTGACTGTATAGGGACTGTTGGTGAATGAGTGGATGTGTGTGTAGATCTTGGAATTACAGAATAGGTGTGTTGTAACTGGTATTGGTATGTCCATTGTTTTGAAAATGTTAGTTTGTATTTTTGAGTGTGTGTATCAAAGGTTATATTAGGGTGAGAGGAGGTCTGCCACTCTATCACAAGGATGATGTCATTAGTGATGTCATCAGTGATGTCATTTGGGATGTCATCAGTGATGTCACTGACCATGTCATGAGTGATGTAATATGTGACGTCATCAGCAGTGCATTGCGGGCGCGCGAGTTATAGTTAGCTGAACTAACTATAACGGGGGAATTTCTATGGTTTTGTACGAGTGAAATGTCCAACTAACTATAACGCCCCTGAAACCTATGGTTTTTTCAGTGAATTGTTAAGGTTTTTTAAATGCTAATTTCTAACTATAACGTGCCTGAAACCTATGGTTTTTTCAGTGAATATATATATATATTCACTGAAAAAACCATAGGTTTTAGGGACAGTTATAGTTAGTTGGACATTTCACTCGTACAAAACCAGTGAAATTCCCCCGTTATAGTTAGTTCAGCTAACTATAACTCGCGCCCCCGCAATGCACTGCTGATGACGTCACATATTACATCACTCATGACATGGTCAGTGACATCACTGATGACATCACTGACGACATCATCCAGTGACTGTGTGTTTCTGTAAAGTTTAAATATGTTTAATATATATAGGGAAAGGCGTATTGAAGAATGAGTGGGTGTATAAGTGTCTGAATGGATGATTTAGTAGGTGCGTGACTGACTCTATAAGTGAGTGATTAAACGTATCTTACTGAATGCATGGGTTAGTGACTAAACTGTGTGAATGTCTGTATCCGTCTGTCTGTTGCTGTGTAAGCGGCTGCATGGGTTTGTGAATAGCTACATGAGTGTCTATATGAGTTATTGATTGGTTGTCTGAGTATCTGTATGGGTGCCTGAGTGTTTGTGTGGGTGGGGTGTGTGTGACTCTGTGCATAGATGTGTGAGTGGGTGATTCACTGGGTGCATGGTTTCAAGAGTGCATCTGTGATGGACTGTATGGGTGGGTGAGTGAGTGAATGTATATCTCAGTGGTACATGTGTGAGTAACTACATATGTGAAAGTCAGTATATATGTGTGTTGGAGTATATAAATGGCTATAAGTGAGAGTGTGTGATTGTGAGAGTGGCTGTATGGATGAGTGTGTACTTGTATCAGTGATTGTATAAGAGCGTAAGAATGTGCTAGTATTTGTATGAGTAAGTGAGCTGGTGTGTGTATAACTGTATAAGTGAGTAAATGGCAGTGTGATTAATTATTTGCATGACTGGCTAGGTGTGTGAGTACCTCTATGGATGAGTGGTGGTGTGTGAGTGTCTATGTAGGTGTATGAGTGCATATGATAGTCCTGTACTGAGTGACCGTAAGTATGAGTGACTGTACGGGTGAGTGAGTGGATGTGTGTGTAGACCTAAGAATCAGTGAGTGGGTATGTAGTTATTGGTGTTGGAGTGTCTATGGTTTTGAGAATGGCAGTCTGTAATTTAGAGTGGGTGTATCAAAGGTTATATTAGGGTGTGAGAAGATGCATCAAATTATCACATGGATGATGTCATCAGTGATGTCATCAGTGATGTCATTTGAGATGTCATCAGTGATGTCACTGACCATGTCATGAGTGATGTAATATGTGACGTCATCAGCAGTGCATTGCGGGGAGCGAGTTATAGTTAGCTGAACTAACTATAACAGGGGAATTTCACTGGTTTTGTACGAGTGAAATGTCCAACTAACTATAACTGTCCCTAAAACCTATGGTTTTATCAGTGAATTGCTAAGGTTTTTTAAATGCTAATTTCTAACTATAACGTGCCTGAAACCTATGGATTTTTTCAGTGAATTTCAAAGGTTTTTTAAATGCTAATTTCTAACTATAACGTGTCTGAAACCTATGGTTTTTTCAGTGAATTTCAAATGTTTTTTAAATGCTAATTTCTAACTATAACGTGCCTGAAACCTATGGTTTTTTAAGTGAATTTCAAAGGTTTTTTAAATGCTAGTTTCTAACTATGCCTACAGAGGTAGGACATGTAAAGAAAGAAGAAAAAACGCACAGAAAGAAGCAAAAGAAATGCAGAAAGAAGCAACAGAAGTCCACAAAGACGAAGAAAAGAGCAGGAAGAAGCAAGACATGTGCAGAAAGAACCAACAGAGGAGCAGAAAGAGGCCTTGTTGCAAAATCATCCTGTGCCCACAACTTTTTCAGACGGGTACTGGTGGTAACTGACTCGGACTAACCAGGCCTAGAGCCAGTGCTATGCTAAAAGACACTTAGAATACAGTGAAAACACCTCCATACACTAGGGAACACTATGCGTTGAGGTACCCCTGTCATTAGCATGACCTCCTCTGTAAGGCCCTAGTACATAATAGGGCAGGGGGATTAAAACTTCCTCTTAAAATGCGCCTGGGGCGCGTTTGCACAGTGGTGAAGGGAGGGGGGGGCCTGAGGTGACATGTGTGCAAACAAGCCCTGTGGCCGTTTTAAGTTGGGAGATTAAGTCCCCTTGAATCCTGAGGGTCCCTGGGGTCCAACTAGCCCACTAGGTACCTCCAGTAAGTGCTGCAGAGGTGTAAAAAGGGGCATGGCCTGGACCACCTCTCTGCAACGCAGCCCTGTGGCGCGCACTGGAGGTACCTGGTGGGCTAGTTGGCCCCCCGGGTCCCTCAGGATTCAAGGGGAATTAATTCCCCAACTTAAAACGTGCCACAGGGCGTGTTTGCACACATGTCACCTGAGGCCCCGCCCCCTCCCTTCACCACTGTGCAAACGCGCCCTGAGGCATGTTTTAAGTTGGGGTATTAGGTCACCTTGAATCCTGAGGGTCCCTGGGGCCCAACTAGCCCACCAGGTACTTCCAGTAAGCGCCACAGGCCTGCGTTGCAGAGAGGTGGTCCGAGGCCACGCCCCTTTTTACACCTCTCTGCAACGCAGCTCTGTGGCGCTTACTGGAGGTACCTGGTGGGCTAGTTGGACCGCAGGGACCCTCAGGATTCAAGGGGACTTAATCCCCCAACTTAAAACACGCCACAGGACGTGTTTGCACACATGTCACCTCAGGCCCCGACCCCTCCCTTCACCACTGTGCAAACGCGCCTCGTGGCGCGTTTTAAGTTGGGGGATAAAGTCCCCTTGAATCCTGAGGGTCCCTGGGGTCCAACTAGCCCACCAGTTACCTCCAGTAAGCGCCACAGAGCTGCGTTGCAGAGAGGTGTAAAAAGGGGCGTGGCCTGCACTACCTCTCTGCAACGCAGCCATGTGGCGCGTACTGGAGGTACCTGGTGGGCTAATTGGCCCCCAGGGACCCCCAGTATTCAAGGGGAATTAATGCCCCAATTTAAAACGTGACACAGGGCGCGTTTGCAGAGTGGTGAAGGAAGGGGTCGGGCCTGAGGCACGATTGCGTCTTTTTTTTGGTTTGTTTTTTTAGAAGGGGGGCTGTGTGGCCCCCCTTCTTTTTTCCTTTTTTGGGCCCGGGGGACCCCATCCCCCAGGGCCTGACCCCTTTTTTATACAAAAAAAAAACTGAACGGGAAGGGGGCCGCGTGGCCCCCTCCCGTGGCCAGTCCGGCCCCGGGGACCCCATCCCCGGGGCATGGCCACATTTTTTAAATTTTGTATGGAGGGGGCTGCCTGGCCCCCTCCTGAGGCCTCTATTGCCCCGGGGACCCCACCCCCGGGGCCGGCCTTTTTTTTTTATTAAAGATTTTGGGGAGGGGGCCCCCCTCCCTGGCCACTACTAGCCCCGGGGACCCCATCCCCTGGGCCAGGCCCTATCCGTTGGGGACCGTGGGGGGGCCCCAATGCCCCCACGGTCCCACCGGCTCCCCGCGTCCTGCGGGAGCCGGCATTGCTTTTCCACATGGAGAGCTGCTAACATGCAGCTCCCCGTGTGGAAAAGCAATCTGCTTTAGATTTTGGAAGAGAGAGCAGGATTCCTGCTCTCTCTTCCAAAATCCAAAGCAAGTTTGCTATGGCAGGACGGGAGCCGCGAGGCTCCCGTCCTGCAATAGCAAACAGCAGTGTCCCGGGGTGGGCACCCCGGGACACTGCAGGAGCCGGCCCTGGGGGTGGCGGTCCCCAGGCACATCACAGGCTCCAGGAGGGGGCCGCGCGGCCCCCTCCCAACATTTTCAAAGCCCCGGGAGGTGGTGGTCCCCGGGCTCTGGGGGTCCGTAACGGACCCCCATATTTAAATATTTAGTGCCACGGGGAGGTGGCGGTCTCCGGGCGTGTGGGGGCTCAAGCCCCCCACACAGGTAATTTTTTTTTTAAACAAGCCCCGGGGGTGGCGGTCCCCGGGGCTGCGGGGAGGCTGTGTGCCCCCGCAAATATTTGACAAAAGCCCCGGGGGGTGGCGGTCCCCGGGGCTTGGGGGGGCCTTGGTTGGAGGCCCCCCCCGACATTAACAAAACAAAGCCCGGGGGTGGCGGTCCCCGGGGCTGCGGGGAGGCCATGAGCCCCCCGCAAATATTTATGGAAAGCCCCGGGGGTGGCGGTCCCCGGGGCTGCGGGGGCCTCCCTGGGCCCCCGCTATAAAATTTTCGCATGCCCCCGGGACTTGGCCCACCCGGGGGCTAAATATTAACGAAGCGCGGGAGTCCGCGCTTTGTTTTTTTTCCTTCACGGCGGGATTCGCGGATCCTACGCGAATTTTGCTGTTTTAAAAAAAAATAAATGCTTTTTTGGGCCCTAGGGGTCCTTGTGGGACCCCCGGAGCAGGCCTAGGGGGTCAGGGTGTTTCTACCCTGCCCCCTTTTCTTGTTTTGCGCCTCAGTTTTTCTGTTTTCTTGTGCCTCGTTTCTACCGAGGCACAAGATGGCTGCCAACACTTCCTGGTTTGGAGTGTTGACAGCCAATTAGCATGAAGCTCGTGGTCGGGAGGGTCCGCGGATCCTCCGTGCCTCTAAATATCAGAACTTTTATTTTTGATTTTCTCAGCAACTACTGAACGGATTTACACCATTTTTAAAAAGCTCGCTTTCTGAGCCAAGCAGTACCTTTTTGCCAAATTGGGGGTAAATCCGTTCAGTAGTTTCGGCTGTAGCCTTGCATAAAGGGTGATTCAGCAAGCGGGGGCCGAGAAAAAAGGGGGGTCCCAAAACGTGTTTTCTCAATGTTAATTCCCATAGGAAATTTTAGACACGGCTACAGCCCGAACTGCTGAACGGAATTACACCAAATTTGGCAAAGCGGTAGTTCTTGGTTCAGAAAGAACCCTTTTTGTTAAATGGTGTAAATCCGTTCAGTAGTTCCTGAGAAAATCAAAAGTAAAAACACATATATATCTGGGCGGAGCCTAACCACACATGTCATCGTGAGATCTGATTGGCTGTCAGCACTTCATCCTGGAATTGCTGGCAGCCATCTTGGGACCAATATAAATGATAGTACCCCATTGAAATGCATTGTAGTGAATCGAAGATTTTGAGGGTTACCAAAAGGAGAACTATAAAGGGTGATAACAGACTTTAGTTACATTAGAATTCATTTGTTGATGGTACCATACTAATTTCAGGAATTGTGGTGTGTTCTAAGGTGATTTTACCCTGTGAAAAACCTTCTGCTGGGATATCATGAATCATGTTTGAGAGAAAACTATTTTCATATGCTTGTCCCATACAGTTTTGGAAGGTGCTCCAGAAGCTAAAATGAGAGCATATTTTCTGTAAATTCACATTATCTTTCTCAGTCATGTGAGCATGAAGTGTGACATTCTCAGTAAAACATGTACATCCAACAAGGGCAGAGACTGTCAGTTGATTCCTTTGTGTTCTACTGCAGCTTCCCAGAGTGTTCTAAAGAACAACTAGAGTGCTAACAGCCTTACTTATGACAAAAGTATGGCACACCTGAAGCCATCTTGATTGGAATAAACTGGTAACACTTAAAACATTTAATTTAAAAAGGAACAAAATGATGGGGTTCATTTTGTCATAGAAATTATGGTTAGTGCTGTAGAAAGAAAAATTAGGACATGTTTCAAGTGTGATCTCAAATATCTTCCTGTTATATTTCAACAGGAGCAGCCTGTCAGTTGATGCCTTTGTGTTCTACTGCAGCTTCCCAGAGTGTTCTAAAGAACAACTAGAGCGCTAACAGTCTTACTTATGACAAAATTATGGGACACCTGAAGCCATCTTGATTGGAATAAACTGGTAACTCTTAAAACATTTAATTTAAAAAGGAACAAAATGAGGGGGTTCATTTTGTCATAGAAATTATGTAGTGCTGTAGAAAGAAAAATTAGGACATGTTTTAAGTGAGATCTCAAATATCTTCCTGTTATATTTCAACAGGAGCAGCCTGTCAGTTGATGCCTTTGTGTTCTACTGCAGCTTCCCAGAGTGTTCTAAAGAACAACTAGAGTGCTAACAGCCTTACTTATGACAAAAGTATGGCACACCTGAAGCCATCTTGATTGGAATAAACTGGTAACACTTAAAACATTTAATTTAAAAAGGAACAAAATGAGGGGGTTCATTTTGCCATAGAAATTATGGTTAGTGCTGCAGAAAGAAAATTTAGGGCATGTTTTAAGTGAGATCTCAAATCCTCTTCTATTTCATTAGAAAATTCTGACATGCAGACTGAAACAATCACTTTCAATACCAGCAGTAGACTTCCAGTTAACTCCCTGGTGAGCAGTAGCTTTACTACAGTGATCTAATGAACAACTAGAGTGCTAACATGCTGAATTTATGGCAAATGTGTGACACATCTGAATGCCTTCTTGATGGAATCAAAGTAAAAAACTGAAAGCATTTCCTACTGAGGAGACTGCAGTAAATGACGAAATTAGGAAACTTCATAACAAATAAGCCTCCCAAGATGGCCACCAGAGAAAAAAGAGCCCAAATGTAGCACAAATATCACCCAGATGTAGCCCACATATAGCCCAATGACAGAAGTGTGCAAAACACTTTTTATTTTTAGTTTTTCTGCAGTTTTATATAGTGCAAACTGGTCAGGTATTGGAGCGTTACATCTTACTTGGACCCCTTATTGCGTATTTTGCACAAAGTACATGAGATTGATCTTGCGAAACATTGACCTTTACGATTCTGTTAACCTGAAGTTGCTCTGAACCGGGCTTTGTAACACCCGTTTTTACCTACTGGTTTTAATTCATTCTCACTGTATTGTATTAGGAAAGAGGATTTACTGTTTTTATGTACACTTTTATGATCTATGTTTCTAAATCAGATCAAATAAAGTTTAATGAATTCTATGGCAGGACGGAGGCGAGGATTATGCATATCTTTCCTCACTTTATTTGCATAGCAGTTCAAAGAAAACGTAACACAACAATCATTAAACAAAAGACTACACAACCCATGAACCATTAGGGGGTAGTCTCCAAGGCAACTATAGTCCAATCATATCACAGTCCATCGTATATAATATCGTGACGTCCCTTCCGCTTCCTCTTTCTTCACTGCTCGTCAGTTAAGTGCATTCCTTACATTCTTGGCTTAATCTGACGTTGTTGCTATTTGTATAGCGGTTTCTTGTGCACGTTATTAGCATTATTGCCTTGGTATTGTTTCATATTCCCTGCGCAGCAGGCTCTTGCCCGAGCGCGTTCTCCCCCTCGCAGTTTCTCCCGCTGTGTGCTCTGCGCGCGGTGAGATCCTGTCAGGCGCGTCTCGTCCTAGCGAGGCAGCTCCGTCGAGCGCTCCCGCTGGTCTTTACGCGTGCTTGGGAATCCGGTCACTCCTTTAGTGTCCGCTTGATTCCCGGCCAACCCTCGCCTAATTTTGACACCGCTACGCGGTGATTTCCCCACACGGCCACGTTAGTGACCAGCGCCACCTGGGGGTGGTAATTGGTATTGCGCCTCAGTCTATTCTTATAACAGCTTCGGGGAAAGCCCAGCTGTTGGAGCACCGGCGAGGGGGCTGCCTTAAGGATTTTAAGTGCAAAAACAACAATTGATGGACAGAATGCAGAACAATGTCGTACATTCACCCCAGTACAGAGATCTGGGCCGAAATCCATCGTTTTTTGCTCACCATGCCATTCCAGTTTGGACCCAGCCATATGCAAATCAGTCTTGACCCTGCGCCCAATGGGAACAGTCCAGCCCGAACTGCCAGGCCAGGTCCTCCCTGGACTGGAACCAAGCATCCCAGGACCGGTTTCGGGCTTTCAGCCCTCATCAGCCAGGATAGCTTGACTCCAGTGGCATGGAGAGCACGGGACCCACGTCTGGGCATACCCGTCCCACTCGGGGTGACAAATGCAAAAACAACAATTGATGGACAGAATGCAGAACAATGTCGTACATTCACCCCAGTACAGAGATCTGGGCCGAAATCCATCGTTTTTTGCTCACCATGCCATTCCAGTTTGGACCCAGCCATATGCAAATCAGTCTTGACCCTGCGCCCAATGGGAACAGTCCAGCCCGAACTGCCAGGCCAGGTCCTCCCTGGACTGGAACCAAGCATCCTAGGACCGGTTTCGGGCTTTCAGCCCTCATCAGCCAGGATAGCTTGACTCCAGTGGCATGGAGAGCACGGGACCCACGTCTGGGCATACCCGTCCCACTCGGGGTGACAAATGCAAAAACAACAATTGATGGACAGAATGCAGAACAATGTCGTACATTCACCCCAGTACAGAGATCTGGGCCGAAATCCATCGTTTTTTGCTCACCATGCCATTCCAGTTTGGACCCAGCCATATGCAAATCAGTCTTGACCCTGCGCCCAATGGGAACAGTCCAGCCCGAACTGCCAGGCCAGGTCCTCCTGGACTGGAACCAAGCATCCTAGGACCGGTTTCGGGCTTTCAGCCCTCATCAGCCAGGATAGCTTGACTCCAGTGGCATGGAGAGCACGGGACCCACGTCTGGGCATACCCGTCCCACTCGGGGTGACAAATGCAAAAACAACAATTGATGGACAGAATGCAGAACAATGTCGTACATTCACCCCAGTACAGAGATCTGGGCCGAAATCAATCGTTTTTTGCCTTTGGTATCGCTTTGTTTGCCCTAAGTTGGCAGGGTATACCCAGACGTGGGTCCCTTGCTCACTTTGCCACTGGATTCAAGCTAGCCTGGCTGATGACGGCTGAATAGCCAGAAACCGGTCCCAGGATGCTTGTTTCCGGTCCAGGGAAGACATGGCTTGGCAGTTCGGGCTGGACTGTTCCCATGAGGCACAGGGTCAGACTGATTTGCATATGGCCATGTCTGAACTGGGGTGGTGGAGTGAGCTAAACAATGATGATGGATTAAACCCAGATCAGTTGACTGGGGGTGAGTGTTTGATTTGCTCAAGCGCTCTGTCCATCATTCCCTTTGGTATCGCTTTGTTTGCCCTAAGTTGGCAGGGTATACCCAGACGTGGGTCCCTTGCTCACTTTGCCACTGGATTCAAGCTAGCCTGGCTGATGACGGCTGAATAGCCAGAAACCGGTCCCAGGATGCTTGTTTACGGTCCAGGGAAGACATGGCTTGGCAGTTCGGGCTGGACTGTTCCCATGAGGCACAGGGTCAGACTGATTTGCATATGGCCATGTCTGAACTGGGGTGGTGGAGTGAGCTAAAGAATGATGATGGATTAAACCCAGATCAGTTGACTGGGGGTGAGTGTTTGATTTGCTCAAGCACTCTGTCCATCATTCCCTTTGGTATCGCTTTGTTTGCCCTAAGTTGGCAGGGTATACCCAGACGTGGGTCCCTTGCTCACTTTGCCACTGGATTCAAGCTAGCCTGGCTGATGACGGCTGAATAGCCAGAAACCGGTCCCAGGATGCTTGTTTCCGGTCCAGGGAAGACATGGCTTGGCAGTTCGGGCTGGACTGTTCCCATGAGGCACAGGGTCAGACTGATTTGCATATGGCCATGTCTGAACTGGGGTGGTGGAGTGAGCTAAAGAATGATGATGGATTAAACCCAGATCAGTTGACTGGGGGTGAGTGTTTGATTTGCTCAAGCGCTCTGTCCATCATTCCCTTTGGTATCGCTTTAAGGATTTTAAGGGCATTTGTTCTGTGCTCACACCCTCTGCTATCATGTCTTCTCCAGAAGACCATTTTTACTCCTCCTACCAGGAAGTGGAGGAGGAATGGCCTCCCAACTTCTCCCTCCAGCAGTGGACCAAGCCCTCTCTCTGGCTATTTCTAGGGCGCTGGCTCCTCTTAGGGATCAGGTTGATAAGCTGGCGAAAAGCATCCCTGGGGTGTTCAGTGACCCAGATCTGGTGGTGGCGGGTCCCAGTAGCTCCCAGATGGGGAATAAAAGGGCCGTTAAGCATAACGCGGGGCACTTGGAAGGATTTGATAAACTTACGGAGACCTTCCTCAAGAGTGCGCGAACGCTAAAACATGCACCCTGCCGGGAGGAGGAGGGGCCCGGAGAAAATTGCGACACTGTCACCACTATTGTAGACCCCGACGGCGGGTTTCCCTTAGAGGGAGAGGGTGTATCGGAGGACGATTTCTCCTCCGATGAGGATAAGGACTCGGGGCGTCCCTGGCGTCCAGAGTCCCACTCCTCTCAGTCCCCGGTTGGGGACGGGGTCCACTCGGACATGTTCGAGCCTACCCAAATTTACCATCCTAGGTCAGCGGAGTGGACACCTGACGCCAAAGTGGCAGAGTATGTGGTGGGGAAAATCCATCAACCCCTTGAAAGGAAGGTCAGGAATAGGATGAGGGGAGAATGCCCCAGGCCCTCACTGAAGGGGAAGGTGGCAAACACGCCTGAAATTGATGAGAAACTATGTACCTTTTTCTCCAAGTATATGAGGGATCCCAAGAAAGGAATTGATAGGTCTTGGACGTGGTAGGGCCCTTGACCCAAATTATTCAATTGACGGAGCGTTCCAAAGAGTCAGGATCCCCTTTGTCCACGGATATTGTGGCTGGTTGGGCGCACTACCCTAAACCCTAAAACACTACCCCTCCACTACCCAAACACCACTGCACTACCCTAAACCCTAAAACACTACCCCCAGCACGACACCCTACACTACCCAAACATAACTGCACTACCCTAAACCCTAAAACACTACCACCAGCACGACTCCCTACACTACCGAAACACCACTGCACTACCCTAAAACACTACCCCCAGCACGACCCCTTCAGTACACAAACACCACTGCACTGCCTTAAACCCTAAAACACTACCCCCAGCACGACCCCCTACACTATACAAACACCACTGCACTACCCTAAACCCTAAATCTACCCCCAGCATGACCCCCTACACTACACAAACACCACTGCACTACCCTAAACCCTAAAACACTACCCCCAGCACGACCCCCTTCACTACCTAAACACAACTGCACTACCCTAAACCCTAAAACACTACCCCCAGCACGACCCCCTTCACTACCCAAACACAACTGCACTACCCTAAACTCAAAAACACTACCCCCAGCACGACCCCCTACACTACCCAAACACCACTGCACGACCCTAAACCCTAAAACACGACCCCCTACACTACACAAACACCACTGCACTACCCTAAACCCTAAAACACTACCCCCAGCACGACCCCCTACACTACCCAAACACCACTGCCATACCCTAAACCCTAAAACACTACCCCCAGCATGAACCCCTACACTACCCAAACACCACTGCACTACCCTAAACCATAAAACACTACCCCCAGCATGACCCCCTACACTACACAAACACCACTGCCCTACCCTAAACCCTAAAACACTACCCCAGCACTACCCCCTACACTACCCAAACACCACTGCACTAACATAAACTCTAAAACACTACCCCCAGCACGACCCCCTACACTACACAAACACCACTGCACTACCCTAAACCCTAACACTACCCCCAGCACAACTCCCTACACTACCCAAACACCACTGCCCTAAACCCTAAATCTATCCCCAGCACGACCCCCTACACTACCCAAACACCACTGCACTACCCTAAACCATAAAACACTACCCCCAGCAATAACCCCTACACTACACAAACACCACTGCACTACCCTAAACCCTAAAACACTACCACCAGCATGACCCCCTACACTACTCAAACACCACTGCACTACCCTAAACCCTAAAACACTACCCCAGCACGACCCCCTACACTACCCATACACCGCTGCACTACCCTAAACCCTAAAACACTACCCCTAGCACGACCCCCTACACCACTGCACTACCCTAAACCCTAAAACACGACCCCCAGCACGACCCCCTACACCACCCAAACACCACTGCACTACCCTAAACCCTAGAAAAGAAACCCCCACCCCATGCCCAATCCCCCTTACCTCTCACTCCTCGTGGTTCCTCTCTCCTCGTGGTTCCTGCTTCACGTCGTCTCTGAGGGGCGGTGCACGTCGTTGTGAGGAAACGGAACAGCCTCTGTTTCCTTACAACGACATGGATCGCTTATATGTTTTTAGAACGCATGGTCATTTACCATACATACCTTTACAACAAAATTCGTTGTAAAGGCATGCGTTGTAAATGACCATGCGTTCTAAAAAATGCGTAGTAATGACTTCGTGATGTACAACGCATGCGTGGTAATGCATGTGTTGTAATGGTATCGCAAAGTAAAAAGTCGTTGTAACGGCTGTTTACCAATCAAAGCTGGCCCCTGTTCTTCAGTGAGACGTTTATTTGATTAATTAGGAGGAAGGAATGTGGTTTTTTACCGAAAAGTGCATTCCCGGCTGTTGTATTGTGAAAGTGTCCGCGTGGCCTGGTTTCACTTCCGGTGAGAGAGTGGAAGAGTCTGTTTGGATCTAAAGGAGTTCTGTTGTTGGACGGGGCCGGCGCGACATGTCATCAGAAAACATAGCTAATGGAAAGCGTCCTCCCTGAAGTGTGGAGCAGTGCCATGAGAGGTCAACGAGTGTGCGTCCCACCGCAGTATGACCGTACCGCGTGACCCATGTGCCACCTCCAGGGTACGGGAGGCAGAAGCGGCATCGCAGGTCCTCTTGAAGACCGCTGTAGCACTAATTCTACATTTTGGTACTAGGGCATTTTAACTTCGTTGTTTCTGCCAGATACAAAGAGAAGATCCTGTGTTATTCATAGGGCTCCCGGTTTTATGGTATTTATTTTTTTGCCATTTCCGTCTGTATTTATCCATATTTATTTTTTGGGCATTTTTTCTGTATTTATCCACATTTATTTTTGCCACAAGCAAAAGACGACGCTACAGCTAGTATTTTTCCACATTTATTTAAATTGACAATTTTATTTATTTTCTAGTACAATATAGGCTATATTGTACTAGAAAACGAATAAAAATTGGTTAAAAAAGGGCAGGAAGTGTAGGGTGGAGAGAGAAGCGCGAGGTGGAAGCATAACTATAGAGCCTTTGGTGTTTGGTAACCCGGGGCTTCTAACAAAAAACTCTGGGCCTATATAATGCGACCCTTACGCCGGGCTGCAACGACCCTTACCCGCGCTGCAGCAGCCCTTGCTATTCCATTTCATGCACCACATACGTCTCTGCAAACGCACTAGATTGCTGGCCTTCCCCACCCCTGAAACCCCAGTTCTGGGACCAAGTAAAAGCCTTGCCAGTGCTCCTGCTTCCTGGCCTTCAGTGCCTCTGCTAGTCCAGCACTTGTACCCCATTCAGCTGTCGGTGCACCCCGTCTGCTCTGCCTCACTACTGCCATTAAAGCACCAGAACCCAGACACAGACCCGCCAACGCGCCTCACTCTGAACCAGCAGGTCGCTGCTGCTGCAGAGCGGGACCCACGCACCTCTGTGAATGTACTTGTTGTAAGAGAGGAAGAAATAGCTACTAATTCTGTGTTGGGAAATTCTCACATCAAATCGCGCAGAGCTTTAGTGGGAGGGGTATCCACCTACACCCACCTACACCCAGAGTACCAACAGAACTCCCCAGTACTTATATAGGGTACTGAGAACGCTGACCAGCTCTGAGCAATGTACTTGAAGAGCTGCCCAGCTTTGATAAGGTTCTGACAACACTGCCCAGCTCTGACAAGGTACTGAGGACACTGCTCAGCACTGAATGTAGTGAGCGAGCTGCCCAGCACTCAGCAATGTACTAAGATATCTGTCCATCACTGACATCGTATTAAGGAAGTCGCTATGTACAATGTATCGAAAGAGCTGTGCGGCACTGAGCAATGTCCATCCATTCACCCTCAAAGTACTAGTGAAGCAGCCAGCTACCTTCACTGCAGTGGACAAAGGTACTGGAGCAGGGCAAATAATCTCTCCTGAAGGGCTTGGTCGTTCTCACCTCTTCGCTTGCATCTTCATGCTGAGAGTATCCTGACATCAGCCTTCTCAGTCGATACAATCCTCGAGCCTCGTCCAACCACCACAGCATGTCTATTGCATGTCTATTGACTGGCCTGCTCTGGAGGTGCCAAATCCTAATGGAAGTACCAGCAGCTAGTGAGGTTTTCAGACCCCTGCGACAATTGACAATGCACACATGCGCTCGGTTGTTATGTGAGGGCACTGCCACCCTCCCCCCCGTCCTGTGTGTCAGCCCGGGCTGAGACAGCTCCCCAGGCACACACACACACAGACAGTTTTTGAGCTGCCAGCCGCACCCAAGTACTTCACAGGTCTTTAAAAAGACCATTCACTTGTTAACGAGGCTTTGTTGTTTTTTTCACCCCTTCTTACCAGACTGCGGGCAGTGTCTACAGGACCCCCCTGTGCTCAGTGGCTTAAACACCGAACCGTAAAGAGCTGCCTTTTACACGGGACAGCAGAATTGTTTGGACCAAAGAACGCGCACTGACAGAGGGAAGCAACTCCGCATTCACAGCTTCACCCCAGGGTCGAAACAGCATATAGAGCCCCTCTCCACTAGGTACAAGCAGCTCACACCGAGTCTATAAACAACGTGAAACCCTCACACCCCCCAGTGTGTAGAAGAAAATTAAACCGGGGTGTATATCCCATGTACACCCTCACCATGTAAAGACAGCGCGTGCCGGAGTATTAATACCATAAACGCTCTTGCAGCCATTGTAACCATGTAATACACCTTACACTGGGTCTAACTCCACGTAGCAGCTGCGTACAACGGGTCTAGACACCGCTTAGACTATCACCGCCACCTGTTTACATGAGTCAGTGAATTACACTGAATTTACGTCACACAGAGACTCCTCCACAGACCAGCTGCTCACAGCGGGGTCCAAGTAGCAGGCAGCGGCAGGTATTGTCGATGGAGCAGACTTACACCAGGTCTAAATCAGGGCCACTGAAGTCATGAGATTCTGCAGCAAAATACCCGACGGCAGCGTGGCAAAATTTGCTAGTATTTTGCCGTTTCTAAATATAAATACAGACAAAGGAAATATAGTTTTCCGTCTGTATTTATATGTAAAAATCCGTAAAAACGGAAAACCGGGAGCCCTAGTTATTCAGTGCCCTCGCTACCTTTTTTGTGGGTTGTGGTGCTGGTCACTTCGCTGCCCCGCCGGTGCACACGACTGGGCACCCCACCTCGTGTGCCATCTGCAGGGCCTCTGCCCTCGGATCACTGGTTTCGGTTTCTGGAGTGGCAACATAAACAGTTGCTCCCAAAGGACTAGCCTGAACACTTAGGTGAATATCCCCTGCACCAGCATTCCACGGAAATTCTTTCCTAGCTCTCCCACGTCAACGAGGACGTCATAATAGCACGGCTCCGCTCGCGACACCGTATGACGTCATCGGAGCCATAAGAGGACCTCGTCGGCGTGCTGACGTCAGTTCCACCCATTTTTCCGTGCCACCGAGGCAAACAGGGGACCGAGACATTTTCACATGTATACATAGTATAATAAATATATATATATTCACTGAAAAAACCATAGGTTTCAGGCACGTTATAGTTAGAAATTAGCATTTAAAAAACCTTAGAAATTCACTGAAAAAACCATAGGTTTCAGGCACGTTATAGTTAGAAATTAGCATTTAAAAACCTTAGAAATTCACTGAAAAAACTATAGGTTTCAGGGGCATTATAGTTAGTTGGACATTTCACTCGTACAAAACCATAGAAATTCCCCCATTATAGTTAGTTCAGCTAACTATAACTCGCGCGCCCGCAATGCACTGCTGATGACGTCACATATTACATCACTCATGACATGGTCAGTGACATGGTCAGTGACATCACTCATGACATCACTGCTGACATCTCAAATGACATCACTGATGACATCACTGATGACATCATCCAGTGAATGTGTGTTTTTCTGAAAATTAAATATGTTTTATATATGTATATCTCAAGGTCGATGGAAGAATAAATGGGTATATAAGTGTCTAAATGGATGATGTTTTTTGTTAAATTTGATTGTATAACTGACTAAGTGTATCTTAGTGAATATATGGGTTAGTGAGTAATGTTTAAATATGAAAATATCTGTATCAGTCTCTCACTTTGTGTATAAGTGGCTGCATGGGTTGGTGAGTAGCTACATGAGTGTCTATATGGGTTATTAGTTGGTTTTTTGAGTATCAGTATGAGTGTCTGAGTGTCTGTATGGTTCGGTGGGGGTATTACTTAGTGCATAGATGCATGAATGAGTGACTCACTGTTTGTATGTGTTGAAGACAGCATGTGTGCAGGACTGTATAGGTGGATGAGTATGTGTATGGGTGTGTTAGTGAGTGAATGACTGTCTCAATAGTGTCTTTATGAGTAACTACATATGTTTTAAACTAGTATATGTGAGTATTGGTGTATATAAGTGAGTATATGTGAGAGTGAGAGATTGGAAGAGTTCCTGTACAAATAAGTAGGTGTTTCTATAAGTGATTGTTTAAGAGAGTAAGTATGTGTAAGTTTCTGTAGAAGTAAGTGTGGTAGTGTGTGTATAACTGTATATGCAAGTAAATGGATGTTTGATACTTTGTTTGCATGTGTGACTATGTGTGTGAGTAACTCTATGGATGAGTGGCGGTGTGTAACAGGATGTATAGGTGTATGAGTACATATGATGAGTGAGTACATGTATGAGTGACGGTATAGGGACTGTTGGTGAATGAGTGGATGTGTGTGTAGATCTTGGAATTACTGAATAGGTGTGTTGTAACTGGTATTGGTATGTCCATTGTTTTGAAAATGTTAGTTTGTATTTTTGAGTGTGTGTATCAAAGGTTATATTAGGGTGAGAGGAGGTCTGCCACTCTATCACAAGGATGATGTCATCAGTGATGTCATCAGTGATGTCATTTGAGATGTCATCAGTGATGTCATGAGTGATGTCACTGACCATGTCATGAGTGATGTAATATGTGACGTCATCAGCAGTGCATTGCGGTGCAGCGCGAAGTTATAGTTAGCTGAACTAACTATAACGGGGGAATTTCTATGGTTTTGTACGAGTGAAATGTCCAACTAACTATAACGCCCCTGAAACCTATGGTTTTTTCAGTGAATTTCTAAGGTTTTTTAAATGCTAATTTCTAACTATAACGTGTCTGAAACCTATGGTTTTTTCAGTGAATATATATATATATATTTATATATATTATATATATATAGTACCTAGTGACGGTTGCCACTGGGTAGTTATAGTTAGGTCTGCTTTTCCATAGAATGAGCGTTTTTTGATTTGCTAATAACTTCTGCCCCGTTTGACAAATCTTCATCCACCTCAGCTCCATCCTGGAAAGTTTTTGGGTGATCTGTAAAGCGGGGTAAAAAAAAGGGGGTGTCCCAAAACGCAAAATCCCCATGCATTTTTCATATACTTCTTTAAGATGGGGTACAGCAAAAACTGCTGAACAGAATTATACCAAATTTGGCAGGAAGCTAGATCTCGGTCCACAGATTGTGCTTTTTGAGATTTGGTGTAAATCTGTTCAGTAGTTTTTGAGAAATTTCGAGTAAAAAATAATTGTATATTTTAGCAGTGGGGTGTGCAAGTGTCTTGAGAGACTCTTACGGGAGCGCCAATTTAAAAATAGAGTATTCTCATTGGCTCAGGGAGCTATATTTCTCTTGGGACATCTGATTGGATCCCACAAGACTCTTGCAGGATCGAAAAAACCAAAATGCCAGCCGGCTGCATTTAAATAACTTATGCCCTGGGGAGCCTACCCTCAGGGCTGATTTCATAAAGGGGAAGGGAGCAGCACGGCCCCCATCCCCGAGCGTCCAAAGTCCCCGGGGATCCCACCCCCCGGTGCCGAACTGTGTTGATATGGCCAAGGGGGCTTGGCTCCCCTCCCAGGGGCTGAAATTACTTTTTATGGGGAGGGTGGACCGTTCAGCCCCTCTGGGAGCCAACCCCCGGGCCAGTTATTTAAAGGAAGGGCTCTCCCCCGAGCCATTTATGGCCCTGGGGACCTCATCCCCTGGGGCCAGCCCAGATACTATGTCCCAGGGACCCCACCCCGGGACGAATTGGTTTTGCTGCCCTCACCAGTGCGGGCAGGGAAACCTGTGTTTGCTCTCGCTTGGCGGGAGCATTTTCAACTCTCTGGAATTTTAATCTGTTTGCAGTGAAGCGGGCAAGAAAACAGATCAAAAGATTTCTCCTGCCCGGAGGGAGCAGCATTAAGAGCTGCTCCCTGCAGGTGGGAACAATGCCGGCTTCCGCTTTATGCGGGGAGCCGGCTGGGGCTGCGGGGGCCTTGGGGCTCGAACCATGGCTCCGAACGAAGGTTTGGTGCGTGCCCTGGGTGGGCACTCACCTTTCACAGTGTGGGCCACAGGGGATGTAGTCCCTGTTGCCAAAACCAGCCTAGGAAGGGGGCCACGCGTGTCCCTCCTCCTGCTGAATGCACCGGGCCCCAGTGGATGGGGTACCTGGGACTGAAATTGGCTCAGGAGGGGGTGACATCCCTCCCTCCCTCTGCAAACTTTGCTGGGCCCCGGGGGATGGGGTCTGAGGCTTAAAGCGGCCTGGGGAAGGGGACCGTGTGCCCCCATATCCCAGCAAAATGTGCTGGGCCCCAGTGGATGGGGTCCTGGGCCAAAATTGGCCCGGGGGGCATGTCCCCATCCCCCTAAACATAATACCAGGCCCTTGGGGATCAGGTCCCTGGGGCCAAAATCGGCCCGGGTCGTGTGCCCCCCTACCCCTGTAAATAAAGCTGGGCCCTGGGTGATGGAGTCCCCAGGGCCGAATTCAGCCCGGGGAGTGGGGGCCCGAGTGCCCCCTCCCGTTAAACATAACACTGGGCCCAAGGAGATGGCATCCCCCGGGTCGAAATCGGTGGGTTGCATTTACTTATGGTAATTAAGTATTACTCTACATTTTAAAAAAACTAAAAATTCACTGAAAAAACAAAGGTTAATTTAACGTTATAGTTAGGTGTGATAAAAAGATCTTTTTCTTTTTTAAACCTTAGAAACTCACTGAAAAAAACGGTTAAATTATCACTATAGTTAGGTGAATTTGCCTGTGACAACATTAACAATTTGAACTAAAAAAACGAGAAATTCACCAGTTATAGTTAGCAGCGCTAACTATAACTTGCGCCCTGGCCATGCACTGCTTATGACTCTCATAAGATATCACTTGTGACATGTTCTATGACCTCATTTATGACATCACTGATGACATCATCCAAACTTCTTTTGTACACATTGCTGTTTAAACAGGTATACCATTAGAACTATGAAAGTAAATACAAAATAGCTTAGAATAATATAAAGCTCTTTATTGATATCATATATAGAAGCCCTAATAGGTAAAGCAAGCTTGTGTTATTTGCAACATTGACCCTATACCATATACTTCATGGGTAGCCAAATTCATGTTGACTATGAACCACAGATGAAAGGGTAACCTATCCTGCACACAGTGTTCAATCTGTATACAAGTGTTCAGAGAAAACCAAGTTCTTCCCCCCTACTTAGGACACTCTTTACCTGTATCAAACCCCTGACAGTCACTAAACCCACATTGAGAAATTAAGTGGATATAAGTAGAAAAGTGGGTACGGTTAACACTGTTTATTATATGGAGAGCATTTACTCTAGTATGTACCTCCCTGTTTGCAGCCAGTGAAACTCTCAGGAGTAATATATTACAGAGTATTAAAAAGTATCTACTAAGCACAGTGTTGACTCTTTGCTGAACTTGTCCAAAGGTTGACTCTTCACTTAAAATAACCAAGGCCTGAAGGTGCTAAAGATCATACCACCTACAGCCTTCATACTAAGGCGAAAAGTTTACAGATACCTACCTTCTGAAGTAAAACAAGCATATGCACATAGCTTAATACCTGGTGCACAAAGTCTTCTATGTTACATAGAAATTGTCAGGCTGGCACAATTCTGTCTGAATATTAAAGGGTGCTTACAGTCAGGTCCGGACTGGGAACCCAAAGTAGCCCTGGCAATTTTCTCGGACCAGCCCCTGGTGAAGCACTGCCTGGCCCTGGGAGGCTGGAAATGTTTGTTTGCTGCTTTCCCCCACTGCTACAAAACTGGCCAGACCCTTCCAACCTCCCGGGGAAACGCCTGATGCCTGGTATGGCCAGTCCGGCCCTGCTTACAATACTTAGTATGTTATATGTAGAAATCTTTGCCCTGTTGCAAACTTTTTCTACAGAGCCAAAAAACTTGTGTGGAACATAATGGACGCAAGCTGTCAACTATCACCTGCAGACAAGGCTACTCTTCAATACAAAAATGTATAACGTCTGTAGTACTTCGGCCCTCCTATGATGCATTAGTAGTACATGCGTTTTGAAGACAATTACACCCATTAGCTGGACCCTGTCTGTACACAAAAAGGTAGAAAAGTAATATGGTAGTTGCTCGCCACTATGCAAACTATGAAACAAACTAGCACACTCATTGGATGATGTATTGAGTGATAACGTCTGATAGTCATCTAACAGGAAGTGCAGTTGGCATTGAACAGGACACCATTACATTAGTGTCTCCTGCAGCTTAGTGTAGCAACTACGTAAAATCCCTATTTATGTATTCAGTCTGTAGTCTTAATATTAAAATGTAAAGATATTGCCCAATGTGCAGGAGCTGCACCTCTGATGAGCTGTAGCCTCGGAAGGCCTTCAGGTTTGTCTGAAGCTTCCATGGCAGATGGAGAGTAGAAAGAGTGTTGCCAAAACACTGCACATTCCAGTCCTTTACAAGATTGGCCCCTTTACAGGCCAGGGGTTCCTTTCTGGACTGTGCTCTCTGTTCAGGCGCCTAACATTTGTCAGAGCTTAACGACATATAACTTTCACGGGTTGAAAGTACGGCCACAATATAAAACGTGCAGAAAAAACGTAGGAAATATGCTACACTTCTAAATTGAGCATTACAAATATTTCTCCGCCAGCAGTAGTCTGTTGCCTGCATCACCGCCGCTGTCCTCCCCAGGGTGCGCCTAGTCCAGGTTCATGGAGTGAGGATGTTAACTACCACAGGTTTATGTCCGCTCCACGGAGGAAAACCGGCCGGGGAAGGGTCACATTTGCAGAATAATAAAAACAGCCCGGTGTTGAGAAGGTACATATTCAATATATAAACAAAGCATGCCGATGGAATGAGAGGAGAGAGGGCGGACTGCCAGCAAGGCCTGCATGTGCTCAGTTTGGGAAAAGACCAGAGGTGAGACCAGCCAGTGGTGGATCTGACTGCACTTAAGGAGTTCATCTGGGGCCCATTTTGATTTTTTTCAAATATACGTTTGGAAGTTGAAGGAAACGCAAGCAATTTTGTGGGGGGCGACAGTAGGGGCAATGGAGAAAATTTCTCTATTGAAGCTTCAGCTAGGTAGTGAGTGGCGGCTCCTCCGCAATGGTGGAGGAGAGTCGCCTCACTGCCTGGCTCAGAACCAGCAAATGTAAAATAAAACGATGTTCTTGCATTATTTTATTTTACATTTGCTGGCTCTTAGCCAGCGCTGTAGGGAGGGGTGGGGCCAAGGCATGGGAGGGGGAGGAGGAGTGCTAGTGCACTCTACTCCCTAAGTGCTCATGTGTGTTTGGCCGGCCGTCTCAGCAGCAGGAGGGCAGAAATGTGTCTCTAGTCGGCAGCAACCATTTTGTGCTGTCCGGAGCTAGAAGGCTGGTACCGGGAACACCGAGAGCCCACGGAGGGCCTTCCTGGTGGGTGGAATCATACCTCCCACACCGGTTACCGGTTTTGGGGTATGATCCCAACATGTTTGACACCAAACACGATAGGGTTTGTTGCAGCCGTTTTCGAGATGGTCATCACGTGGTCGCGTAATGCCCCTCTATACTAGTATATGGCTGTTTCACTGACAACCCAGGAGAATGGACTCCGTAGGCTGCACGGGTGTCCTGCTCATGCAGGGGCACCCTCACACGTAGAACCAAACACCCTGCCCTCGGGATTGTAAAGGCCTGCTATGGGGGTGACTTATAGGTTTTAAGTGCAGTGACCCTTAGATATAGTAAACCTATATCTCAAGTAAGTGGTGCATGCACAAACTTACACAGGCTGCAATGGCAGGCCTGTAGTTCCATTTTGAATGGTCTCTTATGGGTGGCATAATATATTCTGCAGCCCATGGGAGAGCTCTGGGGTACCTATGCCCTGGGAACATGGGTACCATATACTAGGGACTGACAAGGGTACCCCAGTATCCAATCTGGGGTGTAACTAAGTACATAACACAACAGTTTAGGGAGAAATCAGATAGACTGGGAGTCCTGATTAGTAAGATCCCAGTCAGACTAGTCAAAAACAGCATCACATCAGGCAAAAAGTGGGGGTAACCATAAGAAGCAGATCCTACTTTCCTACAGTAAGGGAGTGAGATCAGAAAGAAACAAATTAAATAAGGTTGGGGCCAGGACACATCCCTGCTTCAGCCTTTGTGTTGTTTTAATTTCTCTTGATACGTGGTAGCCATCCCCTATTTTTATTCTAACCCAGGTTTTGGTGTGTAATAGTTCTAATGCCTTTAACAGCACAGATGGTATGTTTAAGTTGGCCAGTTTCCTCCAGAACTTACACCGATCCACCCTATTGAATGCAGATTTATAGTCAATGAATCCAAAGTAGACTGTGTGCTTATTTGTGTGAGCAGAATCAACCAGCAGTGAAAGTGCCATGATGTTTACAGTGTTCCCTGTTTGTTTTGTAAAGCCAGTTTGATTAGGAGGGAGGATGGAATGCTCCTCTGCCCAATGCTGTAATTCCTCCAAGAGAACACCAGCAACACATTTTGCATCAATGTCAATTAGAGCTACTAGTTGAAAGTATCTAGGGTCACCCATTTCCCCTCCCTTATAAATTGGGGAGAGAATCGAGCCCTTCCATGAGGATGGAATGCTATGTAGCTGAATAACTGTATTAAAGACCAGGGCTAGTTCTGCTGCTCAGAAGGATGGATCCTCCTTGTAGATACCTGGCACTGCTTCCCTGTGTCCCCTTGCTATTTGCCTTAGAACGGAACATGCACTGATAGTGCACATAGGTGATGTTTGATCCCTCTCCCTGTATGGGCATTGAAGTGTACTTACTATAACCAAATCTTCTGGATGGTTCCTAGGTTGTTTCGCCCAACTCCCTGGGTTGTAGTGATTGAACAGAAATTGACTCCAGGTGGCCTCAGATATGTTGGAGTGAGCCACCCCTGGGTGAGCTCTGCTGATTCCATTTACAGTTCGCCAGAAAGAGATGGAGTTGTTCTTCCTTATATCATACAACAGTTTGGCCCAGAATGAATACTGGGCTCCCTTTGAAGCTGCCATTGTGCCCTTTTTAATTGACTCCTCGTGGCCATGAGGACACTCAAGGAAGCAGGATCAGTGCCAGTACTTTCCTTTTGATGATCCTAATCCTCAGGGGGCACCTAATCTCCATCTGGGCGAGATCCTTGCTCTCATTCCTTTATTATTTGATGTCACCGGCTTAACTGGTTTTGCATTCTGATCTCCAAATCTTTTGATTAACTTTTCCCAGGAGGTCAATGGGTTATCACCTGTGGTTTTTATGTTTGTCACCAATCAATTATCAGAGTGTGCCACTACTGGTAGGGAGGCAACCGTGCACTTTACAAGTTAAAGGTTAACTGTATGGCATATAATTCCCTGATCCATTGAGAGTGCTGGAAGTTCCATGCCTATATCTAAGATTTTTTCTTGTAGCCGGTGGTCGCTTTCCAGTTTTTCGCCGAATCCATATGATGTAATGACCTGCAATAGTGGAAGGCTCACAAAGGTGTAATCGATGAGGGGTGCTCCAGAGCTAGTTAGATACGAGTGCCTGGGTGGTCTGTCTGGGTTGCACCAGCCATCTAGAGCTCTGAGACCTCGATGTTATAGGTTACCTTGCAATTTTGGTCCTCTCCTCTTTTTGCCACTGTGGAGGCTCTTGAGTTGGAGTCCTCCAAAGAGCATGTTGAGCCGCTATGACCTTATTGTTGGTTGATTTGTTCAATAGCTACATATTAAAACCCCTCATAATTATTAATTCCATTTCCTGCCAATTTAGTCTTTGCTCCAATAACATCTCGACCAGCTTGTCTTTGAACTTGGCCCTGGATGCAGCATTGGGATGGATATAAACAGTGCCTCCTGTGACCAGGTTTCTTGGTGGAGGACTACTTGAAAAGAGCGGAGGTATTGAAGAGTTTCTGGATCTTTGACCTTGTGAGCCAAACCGTTAATATTCCAGGAGCAGACCCTAAGTGTTTGGTATGGGGAGGGAGTCGGACAGGTATCATGTCATTGTAAGAGTCTAGTTGGATTCAGGGTGTGGCCTAAGTATGTAACCTCCATTCTCCACTGGGGGGTCTTGATTGTTGTTTAGTGCCACACATTCCTCATGGTGCCCTGACCGTTCCAGTGTGGCTTACAGGTCCTGCCGCCCTTGTTCTGGTGACCCTGCGTTCTGTGGTGCTGATCCTTCATGTCTCATTGTGGTGCTAAAAGCGTATCCGAGCACCACACAGCCCTTCAAAACAGCTGATTCAGTAAATTTGGGCTGGTCCCCATCGAAACAGCATTTATGCTGACTCCCAATCTTTACTGCCGGGAGAAACAGTAAGTGTGACAACCATCAGCAAACCCTTGGGAATGCCTTAGGAACACAACACGATGACCTCCATCCCAACCATCAAATCTTTCTCCTTCAGTAGACTACATTTAGAGCAGGCACCCAGTGGAAGTTTTTGGTTGAAAGGCTTGAAATGTACGTTGCAGCCACAGGAGTTGCGAAAAACAGAATATGGCCTCTATTATTGCATTTAGCTCGGAAGGAAATATACAAACTGTCTTGCAGCCTTCCAGAACTAGGGTCCCTGTTTACTTATGTCACCCATAATCGTTGGACAATCTAGAAGGTGGACCTGATGAATCTGTTGACACATTCTATGGCGGGTTGAAAGAGCTGGCAAGCATGTGTACCCTACACAATGAGCTCATTTATCCCTACATCAGAGCTTAATTTATTCAAGGCTGGGAATCCACCAGATAGAGAACAGACACTTTAAGAACCTGGCAAATCACTACAAGACATCCTAAGGCTAGGGCGGTCTAAGGAACTCCTCAAGGTAAGGGTATCCCAGGTGGAAGCTGCCCTTCACAAACACATCAAGAGGGAGCCCATGAATCACATTGTCAAATCTTCTGATATGCTGAAAGGTGAGAAGAACCTGAGGCCACACCGTCCATGCGGGCACTGTTGTGGATCCTTCCCTCATTGCAACAACTGCTCTGCCAGAAGAAGTGCTCCACTGGTGGAAAGGTGAACTACTTTTCCAAAGTTTGCCAGTCATCTCAGGCTCAGAAGATCACCCCATATAAAACCGTGAATACTTTTATGCCTCTCTCTGGAGTCACCCCTCAAGAGGACATGGACGCCAAGGTAGAGGACAGGACAGTACATGTGTTGTATGCAGCAGATCAACTCCGAAAGGGCACCCAGTCAGTTCTGAAATGCCAAGTTCTTGTAGGAGGCCAGCCCATAAGTGCCATTATTGACACTAGTGTATCTTTTTTTTTCTATGTCCTCATATCACCTCAGATGAGCGTATCCAATACCTATCTTGTTGCCGCTCTATTTTCTCTCAGTGAGGAATCTATACATGGGCCTACAAAAGCAGGCTCTCATATTGTCACTGACTACCGAGGCATAATCATTGGACTCACCATTTATCATTAACCACTTTTCTATCGGATCCCCAAATTGAACCATTTTAACTCCTCCATTGTCTTTACCCAATGTACCAAAAAGTATCATGGTTGGGGCTTAACCTCTATAGTACATCCCAGCATATCAGAACCTGTCTTAACCACTTTTTGCCAGAAATGCCTTAACCATAAGCAGTTGGAAAACATATATACCTACCCTGCTTCTGGGCAGTCGCATCTCTTACATCTTATTTCCTCATTTTTGTTGCCCCTGGCAAGCTTCTGTGGTGTCATGTAAACTATGTTAAGTGTGAAGAAATGATTCCTTCTAAGTGTAGCAGGTTTAACTGTAGAGTAAAGCGTATACAAAGGTACTTGCCATAAATTCTCCAGCTTTGGCAAGTATCCTTCCCAGGCACAATGTGGTGATTTCTGCTGCTTTAAGCAGATTTTGGTACTAGATAGAGACTTCCTTTTTCCCTGGTTGACCATCCTGCAGTTCTAACTCCATTATACTTGATCCAATTCTGCGTCTTGAGCCATGTGGTTAACTGATAATATTCAAATCTTGATGGTACTCCATTAGTTAGCTCCCTCCAGTTATCCCAAGATACCACCTTGCCTCTGTCCACTAACTGTCCCCATTTACTTATCCTACATTCTCTCAGTGGTATAGCTAAACGATCTGTCATACATTCCGGTGTTCCTGGTGTATCCCATATTGCAGACAATTTGCTATAATGTAGGATACCTAATGCTTCTGTATTACAAACCACAGTTTGGCTGCAGATCGTAAGCTCTTCGACCGCACTTTTCTAATACACATGGGAGCTTCAAATTTACATTTATATAAAATGTTCTCCCTCAGTGGGTCCTCTATCAATGCCTTAAACATGGCCCCCACACCGTCTCACCTGGCTGTAACAACAACATTCTACAGTTCTTCACCTGGAACACCCAACAGTTTAGCTGAACATCAGGAAGTGTTAGACCTCCCTTATCCAACCAACCTCCTCCTCAGCTTCTTTCAGGAAAGCCTTATGCCCTTAGTGTCCCAAATTAATGCAGCTATCTTTACTTGTATCTTGACATGGTCGCTCTTTCTAAAATGCAGTGGAATATTATCAAATAAGTATGTTAATCTAGGTAATACTGACATTTTTACCAGATTTACACAGCCATAAATGGCTAAAGGGAGATTCAGCCATTTTTTGAGGACTTTCCTTACTTACCCTCTTACTTACCTTAGTGATTTTGCCCAAATCCTGGACTATCTGTATCCTCAAGTATTTTACCTCTTTTCTTTGCTCGCCATCTTCCCACCTCAAATTCCAGGTTATGACTTCTGTTTTTGTTACAGTTACCTTATATCCTGAGAAACATCCAAACAAATCTAGTTCCTGTTCTGCATATGGGTGGGCACTATGAATTTCGGAGGTATAAATCAGTAGGTCATCCGTGCAAAGGGCTATTTTTTTGGAGAACGATCCCCAGGCAAATGGTTTGATATTTTCATTCAATCTTAGACTTTGTGCCAGTGGTTCTATTTAGAGGTCAAACAGGAGGGGAGAAAGAGGACATCCCTGCCTAGTCCCTCTCGTTTTATCTACTGGTAAAGTTTAGCTATCATTCACCAGCACTTTCGCCCTAAGAGAACTATATATCACTCCCAATAATCTACTGAATATTTCTCAAACATTTCGCCTAATCCAAGATGATCGCAGACAGTCATTAAATACTTCCAATTTACTCGATCAAAAACCTTAGACACATCTAGGGTTAAAATAGCTACGGAGACAGAATGCGCAGATGCTAAGTCGATCGTACCTAACAGCATGTATGTTAGCTCCTTCACATATCTCCCAGACAGAAAGCCCTTTTGATCTTCATGTATTACATTACTCACCATCTTGCTTAAACGATAAGCTAAAATACTCAACGATTTGTAATCACAATTCAACAGCAATATGGGGTGCTATGATAGACACACGGTGGGATTTTTGTTTGGTTTCAATATCAATGAGATAGTTGCCTTCCTCAATGACGGTGGTAAAGGTGAGTCTTCCAGTAGGATGGAATTAAATCATCTCAGCCAGATAGGGGTCACTTTTTCACCTAATAGAATTTATAATTCATTGAAGATCCCATCTGGTTCTGCCACTTTCCGTATCTTTAGTTTCTTAATTGCTGCAAGTATTTTTGTACCTGATATTTCTTGGCTCAGAAATTGCTATTTTTCGGATCTAAGCCTAGGCAGCTGCTTATCCTTTAACCAGATTTCAAATTTTTCTCTATTTGGAATAATCAGGCACATGCATCAAAAGAAAATCCGGTCGCAAACGGGCAGATTCTCAGAATCTGCCCCTTTGCGACCGGTATTTTTGCATTTGGGATGCACATTTAATTCCTCAGTCCTTGTGGATAGAGAGGGCCATTGGCCTTAACAATAACAAAAGACAGAAAACAGAACGGCTGAACCATGTCTATGTAGTTTTGTTTTCCGCTTTCGGCAGTTAATTTCCTGCTATTTGTTCTACCTTTCTCATATGACTTTGTGTTTTTTCTTTTTCTTTTTTTAATTTACCCTGTTGTACCATAGTGTGTGACTACAGGGAGCTATTCGCACCCCTCCGCCAGTTCCTGTTTGACTTTTTGATAAACTCGGTAAGAGACTAGTATTGGAGCTGGATGGTTGTTTGTCTCTGAAAGAAGAATTAATGCATTTTTGAGTATATGAGTTAAGGTACCTATTTGTGCACAGACATATAAGAGTATTATAGTGGTTTACGCTACCTTCACTACCACTACACCTAGGCACACCCACTAAGTGTCCTAGGGGTAGTATATTAGGCTAATGACAGTGTTGTATTGCCAGTAGTGGAACAGGATGTACTATGGAGAGTGTGTTTGGGTTTACAAACTTATGGGTTTTGAACGGGTATATAATGATTTTTAAGAGGGAGTCTTGGCACACATTCCCATGTTGGGCTTTTTGTAAATTGGGCACTACACCACTTCACCCTGCACCTCACGTTTCTTGCTTTTTTCTTGATTTTATTTTCCTGCAGGTTCCTCATGGAGAGCAAAGGGCTCTACCATACCATATTCCAGAGTTTTGCACTGAACCTGGTGCTCTTCTTTTTTCTCACCCCTGGATTATAAGGAGGTAGGGACAGCAGCTTTTTCTCTTGGGATTGATCAGGTGGAAGTCCTGAAGAAAGCCGGGGTATTATCACGTGCCGGCTGAAACATGTCGACATCTTAGCAGAGTGGAGGGGTAGGGCTCTATTAATGAGTAGCCATTACCACCATCCACGGGTCTGGATTAGACCATCTCTTGCACCTGGACAGTGTACCCAGTATTAAAGGTATAGCAGGGATACACTGTTACCAGTTTTATCAACTTATTCTGCCATCCTTTTTCACTTTTTTGATCCCTCACTATTTCGTCTCCTCTTACATGGTGTTTGTCTTCCCTCCCTATTGCTCCACCTCCAGCGTTGGTTAGCGCGGAGGTGTGTTAGCAGGCCCTATGATGAAGCATGACACAGCTTGCTGTGTGTGAGGGCAGTTTTATATACACAGTGTGTGCCCTGCTTCACACCTCTCCTCTGTTCACTCACTACATTAGTTTTTACATAGTCCCTTTTCTTTGTTGTGTGATTTAAGGCTTTGTAGGAGGGCGACTTGGGACTATTTCCTCTTACCTCTCTTTCTGTGGTTGTGTGTGTAGAGATACCCTGGCCCCTGCATATGTCTATAGAGGATAATTGATTGCAGCTCACAGTGGGCATCATCTGTACAGGTGAATGGGCCACTTTGAAAGCACATGCTTCAAGGGGGTGTATTGATATCAAGCAGATACCTCCTTCGACAATGTACCACAAGAACTTGCAGCCTCTGATGAAAGGTGACTACTTCAAGATCACCAGTTGTTTTTTCCTTGCTGCCTCATGATGCAAGTGATCCAGTTGGCTCATGTGGGGTACAAGGAATAGTGAAGCAAAAAGTTGCATTAGCAATAAAATATTGTTTCTCCAGCTAAATGAAATAGTGGGGCAAATCTTGAAGACATGGCACTTGTCAATCATCTGGAAGACTGGAAAATCCCATACCTGTTATCACAGAAGACACTCAAAGAAGCCTGTGGGCAAGAGCCACAGCTGACTATGGGGGCCTCCCACAAACTCATCAGATGTTGGAGGTCCTTCATGATGATTCAGAATTTCCAGAAGTTAAAACAGTGTCCAGTACCTCAGCAGATGAGTTGAATCCTAAGTTGGAGAAGATAATTTCCATGCATGGGTTGTTGAAAGAGCTAAAGATGGACAATGGAACCCTTACTAGGAGGTGACTGAATATCTCAAGTCATTGTGTATCAACACGGAAAGATCATCCTCAGCTGGCCACAGGTAAATTGGGAAGTAGAAAAATTCATGAGAACATTAAACAAAGTCACAGGAATTGTCCAAGGTACTCACTAGCATTTTGAGTGGGTTTTCCAGTCATTCCTCAAAGAATATCTAGAGGCTTTTCATCTTTCTACAGGACAGAACTGAGCCAGGCATATTTGGATCGGGCAGTGACCAATGCCATTCCTCACCATCCTAGCTGGTCACTAGCCACCATTCAGTAGGCAGTTAAGTAGCCTCTGCCTGCTGTTAGAAGGCCCATTAGGGTGATCATCAAGATATTTATCGGGTATTGTGCTGTCCTTCGCAGCACTCTCCACCAGTATCGGAGGGCAATGGCTGCAAGTTTAGTGGGCTTGAGTTCTCGCATCTTAACTCCCAACAGCAGAGCAACTAGTGAGCCTTCCCACTGTCCTTCGCTCATCGGTCCCAGCTGAGCCAGGCCATGCCTGTTCAGCCACCTGGCAAGCCATTGAAGTTGGTCTGCAAAGTAGTATAGTTTAAAGTCAGGAGCTCAAGGCCACCCATCTCTGTAGGGCACTGTAGGGTGGTTAGTGATACTCTATCTGCCTCCATTCCAAATCAGGTCCCTCAGGACTGTATCTGCCGTTTTGAACCAAGTTCACGAGATCCAAATGGGGAGATTTGCACAGTGGTAGAGTATGCGCTGGAGTATCACTATTTTGAATAAGGCAATTCTCACCATAATCAGCAGTTACAAGGAGCACCAGAAAACCACACTACTCCGGAGAGCCCTCAGTGTGTTTCCCAAGTTCCCTTCTAAGATGTCTGCCTCCCTGTGGTATATTCGTACCCCGAGATATTTGAAAGTGACTTGTTCCTATCTGAGTTCTACTCAGGGTAGTTCTGGCAGGATGTGCTGATGGCGCAGGGTTAGCAGGAATGCGCATTACTTGGCCCAGTTTGTGCATAGCAAACACAAGGAGATGACGGACGGAGCGCTGAAACTTTTCGGACACTCACCCCCAGTCACAGATCTGGGTTGAATCCATCATCGTTCTTTAGCTCACTTCGCCACCCCAGTTCAGACACAGCTATATGCAAATCAGTCTTGACCCTGTGCCTCATGGGAACAGTCCAGCCCGAACTGCCAAGTCATGTCTTCCCTGGACCGGAAACAAGCATCCTGGGACCGGTTTCGGGCTAACAGCCCTCATCAGCCAGGCTAGCTTGAATCCAGTGGCAAAGTAAGCAAGGGACCCACGTCTGGGCATACCTTCCCAACTTAGGGCGAACAAAGCAAACACAAGGAGATGATGGACTGAGCGCTGAAACTTTTCAGACACTCACCCCCAGTCACAGATCTGGGTTGAATCCATCAACGTTCTTTAGCTCACTTCGCCACCCCAGTTCAGACACAGCTATATGCAAATCAGTCTTGACCCTGTGCCTCATGGGAACAGTCCAGCCCGAACTGCCAAGCCATGTCTTCCCTGGACCGGAAACAAGCATCCTGGGACCGGTTTCGGGCTAACAGCCCTCATCAGCCAGGCTAGCTTGAATCCAGTGGCAAAGTGAGCAAGGGACCCACGTCTGGGCGTACCCTCCCAACTTAGGGCGAACAAAGCAAACACAAGGAGATGATGGACGGAGCGCTGAAACTTTTCAGACACTCACCCCCAGTCACAGATCTGTTTGTGCATAGGCCTGAGATCCTGCTCAGGTTGTCCTAGAGTCCCACGCTCAATGGTATACATGTGGCTGCCTCCCGTAAGTACAGTAGCATGTCATCAGGGCAATATGCAATGTTTTGCCGTTTTGCTATTGGATTCCCCTGCCACTATGCTGGCAAAGAGCTGCAGCGTCAGCGCAAATAACATAGGACATAGGGGACACCCCTGTGAACTCTGAACACAGCCAAAATGCAGCTGTTTGTCCGTACTCTGGCTTGTGCTTCCACATAGAGAAGCAACACCCACTTTTCCCATCCCGCACCCAGGGCCATGAGCTGCATCACTGCTCATAATCCCATTGTGATGTATTAACAGTATCAGTGCCTCTCTAGTGGTCAGCAGTAGGGTGCCCCTTGCATATGCTTCCAGTACACGGCCGCTAAGCACAGAGATAGGATAGGGGCATTCAGCTGATAAAATACAGCCGGTATCCCATCGGTACCCAGTGACTTCTTACTCGCCAGAGCATTCAGCGCCACCTTAATTTCACTTTCAATAATGGGGCCACCCGGTGTCTTTCTGGTGGGCTACGGTATCATGGGTAATTCTGACCTATCCAGAAATAATGTTGAGGTCTGTGCATTTGGAACGTATAGTTCGACATAGGAACATACAAACTCCTAATGTACCTCAATTTGGGTGAGTACCATGGCTCCTGTCTGGGTTCTAATATTAGTGATGGGGGAGTGCTTATTCTTATTCTCCTCATGAATGAGCCAGGTCAGTAACCTGCTCCCTTTGCCACCCTCCGCGTGAGTCAGTGCTGTGTATTCCCAGTAGGAATAAGCACGGAGATGCTTCTGTATGGCTGCATGCCCTCTCCTCTGTGCCAGAAGAGCCTTCCCCATTGGTTCCCACATCTGTGCCGTCTCCTCAACTGCACGCATGGCTCCCTCTACAGCGCTAAGCTCTGACTCTGACACCAGCGATTTCCTCAATCCCACTGTCTGGCCAATGCAGCATCTTGGACCACCACCATGAAGGCCTCCCATTTAATGCCCGCAAACCCGTGGTGTGTTCATTGTGAGTAAAGTATTTGCAGATAGAATCTTCTAGTGAGTTCCTAAATGTGGGGTTATGCAGAACTCGCACCAGCAGTTTCCACGTCAGTATGGGGGCTATTTATTGTTTGATCCCAGCGCAGAGAGAGCTGTAGTGCGTTATGATCTGTCAAGTTGCGACAAAGGTACTCCGTGTCCATGAACACATCAGTGAATGTGTGGGAACTCTTTTCCAGCCGGACATGCAGGTCTTGAACAGGTTAATACAAAGAGTAGTCTCTGCGGTTCCTGTTTTGCACTCTCCAGGCATCTACCAGCCCCCAATGCACAGACCAGGCCTCATTCATGTGCCAGTCAGATAGAGGGTGAGTCAGGAAATGGTGTGGTGAAGTGGTCAAAGTCCACGTCTGCCACACAGTTCTAGGTGCCCCCCCAAGTATTTATGGCAATTGGTCCCCATCATATAGGATTGATGGCAGGAAGGTGAGGAATGGGATCTGCCCCATGTTTGGTGCGTACATGCTTCCTAGTAATATGGGGACCACGTCTCCCCCCTTCCCTGAAAGCGCACATAGCAGCCCTCTCTGTCTATATGCGTGGACTTAGGTTTAAACGGTACGCTCAACCGTATCCAAATTTGGGAGCCCTTTGTATAGGAGGAGAAAACCATTGCGTAGACCTGACCACTCCATCTCTGTTTTAGTTTGGCAATTTTGTGATGCACTAGGTGTGTTTCCTGAAAAAGGCCATACCCATCCCCGTCATTTGAGGGATGCTAGGACTTTGTGTCGTTTGGACATTGTGTTCATGCCCTCACATTCTAAGTGAGGAACTTTTAGTTATTTGTGTGATATGTCATAGTGTATTGTATACTCTGTCTCTTAACATGGACGGGAAGGGATCCCATGCCACCCCGTTGACACGTGTTGCGGTTGTCTTGTTAAGTGTCCACTCAGCTGTTGCCCAGAAAAGGCATAGCTTTTACAGGGTCGCAGATGCCAAGGTGTTCGGGCCAGGCAAAAACAAAACAATGAACACCAAATCCCTCTTTCCTGGCAAGAAAGGCAATGGCCATCCATTGAATTGAATTGAATTGAATTGATTACTTATATAGCTCACTACTACTCCCAAAGGAGCATCCTGGCACTATTGCGGAGACCACGCTACTCAACACGTGCAAGATGAAGCCTCAGGGGCAACTGCCTCAGAGGATAAGAGAATAACATAGTATATCGGGGGCTACAAAGATCCAAGTCTTTAACTGCTTTCTGAAGGTTGCTTCTGAGTCAATAAATCTTAAAGGAAGAAATAGGAAGGTGGTTCCAGGCCTTGGTGTCTAGAGCTGCAAAGGATTTCCCCCCTCTAGTTTTTAGTCTAAAAGGTTCCGGCTTAAGCAAGTTGGCATCAATCATTAGATATGATATTATAATAATGCTTTCTTTCAAAATACACGTGTAAGTTAGCTGCTGCATGTCTTTCTTCTTCCTAGGACACATTCACACAATGTCATCCTCCCTTGTGATGTATTTCAGCCGTTGAGCCCATAGATTTGTAGTCTCTAAAAGTCATCAGGAGAATTTTGAACAGCACCCTCTTGTTAACTGGCAACCAGTGTAGTGCTCTCAGAGCCGCTGAAGCAGATGATCTTCTGGAAAGTTTCAAAACCAGTCTAGCGGCTGCTTGCTGAACAACTTGGAGTTTCTGAACGGTCTGTTTAGGAGGATCCAGCATACAGACTGTTACAGTAGACCAATCTGAAAGTTATATGTGCACAGGCCACTGTCTTTCTGGCCGTCAGTTGAAGAAGATCAAAACATTTTCTCAAAGATTTAATTAAATGAAACACAAGCCAGCAAGGGCCTGTGCCTGTGGACGGAAAGACAGGGTGGCGTCAAATTTGACTCCCAAATTCCTAACAGCTCCACAGCAGCAGGAGGAGGGGGGTCCTGAGTCCTGCCACCAATTGACTGGTGCAAAGGAATTGGACTTGCCAAGCAGCATGATCTCGTTTTTTTTTTTAGTATTACATTTTAGATGGTTAACTTGCATCCACTGGATGACTGCGGTGAGACACTTTTTGAAATTCAGCTCCGACCCGAAGGATGCTTTATCCAGCGACAATATCAGCTATGTAACATCCGCATACGAGGTAGTATCTATGCCGAAGGAGGTAATCAGAGAGATCAGAGGGGACATATAAATGTTAAATAAAACCGGGCTTAATGATGAGCCTTGAGGGACCCCTGAGGACACTACTGTTTCTACAGAAGAAAAAGACCCTAACGTGACCATTTGTCTCCGATCTGTAAGGAACGATTTTATCAACGAAAAAGCAGGTCCAGAAACCCCACACTCTTTAATCCAAAATGTCATGGGAGATGGTATCAATTGCAGTGGATAAGTCTAACAAAATCAACACTGCATTATTCACTGCATCCAACGTCAGTTCAAGAGTGTCAGCTACTTCTAAGAGGGCAGATTCTTTGGAGTGTTTTGGGCGGAAACCTGACTGCCGTGGATGGAGTACATTTGTGTTTTCCAAAAACACAATTAATTGGCCGTTGATCAATTTTTCAATCATTTTACTCAGTGCACGAAGTGCTGAAATTGGGCGCAAATTGGACAATATAGTTGGGTTCGCAAGAGGCTTTTTTGCAGGGGTTTTACCACTGCAAGCTTCCATTCCATCGGCACCTCTGCTGAGGCTAGTGAATTATTCAAAATATCATTAATTACAGGGTTGACTATGTCGACAACCCTATGGAGAACCCGGGGGGTGGGGTGGGCAGGGTAATTTGGTGATCCTGATTTGCAGGACAAGATGGCCTGGCGAGAGTGGGCTATAGTAATTTCTTCGAAAGCTGACAAAGTTCCAGTCCCTACCTTCGAGGGACCATCAATCATCATATCATTTATCGAGAATGTAGAAGTTGTAAAGTCACGTTGAATAGCTCGTACTTTCTCTTCGAAGAAAGAGAAAATCTGATTACATAACATTTGGGAGGGCGGGATCTCCCTTGCCACTGCCTTGGGTTTAATAAAAGATTTAGAAATCATAAAGATTACCTTTTGATCTATCTATCAACAGTAACCTGAGTAAGAAGTAATGCGTTTTCTCCCATATCGTGGTCAAACATCAAAGAAAAGGAGGGAAAGCGAAGGCCACACTTGGAATATAGGTCCCTTTGCACACTGCCCAGATCCATATTAGCATCACTGGGGCTTCAAACTGCGCCATCTCTTGAGTATGTGTCTCATTCGTACTTACCCGCTGGTATTGCAGGTGGTCTAAGCAGCTGACTCGCAACTGGGCGGCTCACCTGTCATAGATCGTCCGATGCTCTCGGTGTCATCTGCAGGCCTCTATGGTCAGCTCCCAGTTGAGTGTCAGAGTCTGAGTCACTCGGCAAGGCCTCAGAGGAGTGCATACTTGGCTATTGTGTCTCTAGTGTTCTAAAGGCATTCGCGGTTTCCACTTCTGCAGCTCTCTCACGTTCTGCTTGTTGCTTTGTCGGGCCCCTGATATTGCACCATCATTGCAGCCGTCTCTTAGGTGACGGAGGTCGGGTCTCAGTTGTGTCATCAGTACCTGTTCGATTTAGCTTTGGGGTTGTCGAAGAACAGTGTGCTGCTGTCCACCATCACTTTCAGCCTTGCTGGGAACAGTAGCATGTACTTTACATGTGCATCCTGTAGCTCTCTTTGGCCCTTTATGAATGATGTCCTCTTGCGCTGCACTTGCAATGTATAGTCCGGGAAGATTGCCATACAGGAATTGTTCACCTGTAGGTGTACCTCGGCTGCGGGCCTGCTGCAGGATCAAGTCATGGTCCCTGTAGTGAAGCAAGCAAGCCACCACCGGGCGGGCCAGTCCTTCTGGCGGGTGTGCCGGGCTGGCACTTTGTGAGTGCGTTCCATGGTTTAGAATTTAGATAGACCTTGTGGCACCACCTCGGTAGATAGCCATTTTTCCAAGTAGTCAATCATAACAGTCCCCTCCATACCCTTCCAGTAGGCTCACTATTCTAATGTTGTTTCTCCTGTTGTGACCCTCTATGTCTTCAGCTCCCTTGTCCAGTAGATCTCTACTCTGTGCACCAGAGTCTCCATCTGGTGTGCAGAGTGATTACCACTGGGAGCCACCTCTACAAGTGCCAACGGTAGGCCCTTCTGTGCTATTGCGGGGTTCCTCTTCGGCTATGTGGGCACCCCGGGTCCACAGCTCATCTCTCGATTGGGCCCCTTCTGCAGTTGGGATGCCCTGTCAGGGTCCTCCAACATTCTCAGAGTGCTCCGTCGCGCGGCAGACGAGAGCGCGCTGGTCCGGCCCTCATCAACACCAGCTGTAGGCCTCACAGGGCAGTCACAGAGTGTCCCAGCCTCTAGTTGCAGGTTTCGCCTGCAGACAAAGGCTCACTCTACTTTACTGATAATACTATAGTTGTGGGAAGTAGCTATATCGCTCAGAGGAGCCCCGGTATGTCAGGCTGACAGTGGATCTCAGAAGGGGGCCCAGGAGATTTGTAAAGTGTGGCCATCTTCCATGCTGTCGGCTATTCCCCCCCCTCCTCCCCCCACAAACAGTCCTGACATAGACTGTAGTTGAAACTGGTTCCAATCTGCCTACATACAGAAGCCATGTAGACTTTTCTACTAAGACTTTCATTCTACTCTAGCCTAGCCCAGAATATATGAAGCAAAGGTTTAAGGAAATTCACAAAGATTTTGACAACAGGAAACATAAAGAAAGAATACACAATGAAGAAACTGAGCATTATTTCTCTCTGTATTTGTCTATATTCACTACAGGGCTTTGCCCAAATTGCTTGTAGTCTGTTATTAGGAGAGATGAAATACAGAATCCCTATACCTGAGTCAAAGTTAGATATGGCCTGAGCAGAGCATGAATCATACCAGACTATGTCCAGGGGAGGTGTCAAATGTCCATGGGGATGTTGCTCCCATCATCGATCAGGCTGCAATCAGCGATGGAATTGTATGATCAAGAAAATTAAATGTGACTAATTGAACCTTTCTTGATTTAAATTACTGTTGATGGGTGAATTTTGAGATACTGGATTGGTGTGTAAACATCCTATTTATTACAATGTTATGTTTGTCTCATGTACCTTATTCTCATATTGCCACCAAATTATTGGGATCACATACGGTGGATCCCCCCCAAGCTCCAAAAGCTAACCATGACATTTTTGAAGAAAAGAACTGGCAGGTATATTTCATAGTTCCTCTACTGATTTATGCTCTAGTGGGTAGAACTATTAGGAGTCAGAAAAACTTGTTATAAAATCTGTTATCTGCTTTGGCATTTGCCAAGCTCCACAATGTTCCCTAAAATCAGTACGCGCAAAAGTTAAATAAGCCAAAAAAGGCAAAAGTTAAATAAGCTCCAAGCATTTTTCATCACACATTATTATTCCTATCAGTTCTCAATTGACTAAATTGTAACACACGTATCTTATTGGGTCATCAAATATGATGTTGAAACTCTGCATTTCAACATCTCCTCCAGCAATCGGTCCATGTGTCGTACACCACCCCTTCACCGTTATCCTTTATACCTTTCTAAAGTAGGGTGTTCTACCTGTGAGAGGAGGGGTTGGCTCATGTTCAGTTTTTGTATCATTAGATATGATATTTGAATAATGCTTTCTTTCAAAATACACGTGTAAGTTAGCTGTTGCATGTCTTTCTTCTTCCTAGGACATATTCACACAATGTCATCCTCCCTTGTGCTGTATTCCAGCCGTTGAGCCCATGAACACTACATTCACCGAACAATGGAAATCTTCCTTCTCTGTGTGTCTGTGAATTTAGAACAACATGGCAATACAAGCACATATTTTTTAGTTGTGCTATTTATCAGTTAGCCTGTTTCAGAGACCCTGTACATGAAACATGTGCCGCATTCATTTTAAATTCATGAACAACAGTCATATCACTATACAACCAGGACTATATTGTATGTAACACCAAAAATACATAGACAAGCTGTGCTACACACTTTATTATATTAAGATTGCAATTTTGGCATCACTAACATATGCATATGTAGCATGTACCTAAAAAGTAGGCACACTATCATAAAATTTGAGATGTCATTAGTGATGTCATGAGTGATGTCACTGATCATGTCATGAGTGATGTAATATGTGAGGTCATAAGCAATGCATTGAGGGGCGTAAGTTATAGTTAGCTCAGGTAACTATAACTGCTGAATTTATATGGTTTTGTATGAGTGAAATCTGAGCCTAACTATAACGTCCCAGTAACCTTTGTTTTTTTTCTGTGAATTTCTATGTTTTTTAGAAATTCTATTTCCTAACTATAACGTTCCTGTAACCTGGGAGAGGATGTGGTCTAGCAGCTAGGGCGATCGACCTCAAATCTGGGGAACCGGGTTCGAGTCTCGGCAATGACGCTCAACATCCTGTGATTCTGGGCAAATCACTTAATCTCCCCATGCCTAACAAAAAAGAATGTGTTCTTGTGTAACACAACTTGTGCGAATGTAAAGTGCTCTGATACTCAATAATTTCGGGTCAAGTTCGCGCTATATAAAACTCCGAAAAAAAACAAAAAAACCTTTGGGTTTTTTCTGTGAATTTCTAAGGTTTTTTTTATGTTGTTTCTTCACTATACCGTCCCTGTAACCTTTGTTTTTTTAAGTGAATTTCTACGTTTTATAAAAATGTATTTCCTAACTGTAACCTGTAACATTTCAGAGTGAGTGTGTGAGTGAGTGCATTAGTGTCTCAGTGGGTGTGTGAGGGAGTGCGTGTGTGTCTCAACAGGTGTGTGAGTGGGTGTGTGAGTGTCTGTATGGGTCTGGGGTGGCTCCATAAGTGTCTCACTGGGTGTTTGAGTGGATGCATGAGTGTCTGAGTAAGTGTCTCAGTGGGTCTGTGAGTAGGTGTCTGAGTGGGTTTGCAAGTGCCTCCATGAGTGTGTGTGTCAGTCTGTGAGTGAGTGCATGAGTGTCAGAGTCGGTGCATTAGTCTTCGAGTGGGTCTGTGAGTGGGTTGTGAGTCTCTGAGTGGGTCTCTCAGTGGCTGTGTGAGTGGATGTATGGGTCTGTCAGTGGGTGTGATGAGTGTCTGAGTGGCTCTGTGAGTGGATATATGTGTCTGAGTGGATCTGTGAGTGGGTTCATGAGTATCTGAATAGGTCTGTGAGTGGCTGTGTGAGTGGCTGTATGGGTCTGTGAGTGGGTGAATGAGTGTCTGAGTGAGTGTCTGAGTGCATCTGTAAATGGGTGTGTGAGTGTCTGAGTGAATCTGTCAGTGGGTGTGTGAGTGCCTGAGTGTGTGAGTGGGTATCTAAGTGTATGTGTGGGTGTGTCAGTAGCTGTGTGAGTGACTCGTCCACAAAGGAACTGCACCTGCCCTTTTATCAAACAAGAGTCCACAGTTTTGCACAAAATATCTACCCAAGTGGAGTTCTTTCTACTTGGTTAATTACTAAGGGCTACCGCCTTGGGTAAATGTTCAGTACGTATTCTACACTACAGCTGCATAATGGAGCACAAGGAAATGTCACCAGTGATCTTGTGTGCGTTTTGGCAATGCGATTTTTCCTGGTGCGTATTTATCCAGAAATATGTGATAACATGAATCCTTCTATAAAGGAGACGATGAGACTACAAATAAGTAAATCTCCACCAAACAAGAGTCCTTCCTCCTAAGTATATGAAGTTAGTGCTTCTTTGCTTGGTGGAAATGTCCTCATATTCCTCGGCATCAAGTACTCCTCACCAAAATCAGCGGGGAAACGTGCTGGGGGGGGCTCTCTTGTGAAGCTGTCCATCCTGGCAAAAGGCAGGAAGACCTTTGCATACTACTAAGGTGGACGGGGCCAAACGGGAAAGCATCCAAGTGATTTCCATATTTGAATACTCCTAGCAATTTAAAGGGAGAAACATGGACTCTGCTCTCACCAGGAGAGCAGAAAGAATCCACTCGTCACAGTCACATACAGCTTGCGCTCAAATAGATTAACGATGCAGTCACCTCCATTAAGAATTTCAGATCGTTTTTCAACATGGAATTGCCAAGAAAACACACTTGCTTTGCCTTTGCCAAGCCAAGAAGTTAGGATCATATGCCCTTTGCAGAACTGGAGCTTCAACGGGGGCACCTGGTATGTTTATAAGTGTAAGTGCTTACTGTTGAGGTTTAATTTTTGTGCAGTGAGCATCAGGGCCAAAATAACCTCAGGGACCCCTTCCCCTGGGGCCGGCCATAACTTAATGGGGGGGGGGATGCGCTGCCCCCTTTCCGGGCAGATTTTGGCCCTGGGGACCCCATCCCCCAGGGCCAGGTCTTAATTCAATGAGGGAGGAAGGCCACGTGGCCCCCTTCCCACGGCTCATTTTGGCCCGGGACACCATTCACTGGGGCTCCAGCCGTAATTCAATGGGAGAGGGGGACGCACTGCCCCTCTGGGCCGATTTCAGCCTCAGGGACCCCATCCCCCGATATAAGTGGCTAAGCCTACTTAAGGAAAATTATATCTTGGAGTTGCAAGAGTCCTCGGATACTGGTACGACTTTCATTTTAGATGGATATAGTTCATTTTTCTCACGGGTTTAATCACATTGATTTCCCTTGATATGCCCTGCAAGATGTTTCAGGTTTGCATGTGCTCTCTTTTCGTCTTGGCAATCACCCTTTGTAATTCTTATTCACAGGACTCTCCAAATGACAATTTGAGGGCGTTAAATTTGTTTCTTGGTGGGTTTTTGAAAAACAACATGTTCCACCTGGGGTGATCCTGTTGGGGGATTTTAATATCCACTTATGCTCCCAGCACTGTTTAAGGGGTGAGGAATTGCTTCCAGAGGGCAATCCCCATTTTGAACACACAGGTCAAGGCGATTCCTTAGGCAATATGGCTGATAACAACTTGTTGCTCCTGAACTATATTAAAAATTGCAATAATTCTGAACTTGATATTCCTACCTTTGTCAGGTGAAATTTTAACTCTACGGTTGATTACATTCTGCTCTCAGCTAATTAAGGTAATCTTGTCAAACAGCTTGAGGCAGTATGGAGCCAATTCAGAGACCATAATCCCATGTGTCTGGCCCTTAATTGTAGTGAATGGATGGACGTGAAGTCTAAAAATGGTTCAGAGGGGAGGGACCTTAAGCCAGTAGATCAGGGCACAGACTGAAGTGGTCCAAGGAGGTCCCGCAGAATCTGCTGGATAATTTACAACTGACTTGCGGACAGGATATATAAACCTGCTTAGGGGCCACTTCTTTAGCCATTGGTATATTGTCTGCATCCTTAGGATATGCAAGTTCATCAGGGAGGCACATAATCTAAAGAATAGTAAATCTGTGGGCCCTGAATCTAGGTGGTTTGACCATACCTGCACCAAAGCCCATCAAAATTTACTTATAGCCTTAAAAAATCCCACGTGATAGCAAGGAAGTGGCACTATGCAGAAGAAAGTAGAAAGAAGCACTCTTGACCAAGGTTTAAATCTACAGTTGATCATAGATAAAAACACTATTGCTAAGAAGGGACAATTACACTTGGTATTTATGGACCTGTCTTCGGCCTTCGACAAGGTCAACAGAAGCAAATTATAGTCTATTCTGTTAAATATGGGTTTGGACAACGATATTGTGTACTTCCTGCATGATTTGCATAAGGATCTGGAGGAGGTTATCGGATATATTCATGATGGAAATACTACTGTACCTTTTAAAGTTCTCTGTGGTGGTAGACAGGGTTGTATACTTGCCCCACTTTTATTTACCCTTTCTGGAAACGATTTGGGGAAGACACTTTGTTCAGCGTGTTGAGATATCCCACGAGGTGGTTTATTGTATGCCGACGGTGCGGTCCTATTATCTAGGACCGCGGTCAGTCTCCAACGAATGCTTAAAACATTTTACAGTTTCATGAATAAGCTGGATTTATGCATCAATTTTAGCAAATCCCACACCATGGTGGTGGGGGGAGGAGGTAAGGGATGGAGATAATATAATCTAGCAGAAGGCGAGATCTCTAGGGTTAATGCTTTTCCCTACCTAGGGGTTCATTTTGATGACAAGGGTTCTTTAGCACCTCTCCCTAGGGCCAAAAGGAGCGTAATGACCAGGGTGGTGGCTTCAGTGTTTGTTTTTGCTAGTCGGCTGGGGGCTAAACCCATCAAGGCACTGATTCAGAATTACCAGTCAAAATGTATTGCTCTGGCCTCATATAGCAGTGATATTTGGGGTTATAAAGTTGCCCCTGATATCCAGGTAATTATCAACAAGTTCCTGAGAAGTCCTCTTGCGGTGCCCCAATCTATAGCCCCCTTTGTGGTACATGAGGAGTTAGGCCTGGGTTATATTTTAGAATTGTTGTCAATCTGCCCTCTAATAAAATGGATTTTAATCTGGAATAATCCAGAAATAGAGTTTAACAGGGCAGTTTTGAGGGATTGCATGCACTTGGATAAAGTTAAATTAATCCCCTGGCTGAACTATATCAGATTAACCTTTGGGGATCTGGGTTGCCCAAATCTATACAATCACCCCAAAAGAATTGTAAGAGGTGACCTGATCTGAGTTAAAAAACACTTTTGTGCCTCAGCTGAGGCCTCGAAGGAGTGCAAGAGTTAGCAAAGGCATCATTTCGCTCATATATCATTGTTACAACCCGTGGGCTTATCGAACCTTAGCTCACTTTTGTTATAAACTCCCAACATCGGTTCCTGCTGCCTCGATTTAGGTTGAATTTACTGCACTGGTTGCTAGCGGACCCTATAGGCTGGAACAAAGTCGAGACTTTAACTGCATGTTGCTGAAACAACTTTTCTGACCAGGACACAATGCACTTTGTCTTTTTCGGGGGGTGGGGGGGCACAGGGAGATTACATGATTTGCCCAGAATCACAGGATGTTGAGCGCCCCTGACGCGACTTAAACCCGGTTCCCCAGCTCCGAGGTTGACCGCTCTAGCTGTTAGGCCACATCCTCTTATAGTAGTCCCTGCGTTACATTTATCTTACCCCTATTAAAAGGGAAGCAATTTACCCAGGCCAGACCTGCTTTAGTTTTTACATACCCTGTATAATGAGCATGTCTGTTTCAATGTTGGCAGGTTTTTAACAAACGGAATTAGGATCAGGAAACGAAGGGGAGTTGATTGCTATAATATGTATTTGGTGTGCCCCCTGTTATTCTACGATGATGCATGTTTTAAATTGTAACACTGTATTACTGTATTTCTGCCTGATCTTAAACGATTTTTTACTTTATTTGCACTCTAGCTGTTGTCTTGGATTTTTAACCTTTTATATGAATTTTACTCTTGATGTATCATATGTATCTTTTATGGTTTTAATTAACCGATTAAAGATTATTCTGACTGACAAAGTGACAATTTAGTTTTCGAGGAAACAAGGCACTCTATGTGGATAAAGTATCGTTTGTCCTTTAATTATTATGTTATTCATATATATATATACATTTCTTAAATTATTATCATTGTAATCAACCTTTTTTCTCAATAGTATTCAGTATTAATCTTCTATCTGAATGACTCGATGCGGTATATGAATATACAGTGAAAAGTCAATAGCATTCATGTTAAACTAATTTTTGAATTTACCCAAAAGATGGTGCTTTACAAGCATATGGCCAGGTCTAAACTGGGGTGGCATGGTGAGCAAAAGAATTATGGATTTAACCCAGATCTCTTGACGGGGGGTGAATGTTTTGATTTGTTCTGCATTCCGTTCTTCAATTGTGTGTCTTTTGCTTTCTCGTGGGTCCCGGGCTCACTGTGCCACTGGATTCAAGCTATCCTGGCTGACGAGGGGTGAAAACCCGAAACCGGTCCTAGGATGCTTGTTTCCAGTCCAGAGAGGACCTGGCTTGGCAGTTCGGGCTGGACTGTTCCCATGAGGCACAGGGTCAAGACTGATTTGCATATGGCCAGGACTAAACTGGGGGGGAATGGTGAGCAAAAGAATGATGGATTTAACCCAGATCTCTTGACTCGGGGTGAATGTTTTGATTTGTTCTGCATTCCGTTCAACAATTGTGTGTCTTTTGCTTTACAAGCATATCACCACCGGAGTACAAGTTTACTGAAAACAAAAGAAGCTCCTGCTCACATTCCTCTAGTTAGACACCCATTGTGCAGAACCTCATGCATGCTTATTAAATGGTTTCCATCCCTCTCTCTTCGACTTCTAAACAGAGCCCACGGATATATTATGTCGGTTCCGTTTTCTCCCGTTTTCTGATGTTTTTTCTAAATTATTCTCAGTCAAATGATTTGCTTGAGTCTGCAGTCCACTCACTGCTGTTTGATCCTGGATTCAAGCAAATTGACTCCCACTGCAAAAGTATTGACTGGCAGATGGAGAAATAGGCTAAGCAGCTACCTGACAACAGTGCAGAATTTGTACATGAACAAGTGCCAGTGCCCCAAAGCTCTGCTCTGAAACACGCGGCCGGTGCAATTAAATGTGCACGCACAGGGTACCAAGACTGCGTGGTCCTGAATCCACCTCATACAAATCCACTGCTGCCCATTCTGCTCACTCTTGCAGGTTGTTGCTTTCTCCCTTTGAGATGGTTTCCCGTCTTTCTCTTCCTCCGTCTCTGTCTCGTTTGTGTGTTTTTCACTCTCTTGCGCTCGTAAATGTCTGATGCAGAAAAATAAGTGCAGGTCCCCAAAAATAAGTGTTGTCGTGTAGTTCCTATAGTTCCCATGCAGGACCTGCTCGTTTGTGTAACATAAGCTGTGGGCTTGGTGGCAGACTGACTCTGTGCACCCCCACGGCTTATGTTAGATTGTTTTGCATTAGCTAGCTCGCAGTGCCACTAGTGTCTCCTCTTATCGGGGAGAGATTAGTTTCTGACAACCTTAGAACATGACAACCCTGATTCCCTCAGAATCGTGGAAACAATGTACTACCTTTCGCTCAGTCACTCGTGCTCACTTATTCGGTTTGTCTCGGAGAGTTACACAGAATAAACAGTCGGGCGTTTCAATAAGTATTTATTGAACAGTTGTTGTTCTAGTGTAAAATATATGTGCTGCAGAGACCAGCAGACAATAGCAGAGATATATGATCAGCAGTACGATAAAAGCAAAGGGATAGAACAGTTCTACCATATTGCGATAATCATAAGTACATACATGAATATAAAAGCATTATGCAAGTGCGCGTACTCCTACGATGCCTACCTAGATGTACCTGTGTGTACCTAGCATATGTGTGTAGGTCTTAGAAGCTAAGAGCCAAGAATCCTCCTAGGATTTAGTCGAACCCCCATACCTGAATAGAGAGAGTGTGGGACCCCGTCCTGGTCTCGAGTTGGACACCCCGTCCGGGTTGTGTCAGACCACTGTCAGCTTGAGCGACTGCATGCAGGAGCCTCAGCGTCTCTGGTCAGTGTGTCAGCATGGAAGTCTCGGTTCCCTCTGGTTTACCGGGGCAAGATGTGGTGTATTTATACCCTAAAGAGTCTCGGTCCTCAGTATGGTTTGTATTGGACATGAGGAAGACGTCAGGGGTGAACTTTGTACATACATTATGCTGGTGGTGTATTCTTAGAAAGCCATGCATAATTAATGAGTACAGTGTGGGCCTGTGTTTGGAAGAACCCTGCTGCATTCAAAACCACAGGATAGATAGCGTTCAGCCCTCAGAGCTCGTTGTGTACTAGCTGGGACCAATGTAGGTGAAAGATCATGCCTATATAAGGAATCACACCATAATAGGACATGTACAGTTGTGACCATAATTGGGCATATGCGGCTATGACCATAATAGGGCAAGTATGAATATGACCATATTAGGGTAAATATGAATACGTCCATTTTAGGGCATGTACGAACGGATCTACATTAGGGCATCTATGCGGGATATAACAGTGTCGGAGCCCCCCACCAACAACCACCGGCTCAAATCAAGCACTGCCTGACAAATTGAGTTGACATTGGGTATATTCATATTTTTTAATGTTCAAGAAAATAATTGAAATGAAATGAAAAAGAGATTTAAAAAGCGCTCTTAACCCTAGGGTATCAAGGTGCTGCATCAAAGAATTCCAGAACCCTATCAGAGAGAAACCACCCCAGTGAGAAAAGACAAGATGATACAGAGCCTGCAAAACTTAAAAGAACGAAAGAATACAAATAGACTGTGAAACCCAGGAGAATAAGGCCTAGGATGTAAACAGCCAAGTTTGAAATGTTGTTGAAAAGAAATGAAAGTCTCAGCAATATAACTTGGCCGCTGCCACAGAGATGGAGTGTGTGCCCCATCTTGCCTTTCGAAATTTGGGAATTATAACTTTCTTTCTAGAGGCTGATCTTAAGTGCCTGATCGGCCTGTACAAATGAAAGGCAGACCTGATGGCCAATGATACTTTGCCATGAAGAGCTAGGTATACTATACTAAGCGCCTTAAAGATCACTCGCTTTCTATTTGGCAGCCAGTGCAAGCATCGAAAGCCTTCTTTCATCAAAAGATATTTCAGGATGTTGAGGATAAGACTTGCAGCTGCATTTTGCACCATCTGGAGCTTATTCAGAGAGTAACTGTTGATATTAAGGTACATAGCATTACAGCATGGGTACTCGCAAACATTTTCACGGGGGCCAAAATGTTTGGTCGCTGGTGTAACCTAGGGCCGCACAGATACCAGCAGGGGGTAGTGGGGGGAGGGATAAGGTGGGTGTAGGGGAAGCGAAGCATGTACATATACTGGCTGAATTGTATTGCACAATGTGGAAACAGAAAACCCGGTAACAATCCCGGCTTTCCCGCTTGACCAAATTGTGTGATCCTGGACAGTTGTTTTATTATACTTTCCCTCGTTTTCCTTCATTTTCACATATACGAGGACCCTTAAAATACATGACTTCAGAATATGCGCTCTGCAAAAACTTCTCCTGTGATTCATTTAATAAACTATAATGTTGTTCATGTAATATTGCAACTGATTTGCCTCTTAGTTCACTACTGGCATTGTTGCCAGGCTGTTGGGGAAGCATGAATGTTTCTAAATTTATGTTTGAAAACTATCCTGTTTAAAAAAATACTTTTCAATGCACTGATAGAATCTGATTTACTAAGGTGAAAGGTTCTGCATGGCAATGAAATACACTTTTTGTATCTTGGAGATACTTTATAATATTTTTACATGCTTGCTGTAAGATGTCTTTATAAATTAAAGTTTTCCTAAAGTTAAGCAGTTCAGGGCTTTCTAGTTAATTCCTCTCTTTAACTGCAATTAACAGTTAAGTAAACCTTTGCCTGTTTATGTGGCATATTTTTTATGTTAGTGCTCTGTCGGGCAAACAGCAGCCCAGTGCTGCTGTTGACCAGAGGGTCGCACATAAAGGTCAGGAGGGCCGTATTTTGAGTATCACTGCATTACAGTAATCTAACCGCAAGGTGACCAACGCAATTACCACTGATTTCCTCAGGAATGAAAGGAAAAATCTTCCTGAGGGTGCGGATGATAAAAAAGCAACTGCGTATGGTGCGATTTACTTATAGATTAAAATTAAGCGAGGTCTCCATTAGTACTCCAAGATTCTTATCTGAATCCACAGGGGTAGGGAGGGTCCCACATAATTCCAGCCACCATAACTCTGACCAGAAGACTGCTTGGCTCCAAAGATCATAACTTTGGTCTTGTCAGTATTTCACTTAAGGAAGTTATTCTTCATGCAGCGACTCACTTCACTCATGCAGAGTTTAAAATTCACTGCCTTTTCAGAGAGAGTATCAGTGAAAGACACAATAATTTGTGTGTCATCAGAATATGACAACACCTGGAAACCAAAAGATCTCACCAAGGTCGCCAAAGGCGAAACATAGAAATTAAAAAGTGTGGGACTAAGCGTGGATCCCTGCGGCACTCCACATGCGAGACTAAAAGCCTTGGCCCTGAATTCACTGCAGCTTACAATCTGACGTCTCTCCACCAGAAAGGAATGAAGCAATTCCAGTGCCTTACCAATTAGGATTTTAGCCAATTTTGACATGTTTTAGGGGTCATATCACATACACTGGGCACTGGACAGCAGTGTGCCAGTGTGCAGGGTCAAAACAACAACAACAAAATCTAGCAAAAAATAGGGGTGACCACGCAAAGAGGGGCATTTCCCTACAAAGTGAAAATGGAGAAATGGAGTTAGAAAAACAGTCAAACAGTGAGAACATCATTTACAAACCTAGATCAAGCAGGAGTGTGTCCTAGGGCTCCTGCTTCTCGAGTAGTTTTTGTCCTATATGAACTCATCATTTAAAGATTCACATAATCACTGACCAAACTAGGTATGATTACAGTCCCACCTTGTTCTATATGGAAGCAAGTGCTGTAATATGCTTACCGCACACCCCTATCTGAATAATCACGAACCGAAACTGGGTACAATTACAGTCCCACCTAGTTCCATGTGGGAACAAGTACTCTAATACCCTTGCCACACACTCCTATTGTAATGCAGCATTGTTTTTCATGTTTGGAGAAGTAGTCAAACACATGAAGGCCAAGCAGGACTTGTTTTCATCCAGAAGTCACAAGGGCATCAAGGTGCCAATCTGTCTTGCTATCAATCTTCCAATGAGAAGCCGATTTTTCAGTTGATCCTGATGCACCCCGAGCTGGCTCATCGTCAATGCCGCAGCAGATGGCCTTTAGGGAGGCCATGCCGTGGCTCTTTGGCACTCTTCCCATTCCCTCTGGCTCGCCTTCAGGTTGCAAGAAGCCGCAGTGGCCTCCAGTCGGGCTACCATTGGCGGATCCCTCCTCTGCACCACCTTGGATTCTGTACCAACTTTATTGCCGACTTTCACTCCAGTGCCGCAATCTGCACCCGTCTCTTCGACGTCATTGTTGGCTCCTATGCAACTGAGGAGGACCATTTACTGAAGACGGTGTCCAACTCCAAGCCGAAGCCGTTTCAGCCTCACCCTAGGTCATGTCCCCATACAGTCAGATTTTAAGGGAACACTGCATCTACCACAGAGCAGTTCTCAGGTACCCCATCAGCTTTTTGGCTGTGACTCAGATCAAAGCCAACCACCACTTAGGGATGACAGTAAAACCTATACATGGAGGTACAGGCGGCCAGTGCACTCGATAGGTCCTGATACTGAGTTGTTTTTTTCCCCAGGGCCACCAACAGAAGAAAGTGCTCCCTTTGCTGTGGTGAGTAGACGTGCAGTTAAAGTCTTAGACCTACAACTCCCTTCTCAGGAGTTTTGGAGCTTAGGCAGGCTTCATCTGAGCTCTTACTACTGTTTAATGAATCCCTAGATGACACATTATTGATACCTGGTCTAAGACGTATTCTTGCCCACCGGTGAACAAGAAGGTAGCAAGAGGCCACAGACCATCGCCAGCTGGCCCTGATTTTTTGACTCAAGATCCTACTCCAGAGAGTCTGGTGGTACAGGCTTCCAACAGCAAGGGGAACCTCAATTCATTCGATACAACCCCTCACACCTGACCCCTCACACCTGACGGAGAATCGAAGAGAATTGAGGCATTCAGGAAACAAAATTTCTCAGCGATCAGCCTAGCCTTAAGTTCAGTCGATGCCAGTTGCCTGCTAGGCCATTACACATGCCCTCTGGGACATGGTCAGCGAAATGTTGCCAGCGGAGGATTTTCATGGCTCCCTGGCTCAAACCGTTTGGAATGCGGACTAATATGTCATTTGTTTGCGCTAGGACACCACCAATTGCTTGGGATGAACAATCGGCATGAGGGTGCTTTAGCTTCTGAGAGCGAGGATGTGTTTGCAGTACAGCTTTTTCTTGGGTACCATCCCTAAGCAGCTGCAACCCCATCGCTGCCCGGCATTTTCGCCGGCTTTTGCCTCGCAACCATAGTGCTCGTTCCCACCGCCGGGAGGGGCTCTCCGTCCTCCCTAACTGCCTCCCCGGCCCATGCTACCTCTCTTTCCTTTCGCTTCCAACACAAGAGCATCCTACGCCATTTTGAAAGTTGAACTTTAAATGTATTTTCTAACCTCAACTACGAGTACATGTGATTCACAAAGAGTTGTCCAATAAATCAGCACTTTTATGGTACTCCACCTTGAATGAATTCCCCCTGACACACTGTGGCGAACCGTGGAGCTCCAAGGTGAGAGGTCACATCGACTGACCCTAGACTATGTAGGATTCGACTCCATTAACCGTGAGAGGGCGAGAGGTCTCCAGGGAAAGGGCCACACCCTCTTGAAGCTCTTCAATCCCCGACCTCCCTGCTGACTTTACACAAGTATGAATAGATATTTCCTACTCGTTCCTCTAGGACTCATGAATTTAGTAAACACTGTTAGCAGGCTTCGGGATGTTATTCTCATTTTCAATGCTCCCCTGGTGCTGTTTTAGCTGAGAATTTCATCGCTGCCGACAGGGCGTGCAAGACAGCATTTCACTGATCTCCCAACCGTGACATAGCCTGGGCATCATGTGCCCTGATGCAAGCAAGGAAATGGGACCCCATGCCCACCCAGGGTCAGTTTTAAACTACAGAGCTAATTGGGTGTAGTGGGCTCCTCACATTCCTAGACCTTGGTGTTACTACACCTGCTGCACAAATAGTTGGCTAGCCCCCCTCCCACCTCTGGGCTCAGGTGCCCCTTCATAGGCTGCACCACTAACAGCTACGCCCCTGCTGCCAACATCGACCTTGTACACCAGTGCTTTATTCCTAAATGGAAGGCATTATTGACAGAGTGGTGGGGAGCTTCCTCAAGAAACACTCCTCGGTTTCCTCAGCTTCGCGCAGAAGCTGTGGACTATCTGCCAGGATTAAAAAGCAAATGGCGTGCGGTGGATATGCTTCAGTGAAGGGATGAAGCATCTGGCAACCCTGTTTCTCAACGAAGCACAAAAATAGATCAAGGCGAGTGAGCAATTGTTGCAGGGTTCAATAACTGCACAGACAGATCCCAATTGAGGTAGGCAACTGGGTTGTGCATGACCTTACAGGAGGTGTGATGTCATGCAGAGCAAATTCAGCGAGTTTTCTTTTTTACACTGCCTGTCTTCATTTTGGCTCCCCCGCCAGATTGATCATTCACTTACTGAATGGTGTGCTTCTGCTGTATGCGCCAGTGGCCACCCTTCACCGTGCAGTTAGTTTACACTGCAGTTCACCTCATTTGGTACACTCCAGCAAAGAATTCTGCACTTGTGCCATTGCCTGCTGCCACAAGCTGAACAACATGTGTGACTTTCCGCTTGGTCGCACCAGGCAGGAGAGTCTGACATATGTTAGGGACCTGCCTGGTGAGACCTTGCGGAAGGTCATACTTATCTGGTGGCTCTCTTTCCATTCAGTAAGTCATTTATCCAGTCAGGTCAATTGCTACTTTTCAGCTTCCTATCTGTGAGGAAATGTGTTCGATTTATGGTGTGGTTGTGCGACCTCACTGTGTAATAAAGACATAAATCCGTATTGAGTCCAGTCAAGTTCGTTTAAAAAACCTTAGCTCAACCGTGGGTAGCTGTGGCTCTGAGCAGTCAGGCTTTATCAAAGGAACAAGTGCAAAGCATTATTAAGTACTAAAACAGTTGGATAAGAAGAACAAGCAACACAATTAAAAACCAAAAACCAAAACAAATCTATACAATTTGGTTAATGTTTTTATCTTTATATAGATATATAGACACTTTAATGACACAAATCCACCGGAGGGGTCCAGAGATATGAACTTTTAAAGGAACAGTAAATCACTGCTTTTCACTGAGCGCAATAAATCATTGTAATGGAATGCGATAGTGGTAAACATTTCAAACTTTTATAAAGTTGTAAACAACTACTTCGGCACTCTTATGGAAGCCAACTCTTGCAGGGAACTAGTCACACAGACCAATAAGGTCTAGTAGAACAGTTAGCCCACAGTCAAAGCAGTCTCCAGTCCAGTTCCAGGCTCTAAGGCGAACCGCCATAGACTTTAATGAAGTGGTTCTGATTCAAGGGATATAGGATGCTGAAGATGTTCAAGGATGCTGAGCCGGAGACGGGGGCCATCCTGGGGCCATCCCTTGGTCGACGAATATGGTGGAGCAACTTTGGCTACAGGGGTCGATGTCCCTCAAAATCCGGTTGATGTCCAGCCAAAAAACAGTTACCACTAGTCTACTGGTTTCCGGTTATGGCAAAACCAGCGGTTCCCTTTAACTGCCAGTGACATCCTTGCTGGGTAACCCAACTGCACTCCGACAACTCTCTCAGGTCCAGTAGACTTGGGTGTAACTTTTGAGGGTAGGAACTCGGTCTCTCAGGGTGCACTTTGTCGGTCAGCGGCATTCTGGGCTACCAAGTCACCAAAGCAGGCTTCTTCAGCTTTTGTGGCCCTGTAGCTGTTCCTGAAAGTCAGCCAGCTGACTCTTGGAGTTACTTCTGCCTGAGGCTTAGGACAACTTTTTCTCAAGCATGGCACCACAGTCTTCTCTTTGCTAGCCCAAGGACCAGCAGATGCAGTCCAGACTTTGGTGCAGCCTCTTTTTGCTGGGTCCATGGAACAGCAGGGAAGTCCTTCTTTGGTCCTCTCACCAGTTAAGACGTGATGTGAGGTTTGGGTGCCACTTTATTCCTAGGTTCTCCAGTATTGGATCTTTCATAGATTCACATGCTTGAATCATCCCAGTCGTCGCAGTGGGAGTCCCACGGTATACATATAAAAGCAGTAGATAGAATTACCATTGGCTACCATGCAATGAAAAGTCAGTGCAATAGCCTATCCACCTTCTTTTGTAAAAAGAACCAAATCCAACCAACAGTCAATCAGGCGACGGCACCCTCTGGAACAATCCCAAGCGAGGCTAGGTTCCTCAGATTTTCTACAGCACGTCGTGTGAAATCGAGTCTCCCTGAGCTCTGCTCAGTTTTTCTCTGGTTTTCCAGTTTTCTAACAGTATTCTCTTCAAATATGTCTGAATCTTCAAGGAAAGGTCTCTTCAGGTCGTGTGGATCATGTGGGAAAAAGAGGCTGCATGCTGAGGATCCACATAAGAGCTGCATCTACTGCCTTTACCCTCAACACAAGGTAAAAGACTGCAAAATCTGTAGAACCTTCTCTACAAAAACCCTCAAGGATAGGGAGGGTAGATTATTGATTTGGCTACAAAAACTTAAGTCAAAATCTGATGTTCTCTCTGAGGATGAGGAGAGCTCTACCTCACTGGCTTCAAAGGAAACACCTAAAAGGAGAGAGAGATCTCTTGAATCTCCTGAAGTTTCCAAGAAAAAGACATCAAAAAGGTCTCGTCATGAAGAGGAAGGTACCTCACAAAAAGGAAAGCTTCCATTTGCTACTGAGGAGAAAAGCCATAGAAAGATAAATATTCTTCTATCCAATCCATGAAGATATCTGTCTCTAAGAAGCTTGTACCACCGACAGCGTTATCTTTAGGATCACCGTTGACGAAAAAACCATCCTCTAAACAAGTTTCTCCTTCCTCATCGTGGAAAAAATCTCCATCGCCGACGACGGATTCGACGACGGTCCCGTCGATGACGCTTCCGGTGACGACGATTGCTGCACCGCCGTCGACCTCATCGTCGACGGCAACACTGACGACGACGACTACAACTTTTTCGTCGGCATCCTCGTCGACGACGGTGGTTCCGTCGATGACCTCGACTACGACCGCGTCGACGACAATCTCGTTGACGATACCGACGACGGCTTCATCTTATTCTATCATGTCCTCGTCGACGCCGCAGACGCCGTTACCGTCGACGAAGCTGACGACGCTGTATCCCACGCCTGGTCGTAAGCGTCCATCTTCCTTGCAGCCTACGCCAATGTATCCGTCGATGACGTTCTCGTCGGCGACACCGTCGATGAGGCAAATTTTGCAAAATCCTGCTAAAGTTTCTCCTTTGCCTCCTTCAACATTCTTGGAGGAATCTGATGATGATGGTATGTTTGGACCTGATGATAGTCCTTCCCAATTGCATGTTAAATATCAGGATGACGAAGATTATGGAGGATACTATCAACAAGAATATCACCCTCCTCATGCAAAAATGCAATATATGGAGCCAGTTTCTGAACCTATGGTCCACCTTCCTGTCGCAATGGTACAAGACCTTCAAGATTTATTACGAGACTATCGTACACGTTTTCCTTTAGCACCTGTTCCTCCACCCCCGCAGCCACCACTGCCTGTGGTTTCTCCACCTCGTACCTCTGTACCTGTGTCTGCATCCTCCCTGGTGGGAGATACTAGTGGGCCGCAACAACATCCAGATACCCCTGATGAGGGAGAAATTGAGGATAATCAACCTCAGAAGGAAGGTCAAACAGGAGATGAATGGGATGACTATGTCATATCAACACCAGCATCTCCATCTCCACAAATGATAGAGTCTCCGCCAGAAGACATCGGCGGTTTTCATGCTTTAATTGAGAGAGCAGCATCACGTTTCCAACTATCCCTAACAGTAAAGCAATCAGACTGCTTCCTCTATGATTTTAAAGACCTAACTAGAAAATCGGTTAGGTCTATACCTATTGTTGACCACATATGGGAAGAAGGGTTAAAAGTTATGAGGACACCAGCCACAGTTATCCCTGTCTTGCCCAGAATTGACAAGAAATACAAGGCTCCGGACGATGCTCCAGCATGTCTAATAAGTCATCCTAAGCCTGACTCCGATATTTCACAGGCCGCACAACGGAGATCAAGGAACCCTCTGGCGCCCATTACTGCTCCACCTGACAGAGAAGGGAGGCGCTTGGATAATATTGGGAAAAGGTTCACAACCACATCAGGAGCAACTGTTCGAGCTGCCAACGCTCTTGCGATTTTAGCCAGGTATGATCGACAGATGTGGTCGGACATTGCCCAATTCTTAGATCTCCTTCCAGAAGACAAGAGGATGGAAGCAAGAAAAATCCTGCTTGAAGGAGAATGGTCAGCATCCGAAATTATTGATGCTCCTATGGATATTGCTTCTTTAGCTTTCCGTCAGCTTGCTGGAGCCGCTGTCCTGAGACGTCAGGGTTGGCTGAAAGCAACCATGTTTCGCCCTGAGGTACAGAGCAAAATATTGGTTATGTCGTTTGATGGTGAAACACTCTTTGGCAAGCATATTGATGACGCTTTGCAAACCTTCCAAACAGATACGGACACGGCTAAGGCTCTAGGAACGCTCCAATATAGAAATACCCCCTTTCGTGGCAGAGGGAATTATTCTTTTCGGGGAGGTTATCAAAGTTACCAGCCTCAAACCTACACCTCTTACCGGCCGTCCTACCAGCAGCAACAGCAATACCGTGCACCACCACCGGCGACCTACTCCAGACAGGCTAGACGAAAGCAACAGGCTCAGCCCAGAGATTCGGGCCGTAAACAGTGATGATGCTTCGCCGCCTGCCGCTCCTCTGTATTCTCTGAAGAAAACCCCTCTCTCGCATTTTCTGCATCAATGGCAAAAAATAACATTAGACAAATGGGTCCTAGATATAAAAAGGTATGGCCATACCTTAGAGTTTACCACAACGCCACCTCTTCACCCGCCTCAAAGATCAACACCACCCCATCTTCAGTTGTTAAAGAAGGAGGCTTTGATAATGCTTCAAAAAGGAGCAATAGAACGTGTTCCACGCTTTCAGAAAGGAAAAGGTTTCTACTCTCGCTTTTTCCTGATAAAAAAGAAGAAGTTGGGGGAATGGCATCCTATTTTAGACCTCAGGAAACTCAACAAATACCTGCTGAAGAAATCCTTTTGCATGGTTACTCTTCAGGAGATTTTACAACTTCTGAACCATTCGGATTTTTTAGCAAGCTTGGATTTGGAAGACGCATACTTCCATATCCCTATCCACCCCAAACATAAAAAATGTCTACGTTTCTCTGTGGCAGGCGTGCATTGTCAGTTCAAGGTCCTTCCCTTCGGCCTTCGCTCAGCTCCACAGGTTTTCACCAAGTGCCTTGCTCCCGTGGCAGCATTCCTACGGCTGAAAGGCCTACAGATCTTCCCTTACCTCGACGATTGGCTGGTGAGAGCCCCTTCTCTTCGTCAGGCTTCAGAAGACATCTCTTTCTGCCTGCAACTATTCCGCTCTCTAGGGCTGGCAGTCAATCTCCGAAAATCCATTCTGGCCCCTTCTCATCGGCTAACGTTTCTAGGAGCACTAATAGACACTCTACAAGACAAGGTATACTTGTCAACAGAAAGAATGATCACATCTTATCTCTGGCTCACGACCTTTACAGAAGAAAGTGCGCTTCTGTACGTCTCCTCAAATCCTTTCTCAGGATGATGTCTTCTGCCATTCTCGTGGTACCTCATGCTCGACTAAGAATCACTTCAAGAGCAGTTGGACGCCCAATGGCTTCAAATATCAGGGTCATTCGACGACATGGTTCGAATAACTCCGATCATGAAGGGTGCACTTCTTTGGTGGCAATCTCCTCCCAATCTCTCTCTGGGACTGTCATTCCTTTCTCCTCTTCCAGAGTTTGTCCTGACAACAGATGCATATTTGGAAGGTTGGGGAGCACATCTGCAAGATCTCCAAATAAGCGGCAAATGGAGTCTCTCGCTCTCCAAAATGCATATCAATTTTTTGGAACTACGGGCAATTTTCTAGCCCTCCAGTCATTCCTCCCAAGGATAAGAGCATCCTCAGTCCTCATACGCACAGACAATACCACCTGCATGCATTATCTGAACAAGCAGGGAGGAACAAGATCTCCGATCCTATCTTGGGAAGCTCAAAAGATATGGGAATGGACTTTACAACATCATATAACTATCAAAGCGGAGCATCTCCCAGGAATACAAAACAACCTAGCAGACTCCTTGAGCAGGTTGAGTCAATCAAATCACGAGTGGGAACTCAATCAATCGGTTCTCATCCACATCTTCCAAAAATGGGGAACACCCAACTTGGACCTATTTGCGTCTCAGGGGAACCAGAAATGCCGGTTCTTTGCCAGCAGGGAACCTCAGACAGGGTCATGGGGGAATGCGTTTTCGATAAGATGGTCAGGAATCTTTGTGTACGCTTTTCCCCCATATCCTCTGATCTCCAGGGTTTTGATGAAAATGAAACGGGAATCATGCCAACTCATCCTCATTGCTCCACGTTGGCCTCGTAAGCACTGGTTCACGGAGCTGCTCCTGCTGTCGCAATCCAATCCTTATCGCCTTCCTTCTTCAACCACCCTGCTAACGATGAACAAGGAACAGATCCTGCATCCGCACCCAGCTTCTCTTCAATTGCATGCCTGGAACCTGAGTACAATGAGTACAAGGATTTAGTTATCCCTCAGGATTGTAAAGATATTTTGTCCAGGGCAAGAGCTGAGTCTACTACTAAAACATATAGACTGAAATGGAAACGTTTTTGTTCTTGGTGCCATCGCAATGATACTCACCCTCTTCACTCTTCTCCAGAAAAAATCCTGCCTTATCTCTTATCTCTGGCAAGGTCAGGTCTGGTGTATGCTTCAATAAGGGTACACCTCGCAGCCATCTCTCGATATAGAAGGACGTCTGACGGCTCTTCTCTTTGTTCTGCTCGCATCATCAAACAGTTCATGAAAGGCCTTTTCAGAACTTTTCGTCCTATTAGGCCTCCTCCACCAGAATGACATCTTAATGTGGTCCTCTCGCAGTTAATGAAACCATCTTTTGAGCCGATCCACAAGCTAGAGCTCAAATTTCTCTCATGGAAAGTAGCTTTGCTTCTCGCACTTACATCGGCCAGAAGAGTAAGTGAAATTCAGGCCTTCACCATTAATGAACCTTACTTACGTTTCACAGAGGATTATGTAATGTTACGGACAAATCCTAAATTTATTCCAAAGGTGCCATCCCAGTTTCACCTTAATGAACCTGTAATTCTGCACACTTTTTTTCCGCATCCTTCATCTCTAGCGGAGAAATCCTTTCACTCTTTAGATGTAAAAAGATGCCTTAAGTTTTATTTGCAAAGGACAAAGCATCTGCGCAGAACGGATCAACTCCTAGTATCCTATGGACCTGTTAAACTAGGATCTGCTGTTACAAAAAGGACTGTGGCACGATGGATTGCTGCCACCATTCAATTGTGTCATTCAAAGGTAGGTAAACCGCTTACAACCAAAACCAAGGCGCACTCCATAAGAGCAGTGTCTTCTTCTGCTGCTCTTTTTGCTGGTGTCCCGCTAGACAAGATTTGCCGTGCCGCTACCTGGAAGAATGCTCATACTTTCACGCAGCACTATTGCCTGGACATGGCAACTTATAGCGAGGCAGCAGTGGGACAGGCAGTCTTGCGTCATCTATTTCAATAAGGTAGGCCTCTATTTTTAGAGGTATTCTTTCTTATCTGATATATACATTTATATATATGTTTATATATGTTTATATGATTGATTTGTTGTTAAGTACTATCTCATTAATGTTTTTTTATATTGGCATGTATGTTATAACCCACCATCCTCTAAGGTACAAAGGTTTATATTACGGTACTACTAAACATGCATGTTTATGAGACAGCTAGCTACTCTGATTCAAGCATGTGAATCTATGAAAGATCCAATACTGGAGAAGAAAATGAGTTACTTACCTGTAACTACGGTTCTCCAGTATTGGTATCTTTCATAGATTCACATGCGACTCACCCTCCTCCCCGGAGAGGCTTCCTTTATTCTCTAAGGTTTATACTTGCACACTTGTGATGGAAAATTTGAGGAACCTAGCCTCTCTTGGGATTGTTCTAGAGGATGCCGTCGCCTGATTGGCTGTTGGTTGGATTTGGTTCTTTTTACAAAAGAAGGTGGATAGGCTATTGCACTGACTTTTCATTGCATGGTAGCCTAGGGTAATTCTATCTACTGGTTTTATATGTATACCGTGGGACTCCCACTGCGACGACGGGGATGATTCAAGCATGTGAATCTATGAAAGATACCAATACTGGAGAACCGTAGTTACAGGTAAGTAACTCATTTTCTTATGCCCTCTGGGGATGCTGCGATTGCTAGCCAATCGGCTACCACATCCCCCCGCCTAGTGACGACTTCCTGTAAAGTGTGGCATCTAACTAGCCCAGGATGCATCATTCTGCCTGCTCCCAAGATGGCAGAACCCTTCTCTTGGCGTGTGGAGGTCCCTAGCTCTTTCCAGATGTTTGGCAACATGGGGGCTACATGCCCGCGTAAATACAGTTTTGCAATGCCAGCCTATGTGCAAAAACAGAAGAGCAGCCCCTCTTGTGTGTGACTACAATTTGCCCTGCAAAGGCAGCTTCCCCATTGAAGTTTGTGTTTTGGACTCACATCCTGTTTGGCTTTCCTGCCAGGGAGAGGTCACGCATCTTCCAACGGCAGGCCCTTTGTGTTCCTTCCTGACTGTCATTTCCATCTCCCCTCAGGAGGGCAGAAGTCTGTCTCGTGGCCAGCAACCATAAACGGTCACTTTGGGCAACAAAGTGGCATCAAGTCAAATTTAATGCAACAATTCTTTTGATTTTTTGATACCTTGAAGTATCATATTTCGTAGTCCCATTTAGATGTTAGCACTGTCGAGTTGTCAGCCTGTAACCCTCTACTTGCCATTTGGGCTAGTAGCCCTTCCACAGTAAAAACGACAATGCAGGGTTTTTACTGCCAGGACATGTAAAGTTAGAAACACATGTCCAACTTTTTAAAATAATGCTCCCTGAATTTAAGGCTCAGTAGGCTTGTCTTAGGGGCAACTAATAAATAATAACAAGCATTTGCAATGCAATAGGTCTCGCAATTTCTAGTTTTTGACCTATTGGTATTGTAAATGACAATACCATTTATTTATGTGTTTAAAAAAACACCTGCAATAATAAAAGGCATTGTCATTTACAATACCAATAGGTCAAATTTCCTAAATGCGAAACCTATTGCATTGCAAATGCTTGCTTGGGTTTCCTGCCAACGTCCCTGGCTGCATGAACAACCTTCCTATTTTTTGAAAAGCCATAGAAGACGTGATTCTTCCCGATGTAGACCAGCCCATATAAATCTGCGTTGAAAGTTCATAATGTTTACTTTAGTTTTAAACCATTAGTGAGGAGCAGTTAACTTTAAAATTGCTAACTTTCCATGTATTTTGCATTTAGTTAAAAACATTTCAGTGGCTCATTAAACGCCAAGCAGGCAGAGCTGCAAAGCTACTGGTGCCCTGAATGCCCCTTGCCTGCCAATCTACAGCCCACCCACTATTTAATGTGATTCATGGATCAGGGATGGGAAAATATTTGCCGAATCTGCTTTTGGTAAAATGGCTGTAGTAAATCACTGAAAATGCTTAGTGACAGTTTACCATGCTGTGGCAGCCAGATTCTTTTTTGTTTTTCAAACATTGAAGAGAGAGTGCCCCTGACATGCTGAGAAGTTTCTCCCAGCATGTGGGGGACATAGGTATGTTTTCATGTCTTGCACTTGTATGGCAGACCTGGGCATGAAAATACCAGTGCCAGAAGGCCCCACTAAATAAGGCAGACTTCCGACACCACTGAGCCGTGATCGTGTGGCGGCTGGAGGCTCAGAGCTGGCTGAGGCTGGGCCTTTAGAACCAGAAGTGCATTCACCTCTAAAGTAGGAGGGCACACCAGTGTCGGACTGAAAGGCCATTTTTTAGGTCTCGCCTAGCGATGCAGCGCAAAGCGCTGCTCGCTATGCGAGATCTATTGTTGCCGACTTTTGCTCCGATGCGGGACAGGACAGGTGCACGCGTACGGCAAGTCCTGGACAGGAGATGTGCACGCGTATGGTGCGAGCAGAAGTTGTAATAACGCCGCAAGCCGTACGCGTGCACATCGACTGTCTGTGCTCAAGCTTAACAGACAGGAGATGTGCACGCGTACGGCTCGCGTTTTCTTACAACTCCTGCTCGCACCATACGCGTGCACATGTCCTGTCCAGGCGCCCAGCATGCCTCCCGCTCAACCCCACTCACCGGCTCTTGTGGGGACTCAGCGCTGAATCTTGCTCCGGCTGCACCATGCGGCATTCACGAAGGCGGGGTGGGCTCCCGCCGGACTTCTCTCTGCGGGGTGGGCTCCCGCCGGACTTCTCTCTGCAGGGTGGGCTCCCGCAGGACTTCTCTCTGCGGGGTGGGCTCCCGCCGGACTTCCCTCTGCGGGGTGGGCTCCCGCCTCACTTCTCCAACACACGGGGCTCCCTCAGCTCACGGGAGCCCCGGACACCTCCGGCCGCGCGCTCCATGCGCCGCCCATACGCCACGCAACAGACGTCGCCCAGCGCCGGACAGCAGATGTGCACACGCACGGCGGCTCGCGGGCTTCAGAGCACGCTCCCCTTGATGCGGGCGAGGCATAACATCCTCCAGTTTGAGACACATTAGTCCTTTTCAGGGAGCGGTCAAAATGCACGCGTCCCCCCCTCCGAAGCCCCTCGCTCAGCTGACCAAATGGCCCGGACAACGCGCTTAAAAGCCTTGCTTGTTCCTCGAGTTCAGCTTGACTCCTCGGGACGTCTATATTGATGAGGTGTTTCCCTGCGCGGGCAGGCCATTAAACCCCACGGAGGTGTCAGGACGGCTCACTGTCACGCGTCCCTCTCGTCCCCCTTGTTTTTAGTGGCACACAACACTGCAGCCTGACAACATCGGGGCCTGGTACATAAGTGGTATTACACAAGTCAGCCTCCACCTTGGAAAAATGAAAAGCGGACTCGAGCCCTTTGGGAGTTCAACGTAAGTACTGAAAGTTACCGAGAGTGCACTAACTTACCATGCTACTGCGCCACAAATATGTGAATGTTTAGTCTGTAGGTCACCCGAATACGTCAACAGTATATGTATTAACTCACTAAGCGACACCTCACATATTTTAACATTTAACCTGCAGGTTATATTCTGATGTTTCCAATATGCTCTTTAACTCACTAACCTATGTCACCAGTATGTTGACAAGGTGTGGCTTAACGGCTAGGGCGGCCGACTTTGAAGCTGGGGAACCAGGTTCGGGTCCGGGAGGCTCAAGCATCCTGTGTTTTTGTGCAAATCACTTAATCTCCCGTGCCTAGAAATCAATGTGTCCCTCTGTAATACACCTGGTGCAGCGCTCTCATACCTCTGGGTCGAGTTCGCAATATAAAACTACCAAAAAAACAAACATATAATCTTTAGGTTATACACTTATCGCTCCAGCAGGTGCACTAACCCACGGCGCACATTTGTAGCCCAGCGCACAGGCATTCCGAGGGCCCCTGTTCCCAGCACTTCCCCCTCCTCTCCCACTTGTTTGGGCTTTGCGTACCTAAGACTCCTCAAGCCTACAAACTCCCGACGCCGTCACATAAGGGGTCTGTTTAGTCTCTAAAATGGGTGCTGTCTGGATGTCCCAGTTACTGAGTGGACATTTTAGGAGCCAAGGGTCACACGGCAGCTATAAACGCAATGATTTACGCCACGCCACAGGGAAGACAAACGGGTTATTTGACTTGAGGGGGAAGGAAAACAGCACAGAAGATGTGTAATGCATATTTCATGGCGGCGTCTTGATGTCTCTACGACCAATTGTTTGTATATGTAGATTTCATGTACTATTCGTTTTCGCGTTACTTACCTCTACCCTCCCTCTCTTCAAGTAGGCGAATGAGGGAACACCTCTTTTCTACACTCGCCTCCATAAAATGGGACGTCAGTGTAAGAATGAACATGTCAGCTTTTGGGCCGGTCGTCTCCAAATGGGGGCAGTTGGGAGGGGTGCCGTATTTGATGGAAAACTGTCAAGTCCGTCCCAGTGATCTTTAGTTTGCCTCTTATAATTCAGTGCGTCAGACAGTCGCCATTTTAATTCAAGCGATGGGCGTTTTTGTGTTTCCATAAAAATGCTTGTTTTCCACGATGTCAACACTGGGCACAGCCCGCAGGGTCCATAGTTCCGGAGCTGGCCACTAACCCACATCTCTCTCTCTATTCCTGGCACTCTCTCCATTGCTTTTTGCTGCACTCCCAGCACCTGGCACTCTGTCCATCTCTCCCGTCTCCTCTACATCCGTCCTCCCTGCCCCCTCAATCCCAGTGTCTTTGTTCCCTTTGGAGTCCTATTGCCTCGGTGCTATTCCCCCCCCCCTCTCTTTCTTCCTCTCTGTCCCCCATTCCCTCCCTCCCACTTGCTCTCTCTTCTTCCTTCATCTCTCCCTACTTCTCGGTCTCTTTCCCCACTGGATCTCTCTCTTACTTCTCTCTCTCTTCCCCCCCCGCTTTCTTCACTCTCACTTCCCACCGTATCTGTCTCCCCACCCCCACCAAGTCTTCCTCTGTCTCCTCTCTCTCTTCTTCCTCCTCATCCTGGGGCTGTAATATGGAGCCCCGGGGTCCCTCTCTGAAAATGCGAGCTGGAGGTGACGTTAAGTGTGAAAGCACCAAGGTGTGAACCGAGAGAAGAGGCGGGGGCGGGGTGGGCGGCAGGTAGAGGGTCAAAGGGGGCACTGGCTCTCAGAGAGGTGAGAAGGGGCGGGCAGCAGTCTGAGCACAAAAACAACACCAGAGCAACAGGCAGACGCTCCGCGAGGAGCCTAGTGTAAACTGAAGAAACGTACACTTCTTAGCACTACAAAGCAGCCCAAGTGTGCCTTTCACTAGAGCCAACAAGCGGCTGCCATTGCCGGCTTAACAGACGGGGATTAAAGAAATAATTCATTGTCACTTTAATTTGTTTGCTAGATGTGAACGCTTTCCTTCCTCTTCTGTTTGTCCCGACTCTGGAGCATGTGTGCATTGCTATGTCCTTACAATGCTCACTTTTCCATGTGTTCTTTTTCCCCATTCTCTTTCTGTTGCCTTCTCGCTCGTGTGCTTTCTCACTACCGGCTCTACTTTCCTCTCTTTAGCACCATTCATCCCCACGCCCGGTGTTTCTTACACCCCTCGTCCCCATGTTGTTTCCCTCACCTGACCCAGCCCCTTGTAACTTCCCTGCCACCCTCTTTAAAGATAAAAGAGCGCTTTCAAGCTTTTTCCCCAACTCCGATTGGTAACTAAAAGAACAAGCATTTGCAATGCAATAGATCTCGCATTTACGTGAGTTTGAGCTATTGACATTGCAAATAACAATGCCTTTATATTTGTTTTCGTTTTAAAAACATAAATAAAAGGCATTGTCATTTACAACGCCAATAGCTTTAACTTGTGTAACTGCGAGACCTATTGCATTGCAAATGCTTGTTTAATTTTTGACGGATGTCTTGTTACCACCTGTGAGGCCCTCGACTGTAAACCTTTTGACAAGTGATGCTAATCTACCTATAACTTCGACTTTGAGCCCTACTTTGCCCTGAAACTAGGCAGGTTTACTCTTTGCTGTTTCTGCAGAACTCTAATTATTTACCAGTGAGAATAACAATATGAAAACCGCTTTCTCGCTTGGTGTTAGTTGCTACTGTGCCTTTTATTGTGATGCTTAATAGTGTATTACTAGTGGCCGTATGACGATTTTTAAAAGAATGGAAATGGTTTATTTTCCCTACTTTGGCCTGAGCTCATCCGTTGAGATTCAAAGTTCTAATGGACAGGATACACACAGACTTCCACAACAGATGCATTAGTCCACTGAGCTACTGTGCCCGCATGATAAACGTTTGACTGTGAACCTCGGGTGGCAAAGCAGCTTTGCGACATCCTTTAGAATGATTGTACCACTCCGAAAACGTCACTATAAAGCCAGGGGGCTCTGCTCCTCGTGCTGTCAGTTCAATGACCCGAAGCGCCCGGTGGCGTGCGCGATAGCCTTCTTTTTCGCGCTGGTGCGAATGTCACCTCCTCAGCTGTTCAAAAGATTTGGGAATTACCACACACAATCAGTATATGTCAGGGGCGGCTCCTCCATGTGGGAGGAGGAGCGTCACCTCACTGCTTTCTCGCAGTGCGAGAAGCAGAAACATAAAATGATATTATAAATACCATTTTATGTTTCTGCTTCTCGCACTGCGAGAAAGCAGAAGGGTTTGGTTGGGGGCGGGCCGGTGGGCAGTCCTGCTCCAGGGCAGGGGAGGAGTGGCTTGCCCGCTGTTGTGGCCGCTGACTGATTGGTTGGCCCTAGGGCCGACCAAACCAGTCATACGCTCTCTGCCTTTTTCTCCATGTAGGCTGAGAAAATGGCCTCCCCATAGACGCCTGTGCGTTCGGCGTCCCAGCCAATCACAATGCTGCCATTGCAGCATTGTGATTGGCTGAGGGGAGGGAGGCTCCCTGCTTCCTGTGTGGAGGAGAGGAGGCGGGACGATGTGGGACTGGACCGGACCCGGCCGCGAAGATAAGTTAACATTTTTTAAAATGATTTATTTAAAGTTAACCCCCCCCCCACGCAACTCCCTCCCCGCGCGACCCCCAACTCCCCACCCACGAGTCATTCCGGCTGTGACTGGTATCCGTGGGAACATTGTTAGCGCTACAACTTATTTCATAGCCTTTGTGCCTGATTATAAAACCCATATATGCACTCTGACCCCGTGAACCTCTAGAAGAGAATGACAACACGGTTAATGACTTGTCTGAAGAGTTACTCGTCTCTGGCAGTGAGGACAGCCTTCGTGTTGGACGTTCAGTCAGTGAGCTGCACTCACCTTGTGAGCAGCCTGAAGCTCACCAGGAGCAGCGCCTGCCCTGCAGGGATGGCTTGGAGAAGAGCCGGCGTCCAGAGCCGTCCGCTGCAGCCTCGCTGTCACCTCCTTGCGCTGCTACCTCACTCTCCTACCTCACGCCCCTACTGCTTTGTTAAAGTGTGAGAAAAAGCTCAAGTCGTGCGAGCCCCGCATTTTTAAAATATCACGTGTGCCGCCATTGGTAATACATGCATTTGCAATGCAATAGGTGCCGCGGACCTTTCTTTAGATGGGGTCGTCTAAAGAAAGGGGCGTGGCCTCAACGTGAAAGCACGACATGGGATCTTGTAAACAAGAAAGATAAAACAAGCATTGGGTAAACACACAAGCTACTAGAAGCGGTGCAATGGTAATTAAATTAAAAAAAACATCAAAACGGGCTCCATACTGAAACACGGAGCAGCACCCGTGTATATAACACTTGTGCGCGTGACAGCCTGTAAAGGGCACGGCGCGCTGAATGTTGCAGGAAAGCACGTCATGCCTGCAGTGGGAGAAACACATTAAAGAAAATGGTGCTTCTAGAGTAAATAAGACATACCATGTATCAACAGAAGTAAAAGGGCCAGTCCTCATGGGAGGTAACAAATGAAGAAATTTCAGGCAGGCAGGACTAACAAGCCTATTAACCAATCAGAAGCCATCATTAACGAAGGACAATGACAAATATGGGCGAAGAGTGGGTGGAGTTTCAAGTACATACTCTAATACAGCATAGCTCGCAGAGCAGCGCATGCGCCGCCCAGGCTCGACCTAAAAAGGAAGGTTTGGACTTTGTCATTAAATGCCAAAGTTGAGTTAGCAATTTAAAAACTGCTCTGTCAGCCAGCAATAGCAGACTGGGAGTCGTGCTTTGCTTTGTCACACTTGTGGGAACACAAGAAGTGCTGCAGTCCACGAGGGACACCTTAACTTACATGCCCTGGTTACCCCAGGCACCATATACTAAGGATTTATGAGTAAGATAACTTATGCTAATTGTGGATGAACCAATCTTACATATACCTTTTAAAGGTAAGAGTACTGGCACTAAGGCCTGTTTGGCAGGACGCAGTGCACTTACACTGTAGTCGAAAAACCAGCAACATCAGTTCAAAAACACGGGGGTGATCATGCAAAAGACTATCCATTGAGGTTCTCCAACTTTCTAACATGCTTCATCATCCCATAGACACTTCTCTTATCCACCTATCTTTGAATCTCCATTTTTCACTCTCACTCCTTTCAACCCTTTAACCTTTCAGATTCCTCTTTCACCCTTCATCTGCACTTTTCACCTCCAAACCATCTGCTTTACATCTACCCTTTCTTTTCTGATTCTCCCTTCAGTTTTCAATTGATCAGCATACCATCCATTGAGGATGGTATGCTCAACAGGGGCGTAACACAGGCCCCCGCAGCCCCCCGCGGTGCGGTGGGGCCCAGGTACCCGTACTCTGGAGGGGGGCCCCCATCCACGTTCGAAGCCTTCTCGCAAAGGCTGCAGTAAACAACACAGCAGCTGCTGCCTGGCTGAATCCTGCTGCACGGGATGGGATATCCAAGCACAGAGAAACACATAACAAACTGGCAAAATGAATCGTTGTTGGCAGAGAAGGCCCTCAGTAAAATGCGCCTCCATGTCTCTTCATGTCAGTGAGGAAGGAAACACCTGTAGAGCCCAAGGTGAGAGAGGGGAAAGACAACACAGTGACGGAGAAAGGCAAACGAGAAATAGACACTTAAAAGACACATGTGAGAGGGAGAAAGAGACAGAGAGAACTGCGAGAATTAGCGTGGGGTAATAAGGAACAGGTTACAGAGAGAGGTGGAGATGTGGGAGGATGAGAAAAAGGCAGATTAGAGAGAAGACAGGTGTGAGACAGAAATAGGCGAGACAGCTGCCAGAGAATTAGAGTAGAGAGGTGATAAAGAAGCAGGCAGGTGAAAAAGGAACAGGGTAGAGAGACAGAGAAGAGACAGGTGTGTGAGTGATAGACAGGTGAAACACCATGGGGAGCGTTACAGGGGAGGCCAGTTAAAATGGTACAATAGAGACTGTGAGAAGAAAAGAAATAGCTGAGAGAGAGAAAGAGAGTAAGTGAGATTGGGGTTGGTAAAGAGACAGCCATGTTATAAAGGTCAACTGAGGATAACAGGGTGGAGGAGACAGATGTGAGAGAGATAGCAGACAAGTGAGAGACAGTTAAAGATAGAAGGGTAGAGAAGTGATAGAGCTAGAACAGTAAGAAAGAAAGACAGTTGAGAAAGAGAGACAGTTGTTGGGAGGAAGATAAGTTAAACACAGCTGAGAGATATGGAAGGAGAGATTTGTGTGAGAGAGATGATAAAGATATAGAGGCATATGGGAAAGAGACAGCTTAAAGGACACGCGGGGGATATGGGAGAGGGAGAAGGGCTCGGTGGGGAAGACAGGTGAGTGAGATAGACTGGGTGATTAAGAGAGACAAGTGAAACAAGCATTGGCATAGCCAATAGGTCTCGCCTTTGGGACCTTATAAGTGATTAGCCAGAGATATTGACTTTGCCTATGTCTTTAAGCTGTGCTGTACAGAAGTCTGCAGCATGCTGAAAAGTTATAATAAAGAAGTGTCAGAAGCATTTTTGTTACCTTATATATGACCAAGAAAGCATTATGTACAACTGAACGATACATGGAAACCCAGTTTTTACAATGGTGTTGTCAGTTGCGTGAGTACATACATGTAAAAAACAAACAAAAAAGTTGACATGTCAATCCTAGGGTCAGAAATTGAATTGGGTTCATCATCAGGTGGACTGGAGATGTTCAAAGTAGATTATTTGCCAGCTGTTGCAGATTTTAATGATGTATAGGCAGATTTCTAGAAGAGTTTCAAGACCATCGGTTATCTTGAATACAGGATAGCAAGGTAAATACTGCCTGCTCTCATTTTTAAGTTGACCCACCTCCTGTATTGAACTTCAGAAAAGTGGACGGAACCTTTTCTAAAGGAAGAGAGAGAGAGAGAGAGTAACCCGAACTGCTTTTGCGCTCTGGGGCACACCGCCTCACTTCGCCTTAGCTCGGACTTCTCTTAAAACAGCAAACAACTTGTTACGGTCACCAAGCGTCGTCAACCAGTGGCGGCTGGTGGAATTTAAAAGTGGTGAGATGAAACTGTTTGACCTGAGTAAAACACGCTAGCTAATGCAGCAAACCAACCATAGTTAAACGAAGAGGTGCCAGAGGAGTTGCTTCTCTGACGCTCGGCACCGCTCTGCCTTCAACCACGTTCTCGTTGCTCTTTGGTGCGGGGGGCGTTCTAGCCTTAAATTAAACTCGTTACACTGCTACCGGGGGCGCTCTAGCGCCTGGTTCAGTCTCGTTGCCCGTGCAACGGGGGGGGGGGTGTCTACATCTCGCTGATGACAAATACAGCAGCTGAGATTACGGTGGCCGGCGAGGGACAGTCAACGGATTGTAAGAGACAGCTGGCCAGTGTAGGGGGCTAGAGGAGTAGCGGCTCCGAACGAGACTGACAAGGAAGACCTCAGCGCACACACACTGACATTCTGTCACTCAGAACTGAGGCGCTCTCCTGCACAGAGACCTCCAACACAGCACCTCTCAATTCAGATACCCGGTTTCCAAAGACCCCATAACACACTCCCTTAGAAAAGAGACATCTGCATAGAGAGACCACCAGACACAGTCACCTTCCTACAAAGAGACACCCCAGTACAGACCTTCTCAACCCCCGGCTCAGAGACTAAGGCTTGCAAAGAAACCTTAGTAAATACCCCTCATAAAACACAGTCCAATATGGGGGTGTGACCGGGCGGGCTCGGATCTGAAGGGGACCAGACGAGCAAAGAGCCTGGGAAATGAGGAAACCACCCTTTCCCCTCTTCCTTACCAGGAGCAGGACGAGTGGGGTTACGCAGTTCCACGAAGGACAGGGGACGAGGAAGAATACGAACACCGTCCCTTTAACTGGGAAGGCTGGTCGGCGGGACACGCCCCTACGATGACGAAGAGGAACCCTGGCCAATAAAATCGGGTGGAGAACGGAGGCCGGGGTGTGACATCACCGGAGGAGTCAAGGAGGAAGTCGAGGACGGGAGGAGAGAGCGAGCAACCGAAGAGAACACCGGGAAGGAGGCAGCGAGGACGAGTGAAGACGGAGAGCCAGGAGGCCAACGACCCCGTGACTCGCCCAGCCACGCTCCTGGAGGAGCGTGGCTCACACAGGTACGCGACCGTTTGGCGGGCTGGGTAGGAAAGAGGGAGAGACCGGATACCTGACCCGGGGATCCCTGTTCCCCGGTATACCCCCCTGAGCACTTCCCTCACGCCGCTAGACGTATCGTGCACCGAGTGATCCCATCACCACCCTTCCCTGGTTTAAGTCTAGTGCACCTGTACACCTCACTTACACTTGGTATCCTGTTTGTTTTTCACCCCCACCACCTTGGAGGACGGGACCGAGCTGGAGCGTGTAAGAAGAGGGAGGACCTCCACGAGGGAGCAGGAAGCGAAGGACCAGCCCCCCGCTCCCGTACTACAGACAGACCACAAAGAGACGCGTGTTCCACCCAATAAAATCCTTCTTACTCAAACCCAGTCTCCGACCCCTTTCTGACACCCCGCTACAAGTGGTGGAGAATGCGGGCATAGACCCCTCCATCTGTACCCCCACGATGGACGCGCTAATACAGCATCTAGTGCAGGGTCAGGAGAAACTGGGATGGGCTGTGGAGAGACAGCTGACGTCGGCCCAAGCGGACAGAGAAACTTTCAGGGACACGGTTTCAGCACAGATAGAAGGCCTGCAGAAGCTGATGATCGACCAACCCCTGCCACATCCCCCTGAATACCGGAATCACCCCCTGGGCCCTCTGGAGTTTCATTGCAGAAGTATGTAGCCGGCGACGACCCTGACGCCTTCATACTCAACTTTGAGCGAGCCGCACGGGCTTGCGGATGGCCCAAAGAGAAATGGCCGTTCTTCCTGGCTCCCCTCCTAACTGGTGAGGCGCAGGCCGCCTATCAGGTGGCCAACGCAGCAGGGAACACCCCCTATGAGGACATTCGATCCCTCATCCTGGACCACCTAGGGCTTGATGCGGAAGCATATAGGGTGCGTTTCCGGAAGGAGCGGGGCACCCTGGGGAAAACCCAAAGACCTTGTTCTTTCGCTTAAAGATGGCAGCCGATAAATGGCTGACGCCGACTCTATGCACCAGGGAAGAGATCATGGACAAGATATATCTTGAACAATATCTGGAAGCCCTCCCCTTGAATACGCAGAGATGGCTGCGACAACATGCCCGCTTGACGACCGAACAAGCCATTGACATGGCCACCACATTTTCACGGGCACAACCAAGAACCAGCGGGTGGGAGGCCGAGAAACAACCCCCACATCCTACCCCACGACACGGTACGAAACCCCGAGTGGTCCCAGAAGCCCCGAAACCACGGTTCCACAAATCAGAGGTGCCCACGGTCCGGGGACCTCAATGCTTCGATTGCGGGGACTGGGGCCACATCGCACGGATGTGTCCTCGACGAAAACAGACCGAAGAACCGATGGAGGTGGGCTACATCCCCCGGTCTATACTCTACACCGCTGAGATGGGGAGTGCTTATCACGTAAGTGTACGGGTGAATGATAAGGTGGTGAACGCCCTACTAGACTCAGGTTGTAGACAGTCCGTAATACAAAGGGTCCTTGTACAGCCCCAACAAATCATCCCAGATACCATAGTGCACATTAGATGTGTACATGGTGATGTGAAACCCTACCCGGTAGCCGTAGTGACCCTTACACCGCGTGACGGTAGAAGCCATGTCATCAGGGTGGGGATGTTGGAGAACCTGCCGGAGGATCTCATCATAGGAACCGACAATCCCGAGTTCCTAGACCTGTTCCTACACACGTTACAGACCCAGAAAAGCAAAGAAGTGGTAAGAGACACGACCGACAAACCCGCAACAGCCTTGATAACCCCCGAGCCCTGGACCTTAGACAGGAGCTTCAAGTTCGCCCAGGCCAACGACACATCCCTGTTTAACGCCTGGGAGCAGGCACATAGGACACAGCACTCACCCTGCTTCTCGTTTCCCAGATTTCTCATAAAAGAGGGCCTGCTATATCGACAGGGTTCTAAGGATGACCCCCATCAGCTACTAGTACCCCTTCCTTTCAGGGACCAGATCATGTTTTTTTCACATTCACATCTGACGGCCGGACATACAGGTAGTGAAAAGACAACACAGAACGTGCTAAGACATTTCTTTTGGCCGGGGATATATAAAGACATTAAGATCCACTGCATGACCTGTGAGATATGTCAGAAGAGGAATACACACCGCCCCCAGCAGTGCCATTACAACCACTCCCAATCATAGGCACCCCATTTGAAAGAGTAGGAATGGACCTCATCGGACCCCTACCAAAAACCCGGAGAGGGAATCAATACGCGTTGGTAATAGTGGATTATGCGACTCGATACCCGGAGGCGTTTCCCCTGAGGGCCCCCACCACTCGCCTGATTTCAGAAAGATTCATTGAGCTGTTTTCACGGGTAGGATTCCCTAAGGAGATCCTAACCGATCAGGGACCCTTTCGTCTCCAGGTTAATGAGGGAGGTCTGTGGGATGCTCGACTTGCGACAGATCAAAACCTCTGTCTATCATCCCCAGACAGACGGCCTCGTGGAGAGGTATAATGGAACACTCAAGGCCACGTTAAGGAAAATGCTCACAGTAAACGGAAGAGAATGGGACCAGTTACTACCGCTGGCCTTGTATGTCATACGTGGGCAAAGACAGAGCAGCCTAGGTTGCTCATCGTTTGAGATGCTGTACGGGCGCCAACCCAGAACGCTGATGGAGATGACAAAAGAGGCGTGGGAGAAGGAGGAAGTCAACGAAACCCGAGGAATGTTAGAATATACCCAGGCTCTGAAAGCCAGGATAGGCAAACTAAGGGACTTGGCGTATTCACAGCTCGAGAAGAAACAGGAAAAACAGAAAGCCGTCTATGACAAGGGGAAACGATGGAGGAGGATGAAGGTAGACGACTGGGTTTTAGTGCTGTTACCCTCATCTACAAAAAAATTCCAGGCCGAATGGTTGGGACCCTACAAGATCATCGGAACTATCGGAAAAACCAGCTATCGGGTGCGAATAACGGACCGGAGGAGCCAGATCTATCACGTGAATCTGCTGAAAAAGTGGTTAGGGCCCCCCGAAGACGGCACATCTCACGTTACCAACACACGCCTCTATCTCTACCACCATGGAACAGTTGGTGGTCAATGAGGACTTGCGAGACCAAGAGAAAGATGAACTCCGCAAAACCCTATCCCCGTTTTCCCTCCCTGTTCTCAGACAAACCTGGAAAGACCACAATGGCAGAACACTGCATCATGACCCTCCCGGGGAAGATCATCAAACAGCGTCCATATAGGATACCCGCAGCCAAAAGAGCAGCCGTACAAAGAGAGGTACAGGAGATGTTACAACTCGGGGTCATAAGGCCGTCCAAGAGCGAGTGGTCGTCACCCATAGTGATGGTGCCCAAACCGGATGGGAGCACCAGGTTCTGTATGGACTTCAGAGCACTCAACGACATCTCCTCCTTTGATGCCTACCCTATCCCTCGTATTGATGAATTAATCGAAAAATTGGGGAGGCCCGGTATATCACCACGTTGGACCTCACCAAAGGATACTGGCAGGTGCCTCTGAGGGAAGAGGACCGGAAGAAGACCGCTTTTTCCACCCAGGATGGGCTGTTCGAGTTCACGGTGCTCCCCTTCGGTTTACATGGGGCCCCGGCGACTTTTCAGCGTCTCATGAATACGGTGCTCCGGGAATACCAATCCTTTACGTCTGCCTACCTAGACGACATCGTGATCTTCAGCCCCTCATGGGAATCACATCTAGAAAATCTACAGACCGTACTGTATGCCTTAGAACAAGCCGGGCTACATATCAACTCAAGGAAGTCCCGGGTTGCTTTCCAAAAGGTCAAATATCTGGGTTACGTACTTGGTCACGGAATGATAGAACCTCAAATAGAAAAGGTTAGGGCAATTGCAGAGACCCCTTTCCCCAGCACAAAGAGAGAAATGAGAGCGTTCCTAGGGTTGATAGGCTATTATCGCCGCTTCATTCCCCAGTTCTCCGACGTAGCCGCCCCCCTCACCGACACCCTTAGACAAGAGGTGAAAACACAAAGTCTTTTGCAACCCACTCCACAGATGCAGAAAGCCTTCAATACACTAAAGCGAACCATCACCACCAACCCAGTGTTATCCTCCCCCGACTTTTCCCGGCCATTTATCCTCCACACAGACGCATCAGACTATGGCATAGGGGCTGTCCTCTCACAAACGTCAGCGGAGGGTGTAGACCATCCCATATTGTATATCAGCCGCAAGCTATTCCCACGGGAACTTAAATACCCCACCGTTGAGAAAGAATGTCTGGCTGTAAAATGGGCTGTCGACAAGCTGAGGTACTATCTTGAGGGTCACCACTTCACCCTGTACACGGACCACGCCCCCCTCCAGTGGATGAGCAGGAACATCACTCTTAACCCCAGGGTTCTGCGCTGGTTCCTGTCCCTCCAGCCTTTTTCCTTCACTGTGAGGCACCGTAAGGGCAAGGACAATGGCAGTGCCGACTATTTGTCCCGTTATCCTCTCCCCGATCGGGAGAATCCAAGGGGGGTGGTATGTGACCGGGCGGGCTCGGATCTGAAGGGGACCAGACGAGCAAAGAGCCTGGGAAATGAGGAAACCACCCTTTCCCCTCTTCCTTACCAGGAGCAGGACGAGTGGGGTTACGCAGTTCCACGAAGGACAGGGGACGAGGAAGAATACGAACACCGTCCCTTTAACTGGGAAGGCTGGTCGGCGGGACACGCCCCCTACGATGACGAAGAGGAACCCTGGCCAATAAAATCGGGTGGAGAACGGAGGCCGGGTGTGACATCACCGGAGGAGTCAAGGAGGAAGTCGAGGACGGGAGGAGAGAGCGAGCAACCGAAGAGAACACCGGGAAGGAGGCAGCGAGGACGAGTGAAGACGGAGAGCCAGGAGGCCAACGACCCCGTGACTCGCCCAGCCACGCTCCTGGAGGAGCGTGGCTCACACAGGTACGCGACCGTTTGGCGGGCTGGGTAGGAAAGAGGGAGAGACCGGATACCTGACCCGGGGGATCCCTGTTCCCCGGTATACCCCCCCTGAGCACTTCCCTCACGCCGCTAGACGTATCGTGCACCGAGTGATCCCATCACCACCCTTCCCTGGTTTAAGTCTAGTGCACCTGTACACCTCACTTACACTTGGTATCCTGTTTGTTTTTCACCCCCACCACCTTGGAGGACGGGACCGAGCTGGAGCGTGTAAGAAGAGGGAGGACCTCCACGAGGGAGCAGGAAGCGAAGGACCAGCCCCCCGCTCCCGTACTACAGACAGACCACAAAGAGACGCGTGTTCCACCCAATAAAATCCTTCTTACTCAAACCCAGTCTCCGACCCCTTTCTGACACCCCGCTACAGGGGGATGGGCGAGAGATGAGAGACTTGCGAGCGAGAGGGGGAAACATAGACGGGAGAGCGGAGCCGTGGGTGAGGTTAGAGAGACGAGGCTAAGAGAGAGACCCTGAGTGACGGGGAAATGAACAAAGTTGAGGGGGGGGAGGTGGGTGAGGGGGGGAGTTGTGTAAGACAGAAAACAGACATGGTAGAGTGAAGAAATGTGGGATACTAAATCAAAAGTGGTTTTGTAATGTTGACTCCAGCGGCGTTTTGCTCTCGGGAGCGAGCAGCGGCGCGCAGGGCGGCAGCTGCATTCCTGTGCCCGCCCCCACCACTCCTCTTGTTTGATTATCCCACGACAAGAGGAGTGGTGGGGGCGGGCACAGGAATGCAGCTGCCATCCTGCACGCCGCTGCCCGCTCCCGAGAGCAAAACGCCGTGGGAGTGAACCTTTGGAGAAGAGGTGGGGCATGCACCCGCCTTTGGCCATTTGCGTTCTTTCATTATTGAAAGATACACAGCAAAGGCCAATCCAATGTGTGGGAGGAGTCAGACCCACACGGATAAGTTTCGGGGAAGTTTAGAGTGCTCACAAGAAGCCTCCCATAGAGCAGCGCATGCGCGCTGCGCTAGGCTTGACCTAAAAAGGACTGCAGAGTAGAAAAGACAAACCAAGATAGGGAGGAGACAGGCGTTTGAGAGAGATGAAAAGAGGTGAAAGACGACTCAGAGAGGTAAAAATGGTGGGAGATGAGAAGGTTATAAAGAGACAGCCAAGAAAGCAATAGCCTTGAGAGAGCATAAGTAGTCACAAAAGAGAGCAATGAGAAAGAGACATACAGGTTAGAGAGAGGTGAGAAAAGGACAAGCTAAAAGAGGCAATTAAGTGACAGACAGGTGAGAATGGGGCAGCAGAGAGAGAGAAAGAGGGGGGAAGTGATGGTGGACATGATGAAGAGACAGGTGACAAAGAGACATTGCGGAGAGAGCGCGAAGTAAATCAAGAGACATACAGAAGAGGAAGAACTGAGAGAGTGGGGAGATAGGAGTGAGCATGGTGATAAAGAGACAAGTTACAAAGAGAGCAGAGGGGGTGGGGAGAAATAGCTAGTTGATAAAGGGACATGTATGATATAAAGAGACAGGTATGGAGAAAAGGGAGAAAAGAGGTAATTAAATGATAATTATGTGAGTTAGAGATAGCTGAGCAAAAGTGGGGAGAAGGGTGAAAGAGGTAATAAAGAGACATATGTAATCAAGAAACAACTGATAGGGAAAGGTAGCAGTGATGATAAAGAGACACTAGAATGAGAGGGAGAGATGAGAGAGGAAAACAGGTGACACAGAGATGAGTAATATGGAAGAGGGAAAAGACAGACAACCCAGTAGAGAAGAGATGGAAAAAAAAAGCACGGAAGAAAGGGCAGAGGAGAGGAGTGAGTTAAATGACAGAAAAAGGGAGGGGAGAATCATAGGACATGGAAGACGTGAAGGAGAGAGTACAAAGAGGCCACATGAGGTAGAATATTAGTAGGAGAAGACACAGATGGGTAGAATAGCTACGGGAAGGGGAAACCTGCAGAGGAGTAGAACACAAAGGAGAAAAGTGAGCATGTCCGATTACAAATATAGATTACCATTCTGGTGTTCTATTATGGAGAATGTGTATGTATGTAGAGTGTTGGCCACTGCACAAAGAACAGCATCACCCGGTCGAGCAGTAACTTATCCTTAGCGATACATTTTCTTGAAATGGCTGGTTTTTAACAGTTTCTCAGTTGCCTAGTTATCCGAAAGCAATATGTAACATAGGGAAACCACAAAGATTGGCAAAGAAGGCTCCACTGGAATGACTTTTACAGTATCTCAGAGAGATAGGTCTCATTGGAGCTGAAACTCTCAAATGTCTTCAGGGGCAGTATCTTCTAATGACTTTTTAAGGCACAAAACGCCTTTGTAATAAATAGCTCTATGGGCCAAACATAGTACCCTTAATTCTATGGAGCACAACATAATGTGGTTTCTCCACTCTGTAAATCAATCACATAGCTTGGTCTGAGCCATCTGGAACATGTAAATCTGTCCAGCAGTTATCTTGACATGAAGGACATTGTCATAGTGCATACAAAATAAAATGATAACCCTCCTAAATGCAGCCCTTTTCATTCAGATCAAGAATGGAAGAAGATTTCTGGCCAGTCTGGACTAAACCTTTCACTTCTGTCCTAATTTTGGGAACTAAAGAGAGTTGATGGCCAGTATAGACTCTCAGGTTCTTAACAGAAGAGCTGGTTCATGATGCTGCCGTAAGGAACTCTGGCCAAGAAAACAGACTAAGATAGAATAGCCACTCCATCTTGTGATATTTCATTCTTTCTGCTACTGAAAGTTGGTTTACTTACTCTCATCCCCCACAAGAAGCTGTTATTTGCTCTCTCTCTATTGTCAGACATGAGGGGATAGAATACAACAACCCTCACTCTAAAATGGTGCATGCCTCCTGATTTACAAGAAGAGGCAGCACCAAGCCTCAAGATGTTGGCAGTCTAATTTCTGCCTTTCAAGATTGCGTCTTCGAACTTGCCACTACAGATGGTTCTGCAGTGAAATGGTAATCAGCAGTAAAGTTGACCAGCTGTAGAATAGCCAGAGATGGCAAAGAAACCAGAAGCCTGGAGTGACGCACTGCTAGTTGAAATTCTGATCTGAAAATGCCTGGTAATAAAGGTATCTGTCTGACCCGGGCTGAATATAGTAGGCAAGTAAAAAAAGTAGCACAGTGGCACTGAAAAGGCAAAGAGGACCATTTGGAACTGAAAGACTGTAGGAACTCTGGAAGAGTGAGAGAGTACACGCTAAGGGGTAGGCAAGGAGAAGAATGTGGAGCAGTGGTGAGCAGGAGGATGCATAGATGAGCTGGAGAGGTTCTGTACTGCAACGAAACACTGTGAAGCACTGACAGTTGGAGCTAAACTCCTTCTTAAGTGTACTGATACTTGAGCATGTTCAAGTGATCTGAGTTTTCTTAAAGGCATTTTCTGTATTCCGTTTACTGACAAGAAGGCATGTGCAAGACAACAGCTAATTCTGTGCTTGGTTTGGTTGCTGATGCAGGCTCTTGGATGAAGGTAATCATTCCATGATTAAATGTTGCCACTCAGAGGCCACAATCTCTGTGAGCCATTAAGAATGTGGGAACAGAGCCTGGTAACTACCTTCCTCCAGATGAAACCTTAATTCGGTGTCATATTTAGTGCTGAAAGTTCAGTCCAGTTGGAAGTCCAGCCATATATCCTTTAAAAACAACGGATAAACTGCAGAACCTTGTGGTTCTTAGTAAAACTTACAAACATGCTGCTGGATCATTTATGTACCACTCCCTCCGACACTTGGTCAATTCCGGCAAATAAGAACTTGGTCTAAAATTGTCAGTCATCCATGGGCAGACTTTCTTTTTTGAAGGTGGGGAGTCACAACAGCTGTTTTAATCTATTGTGAGACCACACCCTCTTGCCATAACAGGGGAGATACCACAACATGCTGCTGGGCAGGGACCCAACAGTGCCTCACCCAGTGAGATGGGGAGGAAAAAAAATGAATTCCTGACTAGATAATATTGATATTTTGTGCTGGATTATAATAAAAAGCCTCAAGGTTTCTGCCTACCATGTCCCCAAATCCTGAAACAAAGTATTGAGCTTGTCAGTGCTCAGTGCTTTTTGCGTTTGCACTACATAAGCCTTCCGATTGATTGATTTTCATTCTTGTCTCCAGTTGTTTGCATTCCGATTCTACAATTTCGTTTAGATCTTCTGATTTCAGCATTGCATACACTAAGAACAATAGTAATTTGTCTAAGATGCCTTTCTTTATTGTATCAGTAACATACCTACTCCTCAGTTTAGCACCCAGTCCGGTTGATGCCATTTAGTGTGTGCAGCCTGTAGGCCTTTTTTCACTTGAGATACAACACAGTCTCAATCCACATCCTGAAGATTTGTGTAATCTGGGAATAGTTCTGCTGAAAGTGTCTATATGTTGTGCAGTTCTGAAAGTCCTTGTAAAGTTGAAAGGTGAGGGACATAGATTGCATGTAGGGGAGCAGGGCCCCTTCATCGCACCGTGCAGGGGGGCCCCCTAAGGTTTTGTTACGCCACTGATGCTCAACATATAGGACAGCTTCCCACCTGTCCTATATGTTGGCTTCCATGGTTCTTCCCATTCATCTTTCCCCATCTACATTCAAGCATATTATCAATCCCTCCTTTTCGATCAGTCTGTTTCTGCGTCCATCCTTCATCCTTACATCCACCCTTTAGCGACAGTCGCACACATGATTTTCACATATGCTGCTTAGCTCTCGCTTCACCGCTAAGCTTCCACCGTTCATTTTCCCTTTTACCTTCAATTTTTCATCTCCCGTCATCTTCCCATTCAATCATTAACTTCCCATCCACCATGCGTTTTTATCATTCAGCCATCATCTTCACATACACCTAATCACTTTACACCCATCATTTATCAGCCCTCCTTCACCTTGATTCTACAGTTTGCTCTTCACCTTCCCATTCCCATTTCTTCTTATTTTACCCTCTTTATGTTGCCAAAAACACTTACTTTTCCCATTCACCCTTTAACTTCTTACTCACCTTTCAGCGCCGGTTTCGTTTTCCATGTCCCTTCCATGAAGTAGCTTCCCATTCACCCATCATCTTACCATACAACCCGCAGTTCCCACCCACCTATTCATCAGCTCCCTTTCTACCTTTGAGTTGTCCAACCACCATACATCTTCCCATCATCTGTTCAGTTGCCTATCTATGATAACTTGTTTAGGACTCCCAGGGCATAAAGGTGCTACAAGAGCGTATTCCATTGAGAGCCTTTTACCACTGGTTTCCTGAGGTTTACCTCACTATTGGAATGAAATGAGCACCAAATATACCCCTTTGGTGCTTAACCCTTAGGGTAGTAAAGTCAAGCAGTACATGGCTTACTAAGGGAGGGGTTTGGGGTAGAAATTCATAACTCAATGAGGTATCAAATATCAGTCAGTAAATCAAGGTCCATACTGTGCTTGTACTGAAAAGAATTAGTAATTTACTACCAACACAAAATTCAATATTGCACATAAATATCAGAGGGCAACCAAAACGTACACAGTTCTTAAATTAATGCAATAGTCACTGGGTTCTGGGAGACCGCCTCTACTAAGTTATGCTGCTCCTTCTGGAAAAGTACTGTGTGACTATCACCAAATCAAGTTGGGTCAATAGCCCTCCTGGGCAAAACTGTGGGTAATGTTCATGTATCCCCCGTCTGCGTCCCTTCAACCTCGCCCAATTGTTTGTGAGTAAGTAGTATGTGAACAGACCAAAGCTGCATGACCATTCTGCCTTTTGAATACTTTTCAGACCAGGCCTGCAATTGCAAGGAGGGCAAGGGCTGTGTTATCATTCTTGGCCCACTGAGGGGAATCGCCTGGCTCTTCCCTGGCACAGCAAATGTTTCTGTGGTCTTTTTTCTCCACACGTCACATGCCCTTCTTTGATGAAGGTGGGGCCAGCATCCGCACCGGTGCAGAAGCGACTGCACTCAACATGATCTCATGGTAGTCCGGGAAACTATCAATGAAGCAAAGCAAACAGCCAACCCTTGGTCACTGTGGTGACAAAAGAGCAGAAGTCACTGCTGATTGATTTGTATCCTCTGAGCTTAGCGTTAATCCTCTAAACCTACTTTGGCACTTCAGATAAGGCCGCCAAACATGGTTATAAATGTCTCGTTGGAGTGAAACGCACATTATGCATTTTTGGTTTTTGTGACTGCTCCACCATCAAGGGAGCTTAAGGTTCTGGGTACACCACAGGGACATAGCGCTCTCAAAGCCTCATTACATGGCCTGGCGATGAAGAGCCTTCCCTAGGCTGCTGCAGACGGCTTCCAGTTCTACTGCCTCTGCTCCTTAGAGTACACTTCTTCTAGTCTTCTTCTTGCAAGGGTACCTCCACCAACTTTAGTCATCTCTTTCCCTCAAGGCATGCTCTGCTCCTGGCAGGCTGCAAAACTTCCAAGTTTTTTATCATAGGCAAAGGGGAGTTGGCCATCATTGACACTAACTCTTGAGCAGAGAAGAGTTTATCGGTCTCCAGTATTGTAAGACCTATGATTCTAGAAGAGATATCGTGGTACAAAGACTGGTGTATTCAACTCCATGCTCATCCTAAGTTTGCAGACAGAGATGTGCATTCCATAGGCCCAGCTCTGCAACTGGTTTCAGGCAATTCTTGACTTTTGCTTATTGGTTGCAGAATGGTCCAGCCATACATGGTTTCTCTCAGTTCTAGCTGGAAGATGGGCTATAGCTGGGAGTCTGCCATCAGGGGAGACTCAAACAAGGGCACAGAAGAGAGAATGACTTTCCCACTTAACTACATCTCAATCTGTTGTGTATTACACATTCGGGGATCAGTGAAACTGAAAGAAACAGGGTATAGCAATAGAATTCTAAGGGACCCTCGTTCTTCTATCCTTCATATCCTTGAGTCTAGTCCGCTACAAAGGATCTCAGGAATACTATTGAGAAGCTCTGCAATTCACATTGTTGTCCAACTTGTATACATGTCTGTAGTAAGAAATCGAAATGGATTTGTGGCAGCCTCCCCATTCCTTCCCATGTTCCTAAGCATGCAGGTGACAAGGGCTTACTTTTCGAATCTAGTGCAAATACCAGGACAGGCTTGTGGGCAGCTTATGACCTCACATATTACATCACTCATGATATGCTAAATGACATCATTGATTACATCTCAAATGACATAATTGATGACACTGATAATATCACAGATAACATTAAAGTCAAATGCAGAATAGAGTGATTGTACACGTCCGGGTCCATGGCGGGTATATAAAAATAGGTTGAGGTGTGTTGAGATGGAAAGTCCTCTGCATGGTAAAGGACGTGTTCCCCTATCCTGAGTGCCCAACTGTACTGACATCTGGATCCTTAATGCTGATTTTTTTTTATCATAGGCAAACACGGATCATGCGTGTGCACCATAAGCTAGGCCTGTCTTGCTGATTGCTTTCTTGTTGGACTGGGAGGGGCGCCCAAAGCACTATCCTCAAATTGGTGGAAGGCTACTGCCTTCACCAGAAGGTAAGTAGCACAAGCACAATGGTGGCAGCTTATTGTGTAGTGATCAGTAGGAGTGAACATGTCCATTTTACCCTGTGTCACTGAAGTGCGGCCTACATGCTCACATACCTTTTGAAAGTTCCACTGTTGTGTGCTTAACTCACCCTTGGCTTACATCAGTTAGATGAAAGTGCTGCGCAGGGCGGGAATGGTGATTTTTCACTAGTTGTATGGGTGCCTGGAAAGGGTACAGTACAAGGATAGAGCAGTGCTATGCAGTACATGCATGATAAGTGCGTGTACTGGGTGGATTTATACCTGTGAAGAATACACTACATGTGAGCTGTAGTGCTGTGCAGTGCAAACTCAGTAGAAGCATGTGCTCGGTGTATGTGTGCTTACGAGAAGTACAATACATGAAGCGTGAAGTGTTGTACAGTGCGTGCATGATCATTGTTTGTACAGGCAGTGTGTGTTTGCAAATAGCTCACCATGGCACAATACCATACTCAAAGGCTACATACTGAGCAGTGCATATAGAATGAATGTGTGGATTGAAAGTATATGTGTCTGTGATGCCATAATGCATGGAGGTAACAGTACTGGATGGTGTGTGGTTTGGCCATGTACAGAGTGCAAGTGTACCTGTGCATTACATGGAGGACATTGGGTTACATTTTGGGAAGCCCAGACCTGCCTGTTGAAGACATGAGAAGTAGAGGAATCCCCTCACACAGATTTGTGTATTGCCACATTTCTGAGGGCTGGGTGAGACTCACTGGTGCAAGGGAGAGAGAGACTTCGCCTGTACACTTCAAAAGGATGCTCTTTGATTCAGTGATAGCTCACAAGTAAGGGGCCTGGACACATCTCAATAAGGAGATGGGAATTATAAGGGAATCATAAAGAGTATGGCTGAGAGCCCGGGATTATCCTTTTGATGCACATATCACTGTGGCTGACATCCAGGTGTGAACTCTAGTCACTTCCATGACCTGTGTTGTGCGTCTATCAGCTTCGGAGTCTCTCCTGCTGTGACAGCCTTTCAAGAGGAAGAAAAGAGCAAGAGAAAAGTGTGCACTTCAAAAGAAGCAGAACCTCAACATAAAACTTCAAATACCCAGACCCTAAATCACATTTGTTGTCTAGAAATGGACTATAAGAAGAGGTTGAGACCCCAAAACTTATCATCAGCCAAGCTGCCAGGCAGGTAGTGTGAGGAGGGGAAGCTCTGCAAGACGTCTGCCTTTGACCAGGACTAGGGGCCAGGACCTGCTTGTCTCTCTGCTGGGTGTGTTATATTCCATATAGGTACCCCAATATAGGCTCAGGTAACATAATAACATTTCACCTATACTCTCCGCTACATTACACACATAACGGTTCTTGGGGACTGACCTTTTACCTAGATACGACACAGAACGCAGGATTTTACCTGGTAAAAGCCTCATACATTGGGCATGAGGATTCTTTGAAACTCTGCAGGACTACCATCTCCTATATAATAACTATGTATAAAGTTCATTCCCGACGTCATCCTAAGTCCGACAAGTTGCACAGCAAGGTAGAACCCCCAGGGAGACCTTTGGGTATATAAACATCACATCTTGCTGAGACAAGGAGAGGAGATCAGGATTTCCCTGCTGACACACACTGACGCGAGACGCTGAGGTTCCTGCATGCAGATACTCCAGCTCGCAGTGGTCTAACATTCCTTGCAGGGTGTCCAGCTCGAGACCAAGACGGGGTCCCACAGTCTCTCACTTCAGGTAATGGGGTTGACTTTATCCTAGAGGGATTCTTGGCTTCACACCTACATACATACTAGGTACACTTAGGTACATCTAGTTAGGGTAGCATCGTAGGAGTACGCATTTTATTGTCATGTATTTTATACACTTGCCTGTATTCATGGTTATAGCAAAATGGTAGAAATCTACCATCCTTTTACTTTCTTAGTGCTTCTAATCGTTTATATCTGTTACTGTCTAATGATTGTTTCAGCACACCTATTTACACTAGAATAACGGCTGTTCAATAAATACTTATTGAAAAACGCCCCTACCGTTTATTCTGTGTATCTCTCTGAAGACTAAGTGAGCACGAGTGACTGAGGGAAAAGTAGTACACTGTTTCCACGATCCTGAGGGATCAGGGTTGTCATGTTCGATAGTTGCCAAGAACTATTCTCTCCTTGGTAAGAGACATTTCTAGTGGCACTGTGAGCTAGCTGGTATACAGGCCAACATGGGGGTGTCTGGAATCAGTCTGGACACCAAACCCGCAGTGTATGTTGTCTAAACGCGCAGATCCTATATAGGTTTTATAGGTGACGGAACATCACCCAGGGAAACCAAGACCACTTGCCCTGGAGCCTGGAGCTGCAGTGACTGGCTGCTTGCCAAGGCCAACGTGCCCTGTGAGGAAGAGGAGAATGCTAGAGAGAGTGAGGTCCAGTGGGGAGCCCTCCCTAGAGGACTCCCAGTGTGATAAGATGGCTGTGCACTGAACGGGTCGTTGCCTGTGTGCAAGATTGAATCGGCACCAGCCCCGTTATGCCAGGAGAGGGCTGCCATAGACTGAGCCATGCATTGAGTGCCATGCTGGGAGCACAAAGCCTGTACTACCTTGTTGCGGTGACCCCATAAGCCACAGGTGGCTACCATAGAAGTGAATGAGCCAACAAAGTGCCAAGACTTGTGTGCACCTTAGCGGTGACCTCGAATGCCAGGAGGGGCTGCCGTGGAATGGGTGGGAGCACCAGAGGTCAACGCCTTGCTAGCAGGTACTGCAGCAACCCTGTATGCAAGGAAGGGATCCCAGTACAGAATATTGCCAAGTTTGGGCCGTCGCCCAGGAAAAAATGAAATGGCAACCTGTGTCTCAAAATTGAGCATTGAGACCTGCTCTCTGACCTGCCCCATGGACTCCGGAGGACATCTAGAGGATTTTGCTCTGTCACTGGGACCCGGTCGGGATCGGAAGATCAATCCCCTTGCCGCGCGTGGGGAAAAGCTGACCATACCGCACTAATGAAAGACTGGAGCACCTCCGATCGCTGTTGAGGCTGGCCGCACTGCTCAGGAGAAAGTCTGTGCCTGCCAAGTGCTGCTGCGCATCCTGCATGCAGACTGACTTGACCAAGCAGGCCTGGAGCATTGCAAGTGCCCATGGTCGGGACACCCACTGAAACGCTGAATACTTCAGTGCTGCTGGAGCGGGTAAGACTTGATTCAGGCCTGTGAGGCTCGGTGGACTTGCTACTAAAGGTGTTGTGGCACCATAGACATTTTTGACTATTTCAAAAAGAGTCAAAGTGGACTCTTGAGTAAGATCTACTAGTGAGCATTCCCTGGATGTGGCCACCAGTGAATGGGGAATAATCCCAAATACATTGTAAGGAAGAGCGTGAGAAAGGGATTTGCCAGATTAACAATAGATGCCCGACCTCAAGGGAGTGTGTTATTGCTGACGACTGTCATAATACTTCTTTGAATGTGTAGGGTTACAAATAAAATATTTCTTTTAATATAAAAACAAGTATTTGGCTGGACATTGATTTATTGACATTACTGAGTGCGCTTTGAGCTATGATTCGTGTTAACTAACCTGGCTGATGAAGGGTGTTACCCAGAAACCAGTCCCAGGATGCTTGTTTCCAGTTCAGGGAAGACCTGGCTTGGCAGTTCGGGCTGGACTGTTCCCATGAGGCACAGGGTCAAGACTGATTTGCATATAGCTGGGTCTGAACTGAGGTGGCGAAGTGAGCTAAAGAATGATGATGTATTCAACCTAGATCTGTGACTGGGGGTGTGTCTGAAAAGTTTCAGCACTCCGTCCATCATCTCCTTGTGTTTGCTTCATTTCCTGGATGTGGCCACCAGTGAATGGGGAATAATCCCAAATACATTGCAAGGAAGAGAGTGAGAAAGGGATTTGCCAGATTAACAATAGATGCCCGACCTCAAGGGAGTGTGTTATTGCTGACGACTGTCATAATACTTCTTTGAATGTGTAGGGTTACAAATAAAATATTTCTTTTAATATAAAAACAAGTATTTGACTGGACATTGATTTATTGACATTACTGAGTGCGCTTTGAGCTATGATTCGTGTTAACTAACCTATATGTACACTTCCTCTCCGAGGGAGCCTATGACTGCTCATCCACAGCTACCGCTGAAAGTAAAGTGCAGAAGGGGTACTTGGCCCATTTGCTTAGGATCCAAAGTAGGTCAGGCCCCAAAACATCAAGATTAAAAGGCCTCAACCACCACGGTTGGGCCCAGTAGCCCATGCGTGCCCCGTGGTCTTCTGAAAGGGGTTCTAATAAGGTGCTATAACTAAAGCTAGCCATAACTTCACTTTAACATTATATATACGAGAAAGTTCAGTTTCTGTGTATCATGCCATGTATATATGTATGTGTGTGCTTTTCAGGCCGCTTTGTTGGCAGGTTGTAGTTTTTCCATCCACCGCAGGTTAGGAATTCTGTTTTTAAGGCTTTGAGGTGACTCTTGATCATTTGTTAGTCACTGGCTTTGAGGCAGTCACCTAATTTTGAGAGCTCAGGGTCATTTGGTTTATCTAGTTAGTGAATTATGTGGGTATTGTCAGTGTCGTTGTAGCAAGTGGGGTTGAAGGATTTGATGAGTGCCATAAGTTTTTTGGTGTTGGTATTGATCAGAAGCAGTGAGGTAATTGATCATTGAGGAACCCCTGTCTCAATGTTGCATCAGTTGGAAGAGAGTGGAGGAAAAGAAATGATGCTTGACCTGTTAGGAGTCAATCCAGTTGAGTATATTTCCCTTCAAAATAATATTTTTCAATCTGCTCAGTAAGGTTTCATGCTGTAGTAGTGTCGAACGCTGTGGGGGTCCAAAAGAAGGAGTCAGAGCACTCCATATTTATCCGCTGAAGATTTCAAGTCATCATAAATAGAGATCAGGTGCATTTGGTGCCTTTTCCTAGACAGAAGCCAATTTGCTGGTCCCATAATAAGGAATTTGCCTCCAAAAACTTTTTTGCAAACAATGTTTGGGCCATTAGCTATAGGTCTGGAGTTGTTGGGGTCTGGACTACAAGTTGTTCTTTTTAATTAGTGGGAGTATATATGATGTTTTCTGAGGGAAATGTGCCTGTGGGTAAGGACTTGTTGATGATGTTCAGTGCTGGAATTGGCACTGATATAGATGGTAAGATTTTCTTGATTATTGGATGTGGGTAAGTGTGTGATGCTTTGCTTACTAGCCAGGTTGATCCCAGTCGCTTATGAAACTGCATGAAAATCAATAGTTGAATACAGTGAGAGTATTTTCCTCCAATGAGCTCCATTAATAGGGGGTTTTATGTTGCAAATTTTCCTTTTATTTGATAGGTATATATCTAGCATTGTGACTTTGGAAAGGTAATGATCATCTGTTTGGTTGCAGAACGGTTTGGCCTTGAGATGTGATGATGTTTTTTACATGCAAGAAGGCAAACGTTTGCTAGGATCTTGTGTAGTTCTTTTAATAGCATTTGTTCATTAAAATCCTGCTCGAATTGATTTTTTTGTGCTTTTTTAGTGAATGATTTGGCATCCTTTGAATCTCTGTAGATGTGCTTTGTCCTATAGGTTTTTGGAGTTGTACCACACTTGTCGAAGAGTGTAGATTTGTGTTTTTTTTCTATTTTATTTCATTATTCATTCAAGAGTTTTATCCTCTCCTTTTTCGTTGTCTTGACATTCTCAGGCGGATAATTTGATTGAAGGCAGTGTTCCATCAATAATACAGCCATTGAGTTTGTCTGGTCCATGTTGATGTTAATTTTTTGAATTGTGGCAGCAAAGTTCTCCACTGGCAGTTTGTTCCTTTGTCTATGTTTTGTGCAATGAGATGTAGAGTTGATTGAATGTTTAGTCAGAATATTATGGTTAATTGAGATGACATAATGGTTACTCCAGGCGACAGGAACTATCTTTCTGATGTTCGTTGCTTTGGATTGGTGGCAAGAGTGTCCAGTGTGTACCCAGCTATGTGAGTCGGAGTAGAAATTACTTGGGTGATATTGAGAGCAGATAGTCCCACGGTGATAGTATTGGGCTGTGGCATATCTGGTTTGTTAAACCCAAGGTATAGGACACCGAGGACGGATAAGTTGAGGTATCTATTGGAAAGGTCAAATATGATGTCTAGAAACGTATTTTTAATGCTTCATTTGTTGGCGAAGGTCTGTATGGTTGTAGAAATGTACATTAGAATGTCTGGTTAGCAATGTATCCTGTGAGTACAGATTCACATCCTGATATTCTTATGTCTTCCATTTTGTGAAAGTTATGTCATCCTTGAATGTTATTATGAGTTGTGGTTCTAAGTGAATCATTAATACCATGGTGGTGCTGTTTGGTGGAGTACTGGAGCCAAATCCTCTCCAAGCCTAGCCATACTAGGAAAAAAGTCTGTTTTTCAGATAGAATGACATGGATGTAGTCTTTTTTTGTGGATAATGATCTGGTACTGATGAGTGAGCTGTTAAGGTGTGAGGTAAGATGTGAGCAAAGAGGAGGGAATATGGTCTTTTAAGATTCACATTTGAATGTGTTGTGATTAGAATAGTCCTGCATTAACAATAAACTGGTATGGGTTATCTGGGTAGAGAAGTGTGAGGTTTTGTGTTTTTGGAAGCATTGAGTATCTGGGCTGCAATAGTATTGTGGACGGCGGATGCAAACGTGGGGATGGCTTGCTGGAGTGCAAAGAAAGAGAGGCGAGAGTGTTCGTGGAGTTTGAGGCACTGTCTCTTTTCCTTTTGATTCTCCCATAGGTAGAGTGTCTGTGTGTGTGTGCACCCGCATAAGTGGAAGGGGAGAGGGTGGATAGCATCCTTAAGAGCTCTGTTTACTGCAATAGATTAAAGGACTTTTTGTGGTTTTTGTGTGTTGTGGATGTGAGTGCCAGTTTTGGTGTAGCATGTTGTCTGGAAGGTGAGATAGGTGTAATGAAGCGATTTGTGAGTGCATTGTTTAATGTGGTTGGTTAACTGATTGGGCGGATTGCATATATACGACTTTGATGGGTTAGTGTTGGTTACTGTGTTGCTGACTACTGAAGAAATGGAGCTAGTAGAATGTGTTTATCTAAAGAGTAATGACGCCTGGTTGGTTTTGGCACATCTGTGATGTTAGAATGTGGATGTGAGAAAAGGAATGGGGCAGAGGGTTGATAATCTATGTAGTAGCAACGTGCTGCAAGGGAGCATGGCAGCATGGTAGAAGTGGTGTGTGATCGAAAGACTGTGATGGTGAGTTGTAGATGAAACTCGTTGGGGTGTTAGGAGTCTGGAATTGAGAGAAGGGGAGGGCACATGAACTGAAGTTGACCCAAGTGTATGTGCAAAAGAGGAGAACAGGACGGTTTGTTATGAGAGCAGGAGCTAGTGGATGATTGGTAGCAAGGTGACCTAGTGGAAAAGTACTTCCTACAACCACAGTAGCTTTGAGGGATGCGGGTCATTCCAAGGTGGACATGCACACAGTTCTCATCTGTGCAATGATACAGTCCTAAATGTCCTCCATGATCAATGTCCTATTATCTTGTGTCAGGTGCTTTTCTCTGGCCCGTCCTTCCAGTATTCTCTTCATAAACACCACCCTCCTGGTTCATATCCCTAATAGAATTTCCCATAATATGCTATCCCTGCTAGATCCCAGGAAATATTCACCAGTGACAACTTCCTGTCAATCATGGAAATCACAAAGATCGCTAAGTCTGACTTCCTCAGTTCTTAATCTGACCCATAATTGTTTCTTTTCTCCACATCGCTCATGGCAATCTCCTCCGATGCCTGCCAATACATTTTCATCGTGGACCGTACCAGCAAGTTTTCAGTGAGCTATAATACCCGAACTTTCATAGGTTCCACATAGCCTCCAGACCAGCCACCCTGAACTGGTCTGTATCCAGTGCCAAGCCAAGTAATCTTGGCCACAGATATCGAGACAATGCATCTGCCACTTTGTTAGTTAGACATGGGATGTGCCATGCTTCAAACATGATGCTTCAATGGTGATCATCTGCACCACCCCCTCATTATCAATGACAAGGGTAACTTTCCTGTGCCTAAACTCCTATCCCTGGCCAGTGCTGCTTGAAAACATTTCAGAAATATAATACTATGCTTGCTCCGAATCCACTCCCCTGGCCACTTCTCATCACACCAGTGTCCTCTCCAATGTAGGCTGAACCTCACAGAACCTAATGCGTTAGAAGAGATTTCCACCGCCCAGGCAATCTGGTTCCAGCTGCAACCACATTATTTCTACACTACATTGTATTAGTCTAAGAATCGAATCCACTCAGCAAGTCCTGTCTCATCGTCTTTGAAATACAATCTTATGGCGTTTCTTCGAAGCCCCTGTCAAGACATGGACCATGCTTCTATAGAAGGCTCATTCTGGGGCAAACACCCTACACACAAAGTTCAGATGTTCCAGAACCTATTGTATTTTCCTCAACTTGCAATTCTGAGGCCCCTCTACCTTGTACAAGATTCTCAGCACCTTCAGCTTTTCTTCCAGCAAGTGTGATTCCATGACTACCAAATTTAAGTCATAGCCCAGAAAAGTGATGGTCATGGCTGTCCCCTTTGTCTTCTACTGGGCCATTGGCATCCCAAAGTTGCCTGCCACCTTCTCCAATGCTCTCACCAAACAGCTGCATTATCCCTGTTACCCCTCTTTGAGAAAGTGATCAAGGTAGTTCAGCATCTGTTCAGGCCCTACTACTGTCTTCAATGCCCATTCCAAAAAGGAACAGATGGTCTCAAAAACTGAGCATGTTACTACTGATCAGTCCTCCGGCATCACTTTTCTGATAAACATCTGTCATTAAATTGTATCCCCAGTTTTGGAAAATCATCCAGGTGAACTGGCAAATGACAGATCGCTACCTTTATGTCTTTTACCCATCACAGCATCTACACTACATATGTGTACCCTTACAGTGGCCTTATCAATGCTTATGTATGTCAGTGAGCATTTGCTCTAATCAATGTAGTCATTCACAGATTCACTATTCAGCCATGACATGTGGTAGGTAAGCCCGAATTCTACTATAGTCTTTCTTGGTACCATGCCTATAGTCGATATAATAATGTTAGGGTTTGGACTTAATGAAAAGGGGCCCACCATCCCCACCCCTTCAATTTCCTTCATCGGCTTGTTCCTAACTATCTCAGTCATGCCTTTCACGAACTGTAAGTTTACAGCCCAGCAGCCCAGCCTCAGTTTCTTGCAAAGGATGCTAAATCTAGTGTATATTCCTTCCCTCACATGCCAGGTCACCTAATTTTCTTGGTATTGTTTCAGCCATGTCTCACACATCAGATCACCTTATTTTATTGGTATTGTTTCCACTATGTCTCCATCATCACCTCCTGATTAACTGGAGTACTGGCACTTGTCCCCAGTCTTTCTCCAATTCCTTCTACCCCAAAACCCCCTTCCCCCTTTCCATTGAAGAAAGGGACAATTAGGTGTAGGTGCTTCCTGTTATATTTGGAGCATTCGTGCATGAATTTGCTAGGAGATCTAAAGCAGGATCCTTTATTAAAGTTCTAGCATGCACTGACCATTCTAGGTTGGTTCTGAATCCCAAGTCTTTTTTTGGGCGGGCTCAAGAGAAAGGGCACATGTGGCAATGGCCTTTCAATGTATGGAATGATAAGACAGGCCTGGCTGATGTCATGAACTGCTACCGAAGTTCTTTACTAATCTCACCCCAGGATTTGGATGGAGCAAGACCATCCATTGAACCTCAACCATACTAGCCCTCCGCCCCCAAAGCTTATATGGACCATCCTAGTCATGTATGGCTACTTAAGCAGAGCAATCATATTCTCCAGATGCTTTTTGCCATAATACTAGCATTCTCCAGGATTACCTCTTCCACCCTCGATTGGAAACCTTTTTCCTCTGAAGATTCCTACAGCTTCTCAATACATTGCATCACCAGAGTAATGCAGCCCCTTAGCTCTCCCAATGTTTGCTTGTAATATTCATGCCCTTGGCCTCCGACACCAGACCTGCCGCCCATCTGGTGTATCTCCACCTCCATCATTTCGATCATTTGTGCTTCCTTGCCTGTCCTTATTTCACGTACCATTGCTAACACGCCAACCATTCCACCCTAGTTTGAGTATTCTGGTGGCAAGCTTCTTGAGGCGATGGCCATTCTGTCCACACCCACCATTTCTTTGCCCGCCTCTGTTTCTGTCAATCTGACATGGAATGCCCCAGGTGACCTGATGCACCTCATGTTGAGGTGTCTGTTCCCTCTTCCATACCCATACCCCAGGGAGCCTGGGTAGCACATGATTCCATCTCCCTTGCCTGCTCTCTATATTCCATAAAGGCCTCCTTTGTTGGACCTCTCAACATGGTCCTTGTTGATCAGCCCATGGAAGCTGAACAGCTGACAGTTGACTTTCCTCTGTCATGCAACTTCCTTGGGAGCTTGCTCCTCTGGCCCTCCTTTCGCCACTATTGCGGACTGCCACAGGGGTTTCTTCAATGGTAGAGGCAGGAACCCAGGATGCCCTTGCTCCTCTTGTCCTTTTCTGTGGGGTTGTTTTGTAGCTCCCCATTACTAGGACCTGGCATACCTGCCATTGCATTTGTTGCTGGGGTGCCACCACTGTTCCCCCGACATGGGATGAAAGGCCAACTATTACTGTTGCCAAGATCCACGCTGACGCCACCTGCCTGGGCATTCTGCCACGTCATGGCGATTTTGGGCTCCTCTGTTTTGCTGGGAGCACATGTAGAGGCCGCCATCCTATTGCAGACATGCCGAGGGATTGAAAAATATCTTGAGGGACTGTGAAATTAATCACACCTATCAACTAAATTAAGCTGAAAACATGCTCTTAAAGATTTCCCTCTTTTTGCACTTCAAGCAGCAGCATGACTCCTAGCTGCAAGAGGCCAATTAAGACACAGACAAAGAGAGCCAGGCTCCAGGCCCCCTTTGAATATCTGATTCAAGTTCAAAAACTTTATTCGAATACCAATGGTATCCATAAAAGTGCACAAATATATACAATAAAATACATGTAAAAATGCATACACAGTAAAATAATTCGTAAAACGATTGACTAAAATTCTGTCTCATCAAATAACTGACAAGCAATTCATCAGACATTTTGGCAGATCTACTCAGTCTTCATAGACCGACGAGCTCAGTACTGCTGTTCTCAGAAATGCACCTAGATGGATTATCACTTCCTTATCCATGAGTTGAAAAAGTACATTTAGGCTTTTTCTGAGATTAACAATATAGTGCCTTTTTATGAGGGGAAGCAAAAAGTGTCTTGAGTACATAGCATAATAACCACAAAAAAAAGTAAAGTGCAACATCGTTTGGCCAGAATTACCATCACAGGGGCATGGTAAAGATTCAAGTTTGGTGTGAAAACCCAATAGGACACATAACATATATTTCAGTGTACCTGCACAATAATGGAAAAATAAACTCCATTCCCAATGCCCCATTGGTCTGGTCATACATCCCTCAATCTGGCCTAAGGGTACAGAGTTCATATAAGCGGCCACACTTGTCTTCGGCCTCTCTACGAACGTTCTTTCAGTGTCAGTTAAATCATATAGGGCCTGGCGTAACTGTTTTTATCGATGAAACAACCAAATCAGAGCTGCACCGCTTAGCGACAATGTTCAAATATCATGTAAGTGGTAGATTTATATGAAGCCACGAAGCCGTTGTACACGGATCAAATTTTTTCTTCTTTCTTTATTGATTTATTCTTTAAAAGACAAACAGCCCAAACAGCCAACGCGTTTCGTCCTACACAAAGGACTTCCTCAGGGCGATATTCAATCTGTATGACAAATTAGAAATGAGTAGATACTATAGAAACCTTGAGCGATATTATAGTTTGGCATAGGTGGCAATCACACCCTTGCTTCGTGCTTATCTGATAGCGCACAAAAGCCGGAAAACACGTGGTATGATAGCCACAGAGGTATGTTGGTAAGGATACAAATATCACTCCCTAGCACATATCCAAAGCTTGGCGAGAAGTCTTCCTTCATCGTAGTTCGAATCGTCGGGCGGCAGGAGCACGCCATTTACCATGCGGCGCGTTATTATCACATACTAAGTACTCTCGCCAAGCTTTGGATATGTGCTAGGGAGTGATATTTGTAGGGTGTGATTGCCACCTATGCCAAACTATAATATCGCTCAAGGTTTCTATAGTATCTACTCATTTCTAATTTGTCATACAAATCTACCACTTACATGATATTTGAACATTGTCGCTAAGCGGTGCAGCTCTGATTTGGTTGTTTCATTCTGTTGCCCCTGGGTTTTGGGGAGTGCCTTTGGACAGGGGGCACTTTTGGAGATTTGCACGCAGGACTCTATTTTGTTTTTCAATGATTTCAATTGGTGATTGCATGTGATCGGTGCCTCATTGGTTGTTTTTGGTCCACTGTCCAATTTGTGTGTCTGTTTTTATCGACGTTAAGGTGCATCTCCGGGTCCGTACAAACCTGCTGAAGGTTGACAGAACGCAGGCTAAATTTCAAAGTGGCGAGCCAGGGGATCCCTGCGCCTTTGTCTGATTCATTTCAGGTGACCTCGTTTGATCTTTTTCTTTCAGCTGTCAGTCATGGACTGTACAGATACAGCCCATTGGCGTAACGAAACTTTATGGGGACCCCTGCAAAGTACATGGTGGCCCGCCCACCCTGGACCCAGTCAGCTGCAGGGGCTAATGTTGTGCCACTGATAAAGTCCACACAACTGCCAGGCCAGCATTTGCCTAACACAAAATGATGAGGCCCCCATGCAGAGTTTGATGAGGGGCCCCTGAGTCTCTCATATCTCACAGATATTAATTGGCAAAAGGCTGGATCAGGCCTCCTGAACCATTGAGGCCCCCCTTAGAGGTTGGGGTCTTCTTTGCGTGACAACGACTGCAGAGGCCTGCGTTCTGCCCCTGCAGGCCAGCACTTCTAATACTTTCTAACTAACTGCTCACCTGTGCTGAGAGATACAGCTGAACTCCCTATTTCCCCATTAACAGGGTGCTATGAGCAAACATTTGTGGCCCATCAGAGTCTCCAACTGCAGCACCATGGTCCAAAGACGAAACAGTCTCTCTGAAGCTGATTCTTCTTTGTGGTACATAATGCTGCAGTGAGTGTCCTGTGGGCAGTGATGCCGCACTGGTAGACACCTAGTAATTAGCTAATTTAGATGAGAAACTGCATGGCTGCTTATGTATTAAATAGGAATGCTAACAAAGCATTCCTTGAAATTAAAAGTAAATATCTGATAGAGACTTCTAGCAGCAGATTCCTTACCTTAGAATTATCCCCAGTCGTCAGACTGGATCCGGAAATGTTTTGTGAACAGTACCCCTATAAGCCGGTAGGTGGCATAGTTTGGCTCCGCGTGGCATCGTTGGCATCATCTGCGCCAGAAATTATGTTTGCGGTGCCTATATAGGCGCCACCCAGGTGTGCTGGCATCAGTTCCTTTCTTTATGCGCCAGTAAGCACAGATCCAGGAAGAGCTACCCTTTAGTAGTTTTTGGACAACTATTTTTCGTCATTTTACCGAATTCTTTTGAGGTCTTACCCACTGGTGTGGCAGTGATGTTTTCCAAGAAGGCCGGCTTCAAGCCCTGTGGCGCCTGTCACTGACAGATATCAGTGACGGACCCCCACCTTATTTGCCTGTGGTGCCTCGAGCGGGACCATGACCCGAAGGTCTGTTGCGACTGCCTCTCCATGCACCTGAAGGCCTTGATTGAGCGATCCCTCAAGCTTCTGGCAACTCGACGTGTGATGCCACGACGATTGAAGTCCCACTCGAAAGGAAGGTCCCGGGAGTGGTCGTGGAACTCGAGGTCGTCATCACACTCCAAGTCGTCAAGCCATTTGGGTAAGTCCCACAAGAAAAAGAAAAGCAAAAAGTCAAAGTGGTCTTCGACTTCGCCTTGTCCATCAGCCAAAGAGATGAGGGAGAGTCCCTTGAGGCCTCGCTCCACTGTTGAGCTAGTGCCTGGGCTGACTCCGCACCTCCCCGCATTTCTGGGAACTGGAGTGACCACTGCTCAAATGCAGGAGTTTTATTAGGCCACGTCCCTCATATTTGAGCAGCCCGTTCCCTCCAGTGCACTTGGTCGTGACACGTGGACTTTCCCCGGCGCCGGTCCCGAGGCCAACGCTCTCGAGGCCACCAGCGTTCACTGGTGGCACCATCCCCATTCTCATCCCCGAGTCTGACACGGAGCCAGAGGGGCATCGTTCAATGCCAACTGGCGCCTTGCTGTCCAGACCAGAGCCTGAACTCTATTCTTATGGGCTGGGTCTCAGGGAGGAATGGAAGGGGTCCTGGACCCTTAGAAACACCAGCATTATGATGAAGGCAATATGGACTGGTGTGAGGATCTGGGTGAAGCGAGTGACCTGGACACTTTTCCAGATGCTGACATGCTTTCACCCCCTCCCATGGCTACGGAGAAGGGAGCATCCTTTGCTGTGATGGTGCAGAGGAAGCTGGGGTCCTTGACCTTAGTCTACCCTCAGTTGCAGTCTAATACACTGTACAGAAGGAGTAATTGTTTAATCCAGTACACCAGCTTTTATTTTTTATTGCACTGTGCCCAAGTGCCTCTACAGGCACGTGCATTATTTCATGGGGGTGTTTGGAGTGTGACACCAAACAAATAAATGTATTCTTGGCCTGGTAGTTGGGCCAGGGGGGTGTTGTGTAGTTCCCACTAATCTGTAGGATCTGACGTTTGTGGACAACATAAACTTTGGGTGAGGTGCCTAGACTGATTCCGAGCACCTCGTAGTATATGTTGGCCTATAGACCAGCTAGCTCACAGTGCCACCATAAGCCCCTCTAATCCAAACAAGGAGCGAATGGTTCCTGGCAACTACTGAGCTTGACAACCCTGACCCCTCAGGGATCATGGTAACAGATGAAGAACTTTTTCGCTCAGTCTCTCGTGCACTCTTGCCCTCAGAGAAATATACAGAGAACATGCAATGGGGCATTTTCAATATATTTATTGAACCAACGATATTCTTGTATAGAATACATATGCTGTGATAATCAGTAGACAGAAGCATATGAAAGTGATTACAAGCACCAAAATAGTGAATAGCAGATATAGTTCCACCATGGTGCTAAAACAGTGTATATGTGCAGGCATATAAAACAAGGTAGTAATCAGACGTATTCCTCCCATGCAATTTCTACTCTACATCTAGAGTGTATGTAGGTGTATAGCCAAGACTCCCACCAAGGGATGATCCAACCCCATTACCTGGTGGGGAAGAACGTTAGACCCTGTCTTGGTCATGAACTGGACCCCCTCATGGGGATGCTAGACAGCTGCTTAGCGAAGCCTCAGCATGTGGGACCTTTTGATGTTATTGGAAGTGTCTCCTCGGCTAACCCCTGGAAATGTTTCGTTATTTATCATAAAAAGCATCCTTGCGATGTATATGCAGATTAGCATTGTTATGAATATGCAGGTAGCCATTACGCCCCATCGATAAAGATAGAACGACATTTGTACATCGTGCATAAAGGCCTTGTACTCAGTGTTCGTTGCATCATGATAATGCTGCGCGAAGCCAGATGTGTGAGCAAGGTAGTTTCAGAGAAAACAATCCAACATTGTCACGCACGCAAATATGTGCAAAAGGACACAGCAAATTTTTTTTATTGTGCAGAAAGAGGATAATGTAAGAAAATGTGCAGCATTGCTACATGAGCCTAACTTGGGCACATAACAGGGGCCTGAGTCTGGTCTGCTATGTCTGTGTCAGGTTTCCTTGTCATGCACCAAGAATAAATGACAAAAGTGTGACCTTTGTTGGGAAACGAGAGAAAGACAGAGATACATATCTAGTGGCTGGATTTCAAAACGTGAAACCAGATAACCTGGAATCAATATCACTTCTCCGCTTGTACAAACTGTGTGATCCTAGGCAAACATTTTATCTCACAGAGCCTCCTTTTTCTCTATTATCAAGTATGAGAGTATTTTTAAGTACTTGAGTGCCCGATCTGCAGTGTGCAAACACCTCTTACCTTTGTCTTCATAGACTATAATGTTGCTCCACCAATCATAACAATGTAGGCCACGTTTAGGGTTTACATCTCCATTGACTTGCATTTTAGCTCAGTAATGGCATTGTCATTGGTGGGGTGAGCCATTAATGTTACTAAGTTCATGTTTAAAAACTATCACTTTTGATAAATGGCGATCTATTCAGTGATATAATCTGATGTACTATGGTGAAATGCTTCAGCATGTTAAAGAGATACACTTATGTTTAATTTTGAAGAGACTCTATCATATTTTTAAATGTTATTTGTTGCATAAAATACATGGCAACTGTTTTCATGCCTTGGCTTGTGCATTGACTATTAGAGGCAAGCCAGACCCTTCCCTCAGCTCTGGCTCGGTAAACTCTATTATTAATTTGCTGGTGCGCCGACCTTTATTTCCAACTTGGGTTTAGTACATGGGGCCATCAATCACTTGATAAAATGATTTGTAAAAGGTGATCCCAGGGTAGGTACTCAAGGCCGTTGTGCTGTACATGACTGTAGCCATGTGTTCCCACGGAGAACTACCGGGCCCTGGTGGGACGGGCAGAGGCATAGCTTCAGGGAATGTTTGTTGTGTCGCATCCCCCATATGCATTCTTGGCTTGGTCGTTGGATCTGAGGGTCCTGAGTCGGGTTTCCTATGCCTGTGTCGTTTTTTCTCATTCTCATTTCGCTAAGAACTTTTAACTTGTTCATTTTTTAAAGGACAAACTTAGATTTTTAGTGAAGGGTTTGCCAAAAAAATAGTAAATCTGCATCCATAGAAGGATTTCTCCTTGAGGGAGTGCAAATTTACTAATTTTTGGAATACACAAATAATGGCAGTAGGAGGCTTGGAAAGCTGCGCCAGTCTCAAGCTTCCATGCATACTACTGGCAATCAAACACCCAAAAGGTGATGGGGTGAACGCTTGTAAATAGTCTAACCAGTGGCAATTGATCAGGGTAGCATTCCATCCCATTGTTTTTCGCCCACTGTGCCACTCCAGACAGAGGCCCACCTAATGCAAATCCGTACTGACCTTGTTCCTCATGGAAACAGTCCATCCTGAACCTTGGTCATCTCACCCCTCCCCCTATGGACATCATTTAGGGGTCACCACTGTTCGCAGCTGCGCCCCCCAGCTTTCCCCTTGCGACCCCTGGCACTGCCTTTGTGACCCCTAACTTCAGAGGCGGCAAAATCAGTGCCAGGAGTACAGGGGCAGCTCAGCATTATAGATGTCTTTGGGGCTCTACTTGCTTTGTTTTCTCTCAGTTTTTTATTACACTAGTAGTGAATAATGAAACATTATTCACTATTAGTGTAATAAAATGGAGTACATTTAGCTGGAGTATGATATTCCCTGGCAGTTGAGGTAAGTAACAAAAAAAATGCTTTGAAATGTATGTTGTGTGCGAGCTTGCAGGTGAGTGTGAGTTTACATAAGAGTGTATATAAGTGTGAATATGTGTGTATGCGTAAGCATGTGTGTGTGTGTGTGAAAGACATTGAAGGTCAAAGGGCGTGTGATGTCACTTCCCCTACCCCTGGCATTTTGGTGAATTGATGTCCATGCTCCGCCCTACCACTCACTGCTTTTTTAGTTGGGAAATTTGAGATTCACCCCCCTCCCAGATCTCACTGACTAAGCTACGCCCCTCCCTGCAGGTTTCAAAAACATATATCGCATTACAAGCAGATGTGACATAACATGCTGCATGCTTCTGATGAAAACCAAGGGCGAGCCCCCAGCATGGTTTTGAAACAACACACATCCCATTAGTCAGCTCTGCTGTATAGATAAGCGATTAAAATTCAGCACAAATTGTGTTTACTGGAAGATAATTGTCAGGTTCACATCCAGAGCTGCCGACTGCGTGGCAACTCCATGTTGCTGTAGTGCGTAGGAGAGACAGACTGCTCCTGGTAACACCCCTCAGTTTGATATAGTGTCTGGGTTTAGTCTCAGGCACCAAAAGCATCAATCAGGCCCTGCAGAGCGGAGGTTCTCTGTGCACTGAATGAGGCTGAGTGACCTTATTAAAAAATAAAAGTTGCTGAGGAGGTGATGAATTGACTCTGTATCCAGCGAAGTTTGGATCTACTGTCCTTACTTCGGGCTTGGAGAAGTGGGATTGAGTTAAGGTGTTTCTTATATGAGCTAGTTTTCAACCAGGCTTTTTATTCAACTGGGCATTTCCCCGGTGGACAGGAGCCCTTGGACACCGGTTTCAAAAGCCCAGCGCCCTCCTAGTGCCTCTGTCTATTTTCCTAACTCCCTTGGGTTGATTGCAGCAGGCTTCAAGAGAAAGAGAAAGAGCTGGAGAGAGGGGGAAAGTAGAGAGAAAGTGCTCAGAGATGGAGAAGAGAGAGAGGAGAAAAGACAAAAGAGATAGAAAGAAAGAGAGCGCACAAGAAGACAAAGGGAGTGGATCTGGTTTGAACATTTTTGCCAGGACTGCTTTTGGTTTCTTAGTCAGGCCCTGTTTTCCATCTATGATGTCTGAATGAGAGACTGCATTATATGTGAGATTAGATATATGATGTGACTCCCATACAGCCAGAGCTTAATTTGAGCTGGTGGTTTCCGGTGCTCGGCACCGGCACCTAATTGTCAGCACTGACACTATAACAGTCTGCCACATGGTAGCAGTGTTTGTCTAATTTATAGATGAGCACAACAGCTGTTTATTAATTCAGTATACATACATGATTATATCTGCCGGCTAAGCCATTGTTATAGTGTTTATTGGCCTGAAAGAGTCTGAATTGTCACACTTGTAGGGGTGGGATGGTTAGTAGTTGTGTTAGTACTGTCATTGGCAGTGCAGGAAGGGGCAATGGGTTGTACAATCTGCAGTGGACACCTGACGAGAGCCCTGGCAGATATATTTTAACAAATTAAGCATTGCATGCAGCTGTTGTTTTAATTGGAAAAAGCAATATAAAAACTATCAAAAAAAGCCTACAATGCTCTCTATGTGGGTGAAGAGGAGGGTGTGTGGAAGTGAGCACAACCAATGCACCATATCTCCTTGAGACCAGGATCTTCCACTGCTCTCTGCTGGGTCATTAGGTGGGAAGATGGGAGTAGAGAAAGAGGCATAGGCTTTGGCCATATTGCCTTCCTTTTGGAAGGCTTGCAGGGCTTGAGTGGAATCAGTGATACCGTATCAGTGCATCTGAAAGGCCGGAAGATCTGAGACAATGCATGGTATATGCTAGGCTCACCTCAACTCCGCCCCTCATATTAGGAGCATATATGAGTAGCATATTCTAAAAAACTAACCAAGAATGAATATTTAATTTTTTTTCTCGCTAACTTTAAACCATTGTAGACTAAAAACAGCATAAACAGTGCATTAGTGTTTCATGTACAGAGACTTCATTAAATTCAACATATCAATAATTTGTGAGTAGGATATTGTAAAACTGAGTTTCTGTCAGAGACTTCTAGCCACAGATTCTTTACCTTAGAAGTATCCCCAGGTGTCAGACTTGATTCAGAAGTTTTTACGTGAGCAGCACCCCTGCACATCAGTAGGTGGCATCGTTCGGTGTGGAGTTGTTGGTGCCGTGCGCGCTGGAAGTGACATTCGCAGCACCTATATAGGTGCCACTTAGGCTCGCTGACGTCACTTCATTTCTTTCCGCACCAGGCAGGGCAGATCTGGGCCACTGCCCACTCCAGGGTATCCAAACTTCTTCACCAACACCCCACCCCAGAGAGCTTGGTGGTCCAGGCCTACACTTTACATGTAAATCCTGGTGCATTCCCAACCGCCCGCCAGATCGGGAATCCAAGAGGCTGGACAATTTGAGCAAGAAAATGTTTTCTTCCACTCACCTGGCATTGCAATCCGTGAACACTGCATGCCTTTTGGGCCGCTATTCCCAGGCACTGTGGGAAACTGTTGCGCAGGTGTTGCCAATGGTCCCGGAGGAGGCCTGGGCCATGCTTTCCCAGTCTGTTGCCGATGGGAGGGAAGCAGCTAAGTTCACCATTAGATGTGGACTAGACACCACCGACTCACTAGGACAGTGTCTTTGCGACGCCTGGTTGAGGACTACTGGCTTTTCTGGAGATGTCCCTCCATCAGCTGCAGCCTCTAAACCTTCCTTGTCCACCTATTCACCATCATGGGTGCCCAGTGGGCAGCAGGATTCGCATTCACTTGCCCCACTGGCAGTCTATCACATCGGACAGGTGGGTTTTTCAGATTGTCCGAAGGGGCTACTCCCTCCCCTTCGAGACTACCCCTCCCTCCATGCCACCTACTTACGACAGACTGATGAAGGACCACCTATCTCTTCTTCGCCAGGATGTGATGACTCTTTTGGACAAAGGAGCCATAGAGAGAGTGCCGACACCAGAAGTTGGTTATGGCTGTTATTTCCGCTCCTTTCTGGTGCTCAAGAAAGAAGGAGGCCTTTATCCTGTCCGACACCTAAGCTCCCTCAACTTCTTCCTCAAGAAACAGAAGTTCAAAATGCTCTCTCTGGCTCAGGTCCTATCTGCCCTTGACGCAGGAGACTGGATGGTAGCATTAGACTTGAGGGCTCATATTTCCATTTTCCTGTCCTGCCTGCCAGCAAGCGTTACCTGCAGTTCATGGTGGGCCATGAGCACTTTCAATTTCGCTGTGCTTCCCTTTGGCCACACCAGCGCCCCTCGGATGTTCATCAAGGTGATGGTGTTGGTGGCAGCTCATCTGCGGAGATCAGAGATACCAGTCTTCCCCCATCTCGATGACTAGCTGTGGAAGGCAAGCTCGCTCCAGGCTGTTGTCTCCCACCTCCAGACTATGGAGGACCTCCTGCCTTCACTGGGGTTCACTATCAATGTGCCACAGTCACACCTGACTCCCTCTCAGGCGCTCCCTTTTTTCAGAGCTGTTCTGGACACGGTGCAGTTTCGGGCCTATCCTCCCGAACGGCGAAGCCAGGATATTCAGGCTATTATACTGATGTTTCAGCCTCTATCCTGGATTTTGGTGAGGTTGACTCTGAGGCTGCTGGGGCTCATGGCCTCCTCATCCTGCTGGTGGCACATGCCCGCTGGCATATGCAAGCTCTGCAGTGGGACCTGAAGTTCTAGTGGGTACAGCATCAGGAGAATCTCTCCGACATGGCCCAGATTTCTGAGGGAACTGCAAAAGATCTGCAGTGGTGGTTAACAAACTGCGATTGGGTCATTCGCAGACCTTTCTCCCTTCCCCAACCAGATCTCACAGTAGCGACAGATGCTTTAACTCCGGGGATGTGGTGGCCATCTGGGAGAGGTTGTGAAAAGAGGACTCTGGTCTCAGGAGGAATCCGGACTCTACATCAAGCTGTTGACGCTCCGAGCATCCTTTCCCTTGCCCAGCAGGGCTCTGCTCTGGCCAATCTGAAGGGCTATCTCTGCCATTTCAGCTTTTCTGTGGTTGCCTGATCAGCCATCCCTCTTCAAATATCATATTGTAAATAGATATCTGAAAGGTTTACAACATTTGTTTCCATCTTCTCCCTTTGTTATGCCCCTGTGGGACCTCAATATTTCCTCACTTTCCTTATGTGTGATCCCTTTGATCTGCTGCACAATTGTCCACTCAGGCTATTTACCATCAAGACGGTCTTACTAGTTGCAATAACGTTTGCCCAGAGGGTCAATGAGCTTCAGGCCATGTCATTTTTGAAGGTTTCATGTCATCCAAGTCTCCTTATCTTAACATCTACCCAGACAAACTGGTGCTTCGTACAAGAGTTTCCTTTCTTCTGAAAGTGGTCACTCCATTTCACGTAGGCCAATCCATCACTCTGCCTACTTTTTACGCTCTGCCACATCCCTCCAAAGAAGAGGAGTGACTTCAGCATCTGGACCCAAAAAGAGCATTGTCGTTCTACCTTGATCGATTACGAGAGTTATGGATGAACGGCCAACTCTCTGTGGGGTATTTCGGAGCGAAGAAGGGACGGGCCGTACAGAAAAGGACCATATGATGATGGGTCGTATTCTGTATCAAAATCTGCTACACATTGGCTAAAAAGCAACCCCCTGAGGGTTTGCATGTTCACTTCACCACAGAGGTAAAGCTGCAACAACTGCATTAGCTCACGGAGTTCCAGTCCTGTACATCTGCCAGGCAGCAATGTGGGCTTCCCTGCACATATTTACCAAACACTACTGTTTGGACAGTCAGGTCTGTAGGGACAGGCACTTTGCCCATTTGGTCCTGCAGGACTTTCTCATGTGAAATTGGTTCACAGACCCACCTCCATGGATGTATTGCTTGGGTATCTATTCTAGGGTAAGGAATCTGCGGCTATAAGTCTCTATGAACAAGTTACTTACATTCGGTAACGCATTATCTGGTACAGACTCTATCTAGCCTCAAATTCCTTACCGAACCACCCATCCTCCTCGCTTTGCAAACTGATTTCTAGGGACAGGGCTTTCCCGTTTCAGGGCCCTAGTTTTTTAGGTCTCGGCCTGCACCAGCGCTTGCGCTGGTCTGGCCGAGAGTTTTAGTAAGCGGGTTTTGGAAGTGCAAACACTGGCTTTCGGCTGGCGACCAGCTTCAGTTCACGATGGCGTGCACGCGCAGCTGGCATCTGGGTTTCCTATCTCTTCCTCATTTCCTCGTCATGGCTCATTAACTCTCTGGACTCTGATGTTTCAATCGCAGCAGCAGCTCACATTACCAACTGAGGGCCCTGGACTACAGTCACATGAAAAACAACAGCGATTAGCATTGAAATGCAAGCTTTTTTTTGTCTAGTTAGAAATATTGCTTCGGTGGGTTGATTTCACCTTATATCGCTATTTGTTTTATATTGGGAGTCACAGCCTAATTACCAGTATTTTTGTCTCTCACTGTTTTTAAAAAAAATATTTATTCGCGCAAAGCACAAAGCTATATTTAAGGTTACTTTTTCCGCGTCACTTCTTCACTCTATTTAAACTCCACACCCCCCACTCTTATTGTCTCTCTCCTTCTCTCTCTCTCCCCTCTCTAATTCTCTCTCTACTTAATTAACTCTCCCCTCTCTATCTTTTTTAGCCTTTCATTCTCTCTCACCCCTTTATCTGTTTCTCTTTCAAACTCCTTCATTCACTCTCTCTCCCCTTCTTTCTCTCTCTCTATCCCGCTCCACTCTTTATTCTATGTACACCCTTTCTCTCTCTTTCTCTCTCACCACCCTCTCTAATTGGGCATTATATCTTCACTCTATCTCTCACTCGGCAACACCACAGCATCACTCAGCGCAACCACAGCATCAATCAGAGCCAGCACAGCATCAATCAGAGCCAGCACAGCATCACTCAGCACCAACACAACATCTCTCAACGCCATCACAGCATCACTCAATGCCATTACAGCATCACTCAGTGCAACCACAGCATCACTCAGTGCAACCACAGCATCACTCAGCACAACCACAGCATTACTCAGCACAACCACAGCATCACTTAGCGCCACAACAGCATCACTCAGCGCCACCACAACATCACTCCGCGCCACCACAACATCACTCAGCACCACCATAGCTTTACTCAGCGACACCACATCATCACTCAGGGCCAACACTGCATCACTCAGCACCACCACAGGATGACTCAGCACCACCACAGCATTGCTCAGTACCACCACAGCATCGCTCAGCGCCACCACAGCATCGCTCAGCGCCACCACAGCATCGCTCAGCGCCGCCACAGCATCGCTCAGCGCCGCCACAGCATCGCTCAGCGCCGCCACAGCATCGCTCAGCGCCGCCACAGCATCGCTCAGCACCGCCACTGCATCGCTCAGCACCGCAACAGCATCGCTCACCGCCACCACAGCATCACTCAGGGCCACCACAGCATCACTCAGCGCCACCACATCATCACTCAGCGCCGCCACTGCATCACTCAGCGCCGCCACAGCATCACTCAGTGCCAAGACAATATCACTCAGCACCACCACAGCATCACTCAGCGCCAAGACAATATCACTCAGCACCACCACAGCATCACTCAGCATCACAGCAGTATCACTCAGCAACACCTGAGTATCATTCAGCATCACCTCAGCATCGTCTCCGCAACAGTCACCACCACCACCACTACCACCTCAGCGTCACTCAGCACCACCTCAGCCTGCTCTCGGAATCTGGCATCTGTTGATTCTCCCCTAGCGTCTGGGCTCTGCTAGTGTTATAATACAGGTACTAGTTCCCAACCTTCACCCTCCGATTGTTTATGCCCCCTCAAAAAAAAAAGCTTTAACAAACAAACATTGCCAGCATTGCAAGAACAAAAGAAAACTGAGGAAATTTTTTATTGTAAATACTTTTTTTAATATGGTCGTTCAGTTTTACATAATGCCTTCTTGGTCATATATAAAGTAACAAAAATACTTCTGACACTTTTTTATTATAACTTTTCAGCATGCCGCACAGCAGCCACACTTCTCTACAGCACAGCTTGAAGACATTGGCAAAGTCAATAGCTCTGGCTAAACACTTATAAGGCCCCAAAGGCGAGACCTATTGGCTATGCCAATGCTTGTTTCACTAGTGTCCTTCGTTGCTCTGTGCTTCTGGCTTGGAAAGTCGCAAAAAGTAACTGACATCAACGTTCCTAGGTGGCACCTATATAGGCACCTCGAATGTCATTTCCGGTGCGGACAACTCCAACGAAGCCATGTGGAGCCGAACGACGCCACCTACCGGTGTGCAGGGGTATTACTTATGAAAAAATATCCAAATCCAGTCTGACGCGTGGGGATAATTCTAAGGTAAGGAATCTGCAGCTAGATAGATTCTTTACCAGATAAGGCATTACTGAGGGTAAGTAACTTGTTCAGTTAGTTGAGAGGGGTAAGTACCCACATCGAGTAATAACCACAAACCTTGTGAGGGGGAATCCTCAAAGTCACTAAATTAACCTTAAATGCACCCCCGGGTAGCTATGGCACATTGCAGACAGGCTTAACTTGGAGGCAATGGTTTGAAAGAATAATGGGACCCCTACTTAACACAATGGAGACTTGCTAGCTAGTAGGGAAAACAATATCAAGGGAAAAGAACAAGCTAATCACAAGCACGAATATTTAAAATTAAACGGGACAACATACACATAATCAAGTGACATAGTGCTTAAATATTATCAAAAAATATGTTTTTTATTTTGTTTTGTATAAAGTTTTGTCAATTTTTTGTCAAAATATCAAAAAATATATAGTTCAGTATATTTTAAAATCACAATGCAACAGCACATTTATGGCATATGAAATATGATTAAACTAAATAAGAGATTAGAACATAATGATACTGTTGTCTAATGATACAATATTTTTTTCCTCTTATAGTTTTAACAGGGTCCAGATCATATATAGACTGAAAGGAGGGTCGGCGGTAGATAGGACACTCGCACGCCATTAGTTTGAGACCCCCGTACTGCCGGCATAAGATGTCCTAGTATATATACTATCAACTATCAGGAAACCTTGGCCACATAGGGACCTTTACAGATTCTGATATCTGAAACTGGACCGAACTTTCTAGTCCAAGTCAAAAGTACCTTTGAAGCAAAACCATAATATTTGAAACAGTCTACTGACCATAAATATGCTGACAGTAACGTAATAAGACCCGGGGATTTTATGCAATTTCACCTGTGTAAAACAGTGAAACTGGAGTGACCATCCAATCGCACCAGGAAACAGTAATAGTGAAAGTCGAGACGGTGTCCTGACGAAGGCAACTTGCCGAAACGTGCGTAGTCCTATCTACCGCCGACCCTCCTTTCAGTCTATATTTGATCTGGACCCTGTTACAACTATAAGAGGAAAAAAATATTGTATCATTAGACAACAGTATCATTATGTTCTAATCTCTTATTTAGTTTAATCATATTTCATATGCCATAAATGTGCTGTTGCATTGTGATTTTAAAATATACTGAACTATATATTTTTTGAAATTTTGACAAAAAATTGACAAAACTTTATACAAAACAAAATAAAAAACATATTTTTTGATAATATTTAAGCACTATGTCACTTGATTATGTGTATGTTGTCCTGTTTAATTTTAAATATTCGTGCTTGTGATTAGCTTGTTCTTTTCCCTTAACTTGGAGGCAATGTGTGAAGCATTTATTAAGTATTAAGCAGTGAAAACATATAGGCAAGGACCAAGAAAGAACAATAGTGCAAATGTTCGGTCTATCACATCCTACTCTGTACCTGAAAAAGCTAGTTGATGTAAGTCACTGGAACAAATGGGGCTCAATTAGTGATAAATTAGATTTGTGCTGCTTTGAGGCCTTTTGGGGCTTGGTAACAATTAATCCCATATAGAATCAGTGGCAGTTAGTAGGGCTGGGGCGGAGTCAGTGACATGTTGGGCAGACTCTTAAAGGGTGCAAACTGGTATAGGTACGTTAATTACATTGATGGTCCTTGCCTCTGGAAGGGCAGAGCATTTCGGTTGCAGGCAGTGTTTTTTCATGTAACACAGTACACAGACTCTGAACTCAAAATATGGGCAAATACTGCATTTTATCACTTCAAAATGAAGCTGAAGAATCTACTGAGAACACAGGCCCCACATAACAGGAACATCTTATTTCTTAGTCAAAGTGAAAGTGAACATCTAACCCCCTGAAACCTATCATCAGAAGCCCTCTCACTGTCAGCTGCAACACGTTCTCATAGCAGTTATTATAGGACCTCTGAAAGGTGAAGGAGAAATCTAACCATTTACTGCCACTACCATAGAAGGATGGCAGAAGAAGGCATCAACACTACAGGAATAAACATACATGACAAATAGAAAGAAGTACAATAATGCAGCCATGGAATATTGGGGTCTCTGCTGTACAGGGAGAAGAAGCCCCTGGCAATGCCTGCTTGCAGAACTACAGGGCTGTATTGTCAACCCTTCAAGCTGATACACAGATCGGGCAGCTGAGGCCTAGTGGGATCCCCATAGCCCACTTGCCACTTCTGAAAAGAGGCCGGACACCCCAATCAGAGGCTGCCTACTCTTTGAACTGCTTGCAGTATAACCGGAAAAGCACCATGGCTCAGTGGCTGAAGTCTTTTTCTTCCATATACAGAGAATCTGGCAGGTAGGTGATGTGAAATGGCCACAACGTGACATATAGCTCTCAACAAAAACCTCAAGGAATATGTAGAATACACTACTGGTGCATAACATATCTAGCATTCGCTGCACAGTTAATAACAACCTCTCACAGTTGGCACTAAACATTGTTTACCAGTTGGGCCCAATCCCTCTGACACCTACTAACCACATGCTCCCAGACATAGCATCTCAGGCTGAAGACGACAGTTTAGTGTTTGCTCTTTTGACTTCTAAGCTGTGTCAGAGGCGGCATTTCAAAGGTCCTCACTTTGCTTAGTAATGTCTCATTTTTCATAGTTGACGCCGTGACCTAGAGCCCGGGCAGCAGCTTCTATTCTGCAAGAGGTCGGCTTGTTGTCCGAATGCCATTGTCCAGCTGTTTTCCAGCCCAGTGCCATATTCGCTTGGGAGCCCCGCGGAGGTGGATACAGCCACGCTGCTCATCCAAGCACTGGAGGCCACTTTTCATGAAGCCATGACTCGCAGCTGGCCAGGGAGCAAGATGCAGCCTGTGAAGCAGCAGACAGAGACCAGCGGTTTGGTGACACTCAAATCAAGAACAAGCCTTTACCCGACCATCAAAACATTCAATACTTCCCCGGCAGTACAGCACTGAGCATCAGCAGACATCCAGCTAAGATCTGGGAGTGAGGCTAGGCCTCATTGATGCACGCCTGTCCGGAGCATGAACTCAGGGACACAGTAAAATGGTGCCTCAATCTATTGTGGCAACAACTGGAAATCATATGGATTTGACAGTGAAATGGGCACTTTATCGAGACACCCTGGCTCACGTCATGTGACAAGCGGTGGGGAGCTTGTGATTGGACAGTGAAATGAAACCCATTGGCATTGACAGGTGTCACAACCTGGGCGCTCAAGTAATGAATGCAAGATTAGCGTCTGAGAAAATGTGGTTAACGTGCTAATGAAGTTGGAACAATAACCTAGAATATAGTGGGAGTGATGCCATTCCGCGTGCCGCTGTTGTGGCAAGAACCTAATTGTAATGGGACACTGCTCCTACCACCACTGTAATAACCCAAGAAACAAGGGGGCAGAAGCAGTAGCTGGTAGGAGAGAGTTACTGGGTTTAAAAAGTATGAGCTGAAAGCAAAAGGTTGTGACTGAGAAGCGTCTGTCTGTGTAGAGGAGAGAGCCAAGCGTGTAACGTAACTCATGTCACTAAGCTTCACGGAGAAGGACTATCAACCACATCTTTCGGTGTAGGGAGGTCTGGCCCTCAGCTTGTCTGTCCTCATAAGAAGAACCACCCTCAGCATGGCAAGAATGGGATCTGTGTCACCAAGGTCCAGGCAAGGAGCAAGGAGGTTATCAGCTAGGGAGAATTGAAATAATTGCTCAACATCCACTTCCTGTTGTAGTCTGGTTGACCAGAGGAGACTTGAAAGGTATGACAGTGAAACAGCCTTTTTGATTACATAGTTTTGCACGTATGCCTGATTTTTGGTCAGCAATCAAACTAATGAATATTAGAAGCACTGTGAGTACTGACTGCTGATGTGAGCTACTCACTCCGTCTGGGGTGTGCCCTATGCTGAACGGTGTGGAACTTTAAAGCGGCTAAACATTTTAATATAATCAGTCAGTGGCGTAGGAAGGTGGGTGCGGGCCGCCCCGGGTGTCATCACTGAGGGGGGTGACAAAATGGCAAAAATATGTGTAACTATCTTTTTTTTCTTATTTTAATAATTTCAATGTGGGCGGGGGTTGACAAGAAATTTTCCGCACCGGGTACCACCTGACCTTGCTACGCCACTGCAATCAGTGGTAGTACAGAAATCACACCGCGTCAACAACTGTTTCAGTGAGCACCTTTAGACTGCACCAACATATGGCTGTTATTCTGAAGGGAACTGGAGAGTACAATACACCCCGTCAAGCAGCTATGGCGATCTGGGAAACTTTCATTCGAAGGACTGAAAGGATCACTTATGTGTTCCATTTGCCCATATCAGCGTTGGGTTTTCAACGGCCAGTCCACTTCCACGGGAGACATGCGAGATTACATATAAGTCCACAGCTTCCTAGGACTATGTGATCTACAGACAGTAAAGTCACACATCCAGTGAACACTGGACATTTTCAAAGAATACTAAGTAGAAAAATTGTGAACGCATAAATTGGAAAAGATTTAGTCTCCCTTATAATGTTTTTCACTGCACAGGCATTCCCATTCACAGACAAGGTCATTATTATTTATTTTTGTTTTAAAACACAATCTTTTTTAATGCATATAGAAGGATTTTGGTAGATTTGTAGGAACCCAAAGCACCCCTAGTACGTTTTGTCAGACCAGCCCCCATACGGTGCATAGCGAGTGCAGCAAGCAAGGTTGACCACTGCAAAGAGAGGCTTTGGGGGTTTCTTCCCCCAAGAAAATTTGGGAAAAAATGATGCATTCTTCAACACATTTGTCATTATATATTCAATTGTATTAGCTGTTAAAGCATAGTAAATGATGAACTTACAGTGTACCAGGATGCAACAATCTTTGTTGGGACTCTTCTATGATTCCTTCACTATCACCCTCCAAAAGTGCCTCTGATCTCTCCATAGCCCCTCTGTCAAATGTATGTCCTTTGTTTCATAGCACCGGCCCTTTCATACCACTGTAGGGTGTCGGAGCATTTTACATCACAGACTTACAGAGACAATGAATCGTGCATGTGTATATCAGTGTCTAGAAAATGTTACATAAGGTAAAGGGGTCTACAAGGTGTAGGATTCACATGTCATCCATTCTGGTAGGCATTTTTGTAAGAGTGTGTGGTCTGGAGATGCACAAACTCAGGATTCAAAACATAACACAGTGGTTAGGGTTGGCTTTAATAATAAGAATTTATTTCTACCCAAGCAAACCTTCAGGAAAGACTGGGGAAAAAACAAAACTTTCTAACCTGTATCATGTAGTTTGCATGCAGCTCTTTGATGGCAGTTCATAGCTCGCTGTGCTAGATTACGATTGTAACTGATGAACTGCACAGTAACAAAAGAATCTCTGTGACAAAAGCAGTAACCCACTGAGCTATGCACATAAAATACTGTTTGATATGCATGGATCTCATTCTTTACAGCAAGCATATTAACCCTCGGCGCTAACTTAGGTGAGTCAAAACTGGCACTAGACAAAACTCCCATCTCTCTCTAGAATGTACAGTAATCACCAGAGTTAACTTGACACTTTTATTGTTGCCCGAAAACTGCTGGATAATTAAGAACTTTGCTGTGCTTTTAAAACTGCTGCACTGCTACAAAACTGGCCCCCACTAACAAATCCGCCCCCCCACCATTCCAGCCTCCTGGGGAAACGCACAATGCCTGGTATGGCCAGTCCGGCTTGAGGTTTGTGGTCTGAAAAGAGGATCATTTTTCAATCAACTAACATACATACCCAGTATTTGTAAAAGCACAAACTAATCACCCTTAAGGGTCTCAAGGCGCTGGGGGCCATCGGGGAGATTAAGTGAGCTATTGCCCAGTGTCACATGATGCTGAGCTGAGCTGCCTCTGGCGCTGAGGATCGAACCGTGAGCTCCGCGCTCCGGAGTCAGCCACCCTGGCCGCTGCGCCACACCTCTCCCTCAAACACGTAAGTCTCATGGACGTCATTTGAGCGTCACCAGGAGTCGAAGCTGTGACCCCTGGCGTACTTCTTGCTACCCCAGGCACTGCCCTTGGGATATCTGGCTTCAGAGATCACAAAGGAAGAGCCAGTAACAGAAACAAAGCAAGGCTCTCATGAGCCCTGTTTAGTTTCTGCCAGTCCACTACTACCAGGAAATTGTAATCCATTAGTGTGTGCGTCACACTTCAGGAAGTTCTTACTTTGCAAAATAGATACATTCTGATGTGCAAATGATTTACAAAGCTGCTATCCTGAAGGGGCATAAGGGACGCCCAGTTCAATCTCTGGCTCCACGGCAGCAGCAGAGTTAGTTTCACTTCCTGTGCTGCTGCTGCAAGTCGCACGAGCCTTTCCAATGCTCTCTTTCCTCATGACAGGGGAAATGCACATGCAACAGGCAGCACCCCTCAAAGGGCTCGGCGTGCCTGGAACTAGGGGTGGTAGTGGTCCTGGTGCATGTATGCGGAGTCCCAAATACAAAGAGGTTCTCTTTCTGTAAACCAGAAGGCCTTCTGCTAACTTTGTTTTTTTTAAATTTCTTATAGGTAAGCAATGCTGCCTGGGTTGAACATTCATTGTTTGTAGCCTTGGCACTCACTGATGGCCGCTGCAAAGATCAATTAAATACAAAGACCTGATGTTTGAAATGGCGTTGGTCAGCCTTGCAGATGGCAGAGAGGCTGAGAGCTCCCCTCAAATGTGCCCATAATTGAATACATTTGATGTCACGCTCAGTGTAATTAATTGTATGGAGCCCTTCTGTAGTTATCTTATTTAAAGATGTGTGCCTGGCATTGCTCACAGGATTGTCACATGGCCATAGGAAGCCGCCCAGTGGTCCCATGATATACAACACATCTTCACGTAGCCCTGGCATTTTAGGGAACTATTGCAATCAAAGAAAGATCCTTTGTAGGCATGTCACGTAGGTTTAGATAATAGTCCCTGTTACAGGTTACAGATGTCACATGAATGCCATATAAACACAAACTCATATCTTTCTGGGGCATTGTTAAATTCCTGTTACCATTACCAGCATGCATTTAAGAATTACAACCAGAGATGTGGTGTTGGATATAAAACCATGAAGTTTTCTCACATGACCTTGAGCCGCAAGTTAAAAGGTACAGCAAGCTCTAAACTGTTGCTCAAGGTATATTTTTTTTGTGAGGTAGGCATGCAAAGCTGTAGCCCATGATGTACCTACTCCGTGAGGGAGGCATGCACTACTGCTGCCCACATGTTATGAGCTTGATCTTTCCTGGCAAGCAGTCCTGGTTCCTTATAGTGCACCGTGTGAATACTGCTACAGCGGGGTGCAGTATTTGCCGAGTGTGCAAGATCCATTCCATTCAGAGTTTCGAACCCCGGAAAACACGTGAATAGCTTCTTTACCCACATTCTGTGGGGCGCAGATCCAAAAGGAGTGGGATCAGGAAAGGGATGCCACAAGAGTATAGACGTCAGACAGAGAAACGGGGAGAGGGATGGGGCAGTCCAGTGCAAGTTGGATAAGGGGATGAGAGTGGGTGGACAGAGAAGCAGCAGTCTAAGTAAGGAATTGGAAAAGGAGTGACAGAGTGATGGAGACAGGTGTGAAGCATGCAAATAAAATGGTAGAGTAGTGAGTGAAGAAACAGGTTTCCACTAAGCTGAGGCTGAAGGTGGGAAAGTAGATTAAATAGGATAATAAATTAGCATCATGAAACAGTAAGAGGGAATCCCAAAGATGGATGTGAGAGAATATTTAAGATAGAGGTGAGGTAGGCGGGAATCAGGAAGCACTGTAGAGGTAAGAAGATTAGAGGGGAAGACATGAAGGAGAAATCGACTTACTGCAATTATGGTTAGAGAATGAAGGTGTTAAAATGGAGGGCAAAAGCAGTGGTGCTGGAACAATTGTCGGAGTGAGGGTGCTGCCATCAATGTTACATCACTGAACTCACCGGGGTTGTGAAAATGCAAGTGTTGCACAAAGAACAAGTGTAGGCAATGAGCCACGCCCTATCAGCAGGAGAGTGGTAAGGGTGTGGTATGTAGCCGGGGAGCATTTTACAGCACACTGTTGCAAATATATTCCAAAAGCATTGTGTGGTAATGCATTGTTATTTACAGATAACACATCTTACATACAGTTTTACTGGTAAAACTATATAGCCCACAAACGGTAATGTGTGGAAATCAAGTTTAAGCAAATATTTGTTATTTGCACATCACCAAGTAAAGTGTCTTCATTTGTTTTTGACCCAATTAAAATCTTTGTTTTCAACACACTTCAGGATTACAAAAAATTTGCTTTATTTGTGCTTTACTAACTGCTGATATATACTGAAATATGTGTACAGTTCATTTACATATATTTACATTTTGTTGAGTGTTAGAATAAAAATGACATCCTACAGCCTTTCCTTTCACACTCTCTGTACCCCAGCAAGATTGTTATACAGTTCACTTTACAAAAGCCTCTCCCTTTGCAGACAGAGAAAGAAAAAGAACCACCAATCCCTATGCTAAAAAAAAAGGCAAAAGACACAGCCTGACATTTGACCTCTGTCTTTGAAGAACAGCATATGTGGCAAGATAAACACAAGATTTAAAGGCATCTTTCTCATTGCTCTTTCATCTTCAGAACTCCAGCATGGTTATTTTGGGGGTGGTTCAGCACACCCAGCACCTCTACTTCCAGCGCCTACAGGAATAAGAACAGATAGCGATAATTAGTGGTCCAAGATAGGAATTAACATGAAATGCTCAGGGATGGGATTGAGTAGAGGGAATACAAGATCTGTAGATGAGAGAAAAATGAAAAAGATGTCAGAATAATAGAGGTGGAGGTGAGAGGAAAACTGGGAAAGTTTTAGGTGACAGAGAGATGAGTAGATTTAAAGGTGTCTGAATGAGAGTGCTAGAGTTAGAAGTGAGAAACTAACTGGCAAAGAGAGAGTGAATGAATAAATGAAGCTGTATATTCACATGTAATGGGTGCACACGTGGTGGATCATGACAGCACCGTAGTTTAAATATTCTAAGTATCTAAACTAGATACGCATCTGCTTTAGAAACCATTGTGGTATTTTATTAATTTTGGAATAATTGTAGGATTCTTAACTTTAGTAATGTACTTCCTGGAATATCATCATGATCAAAGATCACATGGCATCACTTCCTAGGAAGACATCTCACTCATGTGACTTTATTTCAAATAATATTATTGGCATCAAAGCATGTGTGACGTCACTTCTGCTACCCCTAGCATGTTGGTAAGCAGACGTCTGTGGTAAGTTTGCAAGATACATTGGTGAAAGAAAGATTTTTATCCTGCATTGCTTCATTCTTTCATTTACAAAACTGTGGTTGTGCACACAAGGATGGAATAACAGAAGTGGTTAGAGGTTTTGCAATTATAATAGAACAGCATACATAGGAACACCAAATCCTATCACTCATATCGAACCACTTCTCTAAGTCATTGGTCACCCACCCATCATTGGTCACCCAACCATCCTCTCGCATCTTGACTAACCTCTGGTACCCATCTCACCTAACCATGGCCCACCATTCCACTTCTACCCACTTCCACAGGTAACCTCCACTCACTCTGTTACCACTTTGTCACCCAGACTACCCACCTTCTCAAAGTTGCTCAGCTCCACCGTCTCCTAACAACAACCTAACAACCATCATACCATCTCTACCCGTCATGTCTCTCATAGTGCTTCTTGAATCATGACTATCACAGTGTGTTGACATTTAATCTTACCACATACTCCCACTGGAATCCTACTCGTACACAATCCCTGTTACCCATTACAAAAGGTAAGAAAAGAACACCCCTTCACACTCTACTATAACTCAAGCTAACCCTACCTCCCAAATCCTATTAATCAACCCCCCTCTGTCTCCTTACTCTGAATGCCGGTCCTCGCAGAAGCCTGCTAATACCTCCTTGTATCCCATATTTATAACCATTTATCATAAAACTTTCATCCCTTTGCCTCCTGGATCAGTAAAGGGTCTCCTCAACCTCAATCAGCATGAAAATTACCCTCCAACCTCTACCTCATCCCTTTTTTTCTGTTCTTCTCACACTCTCCAACCATCCACTCCCACACCTCTCCATCCCAATCCAACTGCCAACTGAACCTTCGCCTAATCAGCTCTCAAAAAATGAGTAAGAACCACGCAAATGTTTATGATCTAATCTATAATGAATCTCCTAGCCTGATGACACCCCATCGACCTGCTTGAGGTCAAATCACCCTGAATATGGAATCCTGACCCGAATGTGCCCCAAGAATTTGGTAGTTGGCCTTGTAGTCATTTTCAGAAACACCTTAAAGACTGACTACAAACGTTAAAGTCTTAACCAAGGGTGATTGTACACTGCTCTCATCCCCAACATTCTCTTGCACAGATAGAGGAGACTGAAAGTTTAAAAAAGAAAACAAAAAGGCATTATTTCTTCATGGAGATCTCCAGCACAGAATGCCCATCAAGTGAACTGCATTACGATCTTCCCAAAATTCTACAATTTTGAGTGCTCGAACTACCAAAAGGCATACTTGCAAGTCTTGTGTAACACAATGCTAGTAAGCTTGTCACCAAAACAAAGTTCCTGAAAGACTAGTTCAGGAGTAAGATGCCCCAAGACCAGCCAACCAAAACACGCTAACAGAACTAAAGACCAACATAGACAATAGTCTCCTGATTGCTACAAAAAGTTCTCAGAGGCAGAATTTAAAGACCTGGTTGAGATAAGCAGAACATCTAGACCTTCATTAGACCTCTTTCTTGTGAGAACCGTCAAAGATATCTTAATCAGCATCTTGGCAGCCACCACCACAGTAATCTCCTAAACTCCCTGACAACTGGTATCTTCTACTCCGAACTCAAGAGCCCCTTCATCAGATTGCTCATAGAAAACATAACTTTCATTACTCCCTGCAAAGAAGACCAATCCTCAATGGCCCATTCCTAATTAGATAATGAGTGTTCTCTCAGATATCTCACTTAATAGAAGGCTATACCCCATTCTCTCGCAAACAAATGGTCTTCAGCACAGCCCTGGATACTGAGTTTGCCTTGATCACCATCTAGGATTATCTAAAAACGATAATGATAATGGATAGAAATGGAATAGCAGCACCACTACAGCTTGATACTGTGCACCAACAGGCTCTCCTACTGAGGCTGCACATGATTGGCATTCAAGCAAGCATCCTAGACTGGCCCTCCTCCTACCCCCCAAGAAATGGCACAGCATCATCTCACCAACCATATTAATATCAACCCACTTTTGCTACTCACTCTAGAGTTCCACAAGGCTCAATTATTTCTCCACTCATCATCAATCTCTATCTGACACAAGCACTCCCAGAATTCCTCAGCTCCATCAACCTAGTTTGCTACAACTATGCCAATGACACACAAATTAAAAACTGGAAAATGAAGAGGGACCAGGAACTTTAAAACTGGACCACATTTACTGTGCCATAGAGGACTGGATGCTGACTAACCACATTACAATTAAATGTAAAAGGTGGTGGCTATTTACTTGCCGCTGGATAAATAGTGCATATTTTCTGCTATCTACCCAGCCATTGGCTGAATAGTAGAGATTATTTACTATTTGGCTAGTGACTTTGCAAATAGCAGAGATACTTCACTGTTTATCCAGCCACTGGCTAAATAGTAGAGATTATTGAATGTTTGGCTGGTGGCTCTGCAAATAGCAATGAAACATCACTATTTACCTGGCTGCTGGCTAAATAGCATAGATTAGTACTGTTTGGCCAGCAGCTGTGCAAATTGCAAATAAACGTTACTGTTTGGCAGGCCTATGGTAAAATAGTAGACATTATGTATTGTTTGGCAGGTGGTCATGCCAATAGCAAAGAATTTTCATTATTCATACGACTGACGACTAAATAGCAAAGATTAGCCACTAATTGTCAAGTCATCTTGCAGATTTCTAAGAAACCTCGCCTTTATCCAGCTACTGGCAAAATAACAGATGTTATGTACAATTGGTCTAGTGACCATGAAAACAGCAGACATCGTCAATATTTACCTAGCCACTGGCTAACGTAGAAGACATTATGTACTATTTAACTGGTGGCAATGCAGATAGCAAAGAATCTTCATTATGTACTTGGCCACTGACCAAATTTCAGACATTATCTACCGTTTGGATGGTGGGTATACAAATAGCAAAGAATCTTCACTATTTACCTGGCTGCTGACTAAATAGAAAGTATTATGCACGATTTGGCCGGCGACTGCAAATAGCAAAAAAACTTCGCTATTTAACCAGCTGCTGTATATACATCTGAAATGATTTATTATTTCACCAGGTACAACTGCATGATTGACAACGATCACCTTATGCAGGTTAGTACTAAAACTGGCTTAAAAGTAGTTTGCACCCTGATAGCACTAACTCGTAGGTTTCAACAACCATCAAAGAGAATGTTTGGCTGTTTCTAAGCTGATTTGGAAGACATGGTACAGAATGCCATTCTGTTACACAGAGGGCCAAGAAAACAGTGACTTAGAAAGCCCTTTATGGAGCTTTATCCTACTCCACAAATGCTCCTGCTCCGTTAGGTTTATCTGAACAGGTGGATAAAGATGATCAGATCCTTTGCAGGACTAAGTGATGATGTATACTTTATAGACCTATTTGCTCTTGCTGACTCACAAGGGCCAAATACAGTATTACGAAAATTCTCCATGTTATCAGAACACCTGACTGCTCTGGGTTTTAATGTAAGAAATCAGTGCATTCTGGAATTTGTAATTCTGGTTCAGCTCAATTAAACAAATCGAGCGAAAGTACATGATAAGAATGATTTGTAAAAGCAATGTTCAGAAGTGGAAAAGTTGTATCCCAGTGACATGGTGCCATCTCGTAAACCCAGTCATATAGGATCCTATGTGATCTAAATGAAATTGAACTAGTTGTGTAGATCCCCTTGTGCAATACACCAACTCAGTACCATCGAGAGGCTTCATTCCAACCTCATGACAGAAGAAAGTACAACTATTTATCTTCAAACAAAGTAGAATAGATGTACCTACCCAAAGGTCAGTCATTTTTTGTCAGTTGACTTTGTAACAATGTTCTTCAAGTACATATTGTCTGTGAATTGTCATCTGAGTCTAACAAATGTATAAAGAACTGTTAAGGACAGTGGATCAAGGATATATTTTTCATACTCCAAATTCACAAAATATGATTCTGAAGTGCAGCCACAATGCATTGCTTTTTTAGACCTGCTGGTGTTCCAGGCTTGTGAGATTGATTATCTTCTCGTTAAACATGATGTAGTTTTCTAGCAAATAGTGTACCACTGATTTCATACAGTCAGTATTAAGGCTTCAGAGTCAACAAGCAAAGCCATGTAGGTGCACTGCGATTAAGTCTTGGCACCTTACATATTTTATAAATAAAATGCCTATTGGTTTTCAACAGATCACTTTCTATGTCCCACAGTCCCACTATGGCATAATTCTTCCATCAGTTTTGTGGTATTAACAAAGAATGTATTTGGGAAACTTACGGAAGCTTTTGAAATGTTCTTAGCATAAGCATCTTGACAGGTTGAGGGAGTAAAGAAGTGTGATTGATTATTTCATTGCTCTTTCAAGATCAGAAAAGTTTAGCAAAGTTAATGGGATAAAAATCCTCTACATAGCTTTCTACCCTGTCTGTTATTCTAGATAGCTCTTTGTCCCTTCAACCCTCCCCCCCCCTCAGTCAACTGAACAATAATGTGTGTCCTCTGCAAGTGCTTCATCATTTTTCTTTTCTGTTGGGCTCTGATGACTGGGAGACACCCACAGTGTACTGGTTCTGAGTGAGATTGGCTACGGCCCCATCAACCAAGGCTATATGGTGACAAGTCCTAGAGGCAGCAGATTAATTTTATGGACACAAGACTCTTAACCTGTATTGCTTTATGGAGTTTGCCTCTAAGCTGTCCAGTGATGTCTCAAACTGTGGTCTCTTGTCTTTATCATGTGCAGAAGCTCAGTATGTGGGGTTTACTGGTACTGGGTTAATGGTTAGGTGCATTTGAGTCCAGTGCGTACGGCACAGATTGACGGGCCTCCTTCTGCAGGCTGTCTTAGACCATGATGGACATACTATACCACATATTCTGCTTCCTAACCCCAACTCCTCAAAACCAGTTATAGATAGTGAAAGCGAAGGAATCTACCAATGCATCCCTTTGTCACATCAGGTTTTCATACAGTAAGGTTAAATCACATTCACTAGGCCTTGTGAATATGGCTTCAATTGTTTTAATTTCTAAAGCGATTGTAGAATGGAATTTTTAGGCAGTGGTTTATGAAGTCAGTTAAGTTTATGAAGTTGAAATTGACCACTGCACTATAGTAATAAATGTGTCTCTGTCTTCAGCTAAAAAGCAATACTTCTACTGACAAACTACGCTTCTAAAGTTACTACAGCCATAAAGATGACAAACCAGAAGTAACTGTACTCCAGGACAGCTTTGGAGTAAGTCATCTACCACACATGTTCACTGCAACAGACTTCCATAGAAAATAATTGAGTCAGTAAGTTAAAATAACATTGGAATAATATTAAATAAATAAAATATGACTTAAAAAAAATACTTCTATATACATATTCAGATTTTACACTCAAACCCATAGAAGTTCAGCAGTTATAGTTATACTTATCTCAAGAAACTATAACTCGTGCCCTAAGGTAACTATAACTTACGCCCCCGCCATGCACAGTTTTCTCAATCAATAATTTTATTGCAAATGGTGCAGTGATATTATCAATGATGTCATAGAAGATATCATGACTGATGTATCATGTGGAGTAATTAGCAGTGCATGGCGAGGGCACGAGTTATAGTTACCTTAGGGCACGAGGTATAGTTTATAGGCAAGAGGCAAGGGGACTTCATCACCCAACTAAGAGCGCAACCAGGAGGAGCGTTTGCAGAGTGATGGAGAAAGGGGGCGTGGCCTGTTATCAGAACTCAACAATCCTGCATTGTGGGACTTACTGGAGGTAACAGGAGGGGTAGTTGGCCCACAAGCACGTCCTTGGGGCCAAATACCGCTTTTTTTACCTCCAGTAAGTCCCACACAGTGGGATTGCTAAGAGGTCTTCGGGGGACATGCCCCCCTTTCTCCACCACTCCGCAAACGCGCCTCCTGGCACACTATTGGTTGGGGGATGAAGTCCACTTTACCTCTGAGGGACCTTGGGGGCCAAGAAGCCCTCCTGGTACCTCCTGTAAGTCCTACGCAATGGAATTCCTGTGAGCTGATCGGAGGCTCATCCCCCTTTCTCCACCACTTTGCAAATGCGACTGCTACTTAAAAAAACCTTTAAAATTCACAGAAAAAGCCAAAGGTTACAGGGACATTATAGTTAGGAATTAGCATTAAAAAACCTTAGAAATTCACTGAAAAAAACACAGTTTTGAGGGACGTTATAGTTAGGAATTAGCATTTAAAAAACCTTAGAAATTCACGGAAAAAAACACAGGTTACAGGAGCGTTATAGTTAGGCTGACATTTCACTCGTACAAAATCTGTGAAATTCAGTCGTTATAGTTAGCTGAGCTAACTAGAACTCGCACCCCCGCAATGCACTGCTGATGACATCACTCATGACATGGCAAGTGACATCACTGATGACATCTCAAATGACATCACTGATGACAACACTGATGACATCATCCACATAATCTCGGATGTACCTACTCACAAGCCAATATAATCTTTCATACACCCACTCCAAATTTCAGACTACCATTCTCGAAACCATAGACACACCAATAGCAGTACGTACATACCCACTCACTGATTAATAGGTCTACACACACATTAACTCACCCATACAGCCACTCATACACCCAGTCACTCACCAATACAGCCACTGATATATTCACCCATACACCCATACAGACGCTCACACACCGCCACTCACCCATAGAGTTACTCACACACCTAGTCAGTCACCCAAAGAGTCCATCACACTGTCATTTACTCACCTATACAGTTATACCCACACCACCTCACTTATTCATACAGATACTAACACATACTTACTCTCTTATACAATCGCTGACAAAGGCACACACTCATCAATACAACCACTCTCACAATCACTCACTCTCACATACAGTGACTTATATACTCCAACACTTACATATACTGCCTTTCACATATGCAGTTACTCACCCATATACCACTGAGACATCCATTCCCTCACTGATCCAGCAAAACGCACACTCACTCACCCATACAGCCCTCGCAGACGCACTCATGAACCCATCCACCCAGTGAATCACCCACTCACACATCCATGCAAGGAGTCACCCACCCACACAGACACTCAGGCACCCATACAGGTACTCAGACAACCAATCAATAACCCATATAGACTCTCATGTAGCTACTCACCAACCCATGCAGCCACTTACACACCAATTGACAGACTGATACAGACATTCACACAGATTAGTTACTCACCCATACATTCACTGAGACACGTATAATCACTCACTTATACAGACAGTCACACACCCACTGAATCATCCATACAGACACTCATACACCCATTCATTCTTCAATACACCTTGGCGTGTGTGTATATATATATATATATATATATATATATATAAAAACATTCTTAAACTTTTTAGAAACACAGTCACTGGATGATGTCATCAGTGATGTTATCAGTGACGTCATTTCAGATGTCATCAGTGATGTAATCAGTGATGTCACTGACCATGTCATGAGTGATGTAATATGTGACGTCATCAGCAGTGCATTGCGGGGGCGCAAGTTATAGTTAGCTCAGCTAACTATAACGGCTGAATTTCACAGGTACGAGTGAGATGTCAGCCTAGCTATAAGGTTCCTGTAACCTGTGTTTTTTTCTGTGAATATATATATATATACATATATACATGTGTGTGTATATATATAAACAAGTGCTGTTTGTTGTGCATGGTTGATTTTGTGTGGCCTATGTGAGAAACATTGGATATTATGCATGAAGGTAGTAATTGTGCTTCAATCATTTTACAGTTAACTTGTGGTTGTGCTTAAGCATCAAGAGAAAAGAGAAAGAGTTGCATTTTCAGACCTGCACAATCTCCTTGGAGATTGTGCTTGGTTGGTAAGTTGTGGGTTTGATGTCCGGCCAGTATGAAAAGTATTTTGTAGCCTGTGGGAGGTTCAGAAGAATACCCCAATCCCCCTCTGTAGGCCAACTGAGTTGGACAATCGAAACATTGCCTGATCTAATACAAGTGCTCCTGCTCTCTTGGGAAGATTCAAGGGCATAGTCTTCAATTAACGCTCACTTGGCTATTAAAATGCTTCTCCCTTTACATATGTTATCTGTGAGATGAATCTTGATTTATTTGCCATCACGGAAACATGGCTTATTAGTTACTTATTTGAAATTCACAAAGATATTACTAGCTGTGTTTTACTTGACACTCACCGCCCAAGCATGTGTGGCAGGGGTCTGGAGTTTATTGTAAGGCATCGTTATAAGTGGTTGAAAATTGATGTCTCATATTCACCTGCTTTTGAGTCCCTCCCAGTTAGAGTCTCAGAGTCCGGGTACTCAATGGACGTTTATCTTTATATATCGGCTGCCCCATGCTGGGATGGATTAAATCGATTACCTAGCCTCTGCGCTACCTCAACGGTTTACCTGTGATGGCTTCATGAAGCTTTTAGGTGATCTAAACGTGCCCTTTGACAATCTGGGTGACCCTCTTTCAATCAAATTCCTGGATCTTTTTTCTCTTTTCAATCTGGATTTTACCCTGGAAGCTAGTACCCACAAAAAGGTCTTACAGTCGATTTCATATGCTCCAATTCCTGCCAATGTCAGTCCTTTTTTGCACTTGGTGTTCCTTGGTGAGGCCAATTTGGTGTACCTTTTACCTTCTCTCGTAGCTCACATTTTAAGGTGAGAACTTGTACTTGCTCCTCTAACTTTTCGAAACTGGAAGCTAGTCTCAGGAGATAATTTAGTCTCCCACGGGTCAGAATGTAAGCCATCTAGCATTAGTGACCCCTCAATGAGTCTCAATGACTATCATAAATTACAGTTGACAACACTTGATTCTATCACTCCCACAATCACTAAATTTGGTAATAAAGTTTTCCAATCACTTAGCTGCTTTCCCGAGGACCTCTTGGACCTCAAGTGCTAATTACACAGCATTACACGCCATTGGCATCAAAATAATAGTTGTCTGACTAAACTTGAATTGCAAAAAACTAACTACATGTATACACGGACTGTTCAGAAAGCAAAGCAGGCTAATTTTTCTAACAAAATCTTGAGCGTCCTAAACCCTACAGCTGCTGTTTTCTCATTATTAAAGAACTTTGTAATTCTTGTATTCTGAAAAACCCCAATATTGCAACACCCAAATGTAATCGCATTGCAGATTTCTTCCAAAACAAGGTTGTTGCCATCCAGGTGTACCTACGCTACGCTAACTCCCTTGTCCAGCCTTTCTTGAAGTCACTCTCTAGACTCTGACATACTTTAAACCTCTGAGTCTAGAGGAGTTTAGCAACCTTAGTATAGCTAGCAATCCTTCAGGATTTCCACTTGACCCTTTAACTCCAAACTCCATAAGAGTTTCCTTCTTTTAGACCCTGGTTGGGATAGATCAATTTTTAATGCTTCTCTTTTGTCAGGCCAGGTCCCTGAGTCTCTGAAGCTGACTGTGGTAAATCGCTTGTTAAAGAAGTTTTACCTCGACCCTTATAATCTGTCCAATTGAGGCCTATTTCCCAACTACCCCTTTTGCCTAATTTGAGGGAGAACGCAGTCTTTCAACAGCTTTGTGTCGGTCATGGTATTGAATTCATGGCAGTTTCAGCTCTAGATGACCTTCACCACTGTACCAACACTAGCATCCCTGTTATTCTGTCCCTTTTGAGCTGCTGACAGCGTTTGACTCAGTGAGTGATCAAAGTCTGACTTTGGAATCAAAGGCCTTGCTTTATCCTAGTCTTCTGACTTCCTGTTCAATAGATATCCTAGTATTTCTTCCACCTTACTTGTCAACTGTCAGATCTTTTCCACCTTATTCAATCTTATGGGTTTGAGATTTTCTTTTATGCTGACAACACACAAATTGTCCTCAAACTTTTGGGGGATGTTCAAGTTGTGGCCAAGCTTCTCTATGATTGTCTGTCCATAGTTGATCAGCGGGTGACCTTCAACCACTTGAAATTACTTGGGGACAAAACAGATATACTCTGTTTCCTAAAACTTTCTCCATTCTAGGACCTGCCTTCTATGCTCCCCTTCTTCAGGTACACCAACAATTCCAGTCTCAGTTGTGAGAAACGTAGGCATTTGGTTTGATTCAGCGTTAACATTGATATCTCAGGGCAACAGTGTAGTTAAATACAGTTTTTTAAAAATTGTTTACTCTGAAATGTGTTCTTCATTTTTTTTCCTTTTCCCCCACAAGAATCCACTAATCCATGCTTTCATGTCTACATGACTAGATTATTGCAATGCAATAAAATCATCTTTCTTTACTTCCCTGATTACTTGTTCAATAAACGTCAGATGGAACAGAACTTTGCAGCAAGGCTAGTACTTGGTCTTCAGCCTGGACATCATATTAACCCTGCGCTTTTGTCTCATTGGCCATGCTGCAAACTACCATTCGATCTCTTGTACACCTCACTTGCCATCTGGAGGGGATGTGGACAGTGGACAATTGTTTATGTGACCGTCTTCCCCTTACCCCTGCACCTGGCCTTCTCGTTCAAAAGATTTAACAGGGCATCCGGATGCTTGAAGGGGTCTAGGGTACAAACCCCTGCCCTTTGACTTTCACCTTCATCCTTTCCCTAAAATCACTCACTCCTTCAGTTCATCTAGAATGCTAACCTCTGATCACCTCTTCGACCCTGGTGGGGCGTAAATTAAATCACTAAATATGCTAGTCTGCTCCTCTCTCAATCCAAGGATGACCCAAAGAGCATAACTCTCAACAGACCTGAAGGGACCATGCAAAGTGACCCGAAAACCCCTTCATGTCCTTGGTTTGCTGCTCTGTCGCTACTATAAGAAACCATAGAATATGCATCCTGATGGCTCGTAATCAGTATTTGCCCTGTGATGTTCTGCTTCCTTGCTCCTGAGTGCTCCTGGGCGAGTCCTTTGAGCATCCATTCTCACATAAGAACGTCATATGGGATGACCTTTGTTGCTCCTGAGATGACACCATAGAGCACTTACCAGAGCATGCCAAGGGTGGGTCTTTATCTTCTCCTGGGTGGATTTGGAAAGCAAATTTGTCTGTCCGTGTATCTCTACAGTGTCTCTTACAAGCAACATCCAAAATGTATTTAATACTGCAGAATCTTCATAGCAGTGCAATGTATGTTATTTCACAAAGCGGACATTTGGCCATAGCGTCTTAATTTATGACCTACAGCATGTCTTTTCTTGTTGTGTTCCTTTTGTCTAGAGTCCTTCTTTGTTTACGAGGGACCTTGCTATTTGTAATGAGTACAAACAGGTTGATTAACCAATAGCAGTCCTGGTAGATGCTGTGTGGGCCCACTATGGCTGCACCTCTCCCTTGTATGTGTTGGGTCACTGAACTGGTTGACACCTAAGTTAGTTTCAACTACTGCCTATTTCTACTGCATGCCTTGTGCTGCTCTTGTATCATGCAGAATGTTTCCTGTAGGTCATCTAGAATGATTTAAATAAGTGTATGCCAGTGCCTAAGGCAATATACTTGAGCTGCCTGTAGCCAAATGCATTCCTGTGTGATGCCGCTCACTAGTCATGGCTAGACCCTAAAGAGCATTCACTGTGCCTGTGTCCTCTGAGCCTGATTGTGAAGTAACTCACAGCCTTTTACCACAATTGTCCTTATAAGTCCCAAGGCTTTGGGTTGCTATTCTACTGTGCAAGGGAGGTAAGATAGACCTTATTCCACGACTACCTATTTCCGGTGCAAGCCTTGTACTTCCTGAAATCATCTACCGTGAGTGGCTGTATCCTTCTTCTCATTCGCTGACCTCCCCCAACAGGGCATTGATTAGACCCCAACTGCCTTTATCTTGTGCATACTGTGGACTGTTCCCTGGCGCTCATTGGTGGACCTGTCGATACGTGCTTAGTCAGGCACAATCAAATAAATGAATATAAAATGCAAGCGTTTTATCCCTCTTCCTTCCATTACATGCTTAGGTGCAGCGAACAAAGCAAGAAACGAACACCGCTATGGTCACTCAGTGCCAACACTGCACATGGGTAATCCGGCAATGTCAGTACTCTTACAACGAAGCACTCCCCGCAGTGTACCATTGCACCAGCTTGCCAATATGCTTCAGTGCCGCATCATGGGTAGGAAGGGATATATAAATGCATCTACAGTACAACCGATGTTTCAGTCTGATCAAAATGGCACCAGTGAGAAGCTGCCCCAGAATACATGTGCTATGTGAAAATCAAAGCCCAGAACTAAAACGATTTTGTCCTTGTGACTTAGCGCTTCGTGATAAACGTCGAAGATACGAGCTTCCCCGTTTTGCCTGGAAAGAAGAGTCTCAGTCTGGCGAAGTAGGTGGATGAACCTTGCAAGAGTATAACAGATCTGCATGTAGTGATGCTGTTTTTTAGGAGGTGACCATGTTATTTGGCCAACATGTTACAGCCCTGGGCTTTCCTTTCACAAACCATCGCTAGCTGGGGCCATATTTTGTAAAAGGACACAGTGCCCTGTTGTACTGGGCACGCCCTCAATTGGGTGTGCCTACTGCAGACAGAGGCAACCAATGTGCCATGTTACTTACAGATGTGCATGCCACAGGGCATGTGCATACTTGTGCCAGTATTGGAGACAGTGAAGCGTTGAAATGAGGATAGGTCATTGGAAACCGCTGGTCTGTCTTTCAAACAGAGCAGCAAGTTGAGGAGGGACCAAAAATCTCCCCTCAGGCGGCTGTAGTGTGAGGCTACACCCGCCTGCAGGGTCCCTGGAATCTCTGTGTCACAGCTTTCAAAAACCATCTGCCTGGGACCACATCATCCCAAAAATGTAAATTTCCACTGAATGATTTTAGAGAATGTCTGTTTTAGATTGAGAAGAGAGAGGAGCTGGAAGGGTAACAAGCATTGGAAAAGCCAATACGTTTCCCTATGCGATAGCTATTGGCTTTTCTAATTTCTTTTAACCATGTTGTGCATCAGCATGGAGTGGAGTGATATTGCATGGCATAGAGTAGAGTGGTGTAGAGTGGAATGGTGTACAGTGGGGTACAGTGGAGGGGAGAGTTGTAGAGTGGAATGGCATAGATTAGAGTAGAGTGGTGTAAAGGAGAGTGGACTGGCGTAGGGTAAAGTGGCATAGAGTAGAGTAGAAAAGAGTGGTGTAGAGTGCATAGGCGGAGAGTAGATTGGCATAGAGGAGAGTTGAATAGAGCTGAGTAGAGTGGAGTGGGTTTGACTAGAGTGGTGTAGAGTAGTGTGGAGTGGCATAGAGTGAAGTGGAGTAGAGTGATGTAGAGTGGAGTTGAGTGTCTTAGAGTCGCGTAGAGTGGCGTAGAGTGGAGTGGGGTAAAATGCAGTGGCATAGAGTAGAGTGGCATAGAATAGATTGGTGTAGAGTAGAGTGGCATTGTGTAGAGTGGAGTGGGGTAGAGTGGCACTGTGTGGAGTGGAGTGATGTGGCGTAGAGCAGAGTGGCGTAGAGTGGATTAGAGCGCCATAGAGTGAAGTGGCATAGAGTAAAGTGGAGTAGAGTAGAGTAGAATGGAATGGCATAGAGTGCAGTGGCATAGAGTAGAGTGGTGCAGAGTAGAGTGCAGTGGCGAGTGCCGTGGCGTAGACTAAAGTGGTGTAGAGTGCAGTGGCGTAGACCGCACTGGCTTAGAGTGGTGTAGAGTAGAGTGGAGTATAGTGCACTGGAGTAGAGTGCAGTTGCGTAGAGTAGAGTAAACACAAGGAGATGATGGACGGAGCGCTGAAACTTTTCAGACACTCACCCCCAGTCACAGATCTGGGTTGAATCCATCATCATTCTTTAGCTCACTTCGCCACCCCAGTTCAGACACAGCTATATGCAAATCAGTCTTGACCCTGTGCCTTATGGGAACAGTCCAGCCCGAACTGCCAAGCCATGTCTTCCCTGGACCGGAAACAAGCATCCTGGGACCGGTTTCGGGCTAACAGCCCTCATCAGTCAGGCTAGCTTGAATCCAGTGGCAAAGTGAGCAAGGGACCCATGTCTAGGCATACCCTGCCAACTTAGGGTGAACATAGCAAACACAAGGAGATGATGGACGGAGCGCTGAAACTTTTCAGACACTCACCCCCAGTCACAGATCTGGGTTGAATCCATCATCATTCTTTAGCTCACTTCGCCACCCCAGTTCAGACACAGCTATATGCAAATCAGTCTTGACCCTGTGCCTCATGGGAACCGTCCAGCCCGAACTGCCAAGCCATGTCTTCCCTGGACCGGAAACAAGCATCCTGGGACCGGTTTCGGGCTAACAGCTCTCATCAGCCAGGCTAGCTTGAATCCTGCGGCAAAGTGAGCAAGGGACCCACGTCTGGGCATACCCTGCCAACTTAGGGCGAACATAGCAAACACAAGGAGATGATGGATGGAGCGCTGAAACTTTTCAGACACTTACCCACAGTCACAGATCTGGGTTGAATCCATCATCATTCTTTAGCTCACTTCGCCACCCCAGTTCAAACACAGCTATACGCAAATCAGTCTTGATCCTGTGCCTCATTGGAACAGTCCAGCCCGAACTGCCAAGCCATGTCTTCCCTGGACCGGAAACAAGCATCCTGGGACCGGTTTCGGGCTTACAGCTCTCATCAGCCAGGCTAGCTTGAATCCAGCGGCAAAGTGAGCAAGGGACCCACGTCTGGGCATACCCTGCCAACTTAGGGCGAACATAGCAAACACAAGGAGATGATGGACGGAGCGCTGAAACTTTTCAGACACTCACCCCCAGTCACAGATCTGGGTTGAATCCATCATCATTCTTTAGCTCACTTCGCCACCCCAGTTTAGACACAGCTATATGCAAATCAGTCTTGACCCTGTGCCTCATGGGAACAGTCCAGCTCGAACTGCCAAGCCATGCCTTCCCTGGACCGGAAACAAGCATCCTGGGACCGGTTTCGGGCTAACAGCCCTCATCAGCCAGGCTAGCTTGAATCCAGTGGCAAAGTGAGCAAGGGACCCACGTCTGGGCATACCCTCCCAACTTAGGGTGAACAAAGCAAACACAAGGAGATGATGGACGAAGAGCTGAAACTTTTCAGACACTCACCCCCAGTCACAGATCTGGGTTGAATCCATCATCGTTCTTTAGCTCACTTCGCCACCCCTGTTCAGACACAGCTATATGCAAATCAGTCTTGACCCTGTGCCTCATGGGAACAGTCCAGCCCGAACTGCCAAGCCATGTCTTCCCTGGACCAGAAACAAGCATAGGATAGGTCATTGGAAACCGCTGGTCTGTCTTTCAAACAGAGCAGCAAGTTGAGGAGGGACCAAAAATCTCCCCTCAGGCGGGTGTAGTGTGAGGCTACACCCGCCTGCAGGGTCCCTGGAATCTCTGTGTCACAGCTTTCAAAAACCATCTGCCTGGGACCACATCATCCCAAAAATGTAAATTTCCACTGAATGATTTTAGAGAATGTCTGTTTTAGATTGAGAAGAGAGAGGAGCTGGAAGGGTAACAAGCATTGGAAAAGCCAATACGTTTCCCTATGCGATAGCTATTGGCTTTTCTAATTTCTTTTAACCATGTTGTGCATCAGCATGGAGTGGAGTGATATTGCATGGCATAGAGTAGAGTGGTGTAGAGTGGAATGGTGTACAGTGGGGTACAGTGGAGGGGAGAGTTGTAGAGATGACTGCAAGCCAAAGGATAAAGGATCGGAGGCTAAAGGATAGAGGGGGGTGACTATGAGAGAAGTAGGAATGATAGAGTAAAACTTCTCAGGAGGGCAAGAGATATTTTGAGACAGAACAATAAAAAGACTCAAGAGGAAGCTGATTGCAAAAGGAATCAAGAGAGACTAAAACTGTTAGGCTAACATAACTGAAGAGAGAGAAGGGCTGAGTAGGAGAGTTGAAGGGTAAAACCTACAGGTCTAGACCAGACGTGCAAAACACTTTTGCTATCCTAAACCCTGCGAATCACAAAATCACAGGGTTTCAACAGTAAAAGTGTTTTGAGATGTGCAAAACAACTTTGCTAGTGGGAAAAGTGCAAAATAGGTACTGTGACTTACTCCAAATCGCAATTAGGAGGGAGTATAAAAGAGCCTCCTGCTAATTGTGAGTCACAATGACATATCAGTAGTTTGTGACTGAAATTGTGGGTGCAAACCTTTGATCAGATGCCTATACCGACACCCCAGTTGAGTTGATATGTGATTAAAGGGGATTCTGTCCCTGTGGACAACCTCCTCTTTGTGAATCCTGTGGGACACCTCGGGGAGGGGGGGGCAGACAGTGTTCTCGGGGACTGTGGACATCATTCTGGAGTTGCGAGGGGTTGATGTTGGGATCCATGGCTTACCCCTTGTTGCCCCTGGCACTACCCTTGCGACCCCTGGCTTCCAATATCACAATGGCAGTGTCAAAAATGGAAGGATTCACAAAGTGGGAGGTGGCACTGCACGCACTTTGGAAATAGATAAAAATATTCCTCGCTGCTCGCTAGTTTGACATGGGACACATTCTACAAAAGCCTCACTCTATATTTTCTAACGGGGAAGGAGCAGGAGGAGGTGTGGCATCCTGCATGTTGACAACACCCTCGGGTTCTAGAGCGCTGACCTCGACAGTGCCTGGAGGGTGGATTTAAAAGTACTCATTTGCATCCTTCAAAGACCCTGCTGGTGCTTAGACGAATATAGAAATAGTGCGGCTCATAAGTCTCCCTAGTGGCACAGAGGTGGCCCAGGGACAGTCTGTAAGTCATGATGCTGTTGATTGTACATTACAGCATTAGAAACAGCTGCTGGTGGCCGAACAGGCACCCCTCCCATGTGCACTCTACAGTGTCACAAAGCAGGACCTCGCTGCCGATCATGCTGACTGAGCTCCATGCAGCAATAGCGAGGTATTAAAAACATACCGTTTTATTGGCTCGACAATTGAGACTCAGACCAATGGTTTCTTAAGCCTCTGTGTGAGCGCCATTATCTTCTTTAAGACTCAGACTTTGAATTGGTAATCATAGCTTGCGGTGTCAAATAAAATGAAAAGCTTCTGACTTTGCACAGTTTCATAAGATAAAAAAGAGAACACTGGCTGGGTATACAAGGCGCACTCTACCCCTTATTTCAAAATTGTCCGTAATTGAGCTATTCAGTCAAGCATATAGTCCATCTGGTGCTTCAGGAGGAGAGGAAGCCAGCCGTCCCTCCCAATCAGGACAGAGTCCACAACTTATGAGGCAATTTTCTCCAAGCATACAGAAAGTAGACTAAGGTCGCGGTTTCAGATGTTCTTTATTCTGATATCTTTGTTGCTGCCCATATGCCAACACGTGTTTCGTCTACAACTGTTTGAGTCACAGCAGACTTCATCAGGGCAAGTACATCTAAAATGTAAGTATACCAAAAAATCAGGAGGAGTTATCTCCTATTAAGGCACAGTTCCCGTCACCCAAGTTTTGTGACTAAGTTACCTCACAAAGTAGTGATTTCAGTCTTGATAGAATAATCCATGCTTCTAAGTTATTTAAGACTATTCCAGAGTGATCTCAGTTACCATAGTGTTCAGGTCCAGTTAAACTAAGTCCTACGACATGCATGATTTAAGCATGTAAGTGAATTCGCATGCAGTGTCATCTAAAAATAGTGTACAATAATTTGTGGGGGAGTGAAGCGCTCATACTCACTGAGTCTATCAAGGACAATAATACGTCATCCAAGTAAGGCTTGACAATATTTATTAGATAATCTGTAAAAATAATATTGTGTATTGTGAAGACGACTACCCAAAGACTGGTCTTTACGTGATGCATAACATAATTCTGAAGCCGGCTTTTACCTTATGTCTGGAGTCTAATATCTTATATCCAGGTAAGGAGTATCTATAAGTCGAAAGAAATATGGAGGGTTCCATCATCAATCAAGTAAATATCATGATCGCATTCAAAACCAGTAACATGTAAAATAATTATATTGCTAACTTATCCCTAAAAGTAAGTTGTTATACCACGTAGCATCTCTAAAGACTGCAAAATTGCAATTATTTATTAATTATTAAGTTTAGTAAGCGAGAAGCGTGAACCGGTAACCGAAAGTCGTTATCAGCACGATCAAAGCATAATAGTATCATTGGTTCTAAAATAAGGATAGCCTGACCGGAATACGTCCGGCTGGTAGGGGGCTTCAAATCACAATTATATTTGGAGCGAAACCAGTAATTGGTCTGAAAACAAACGACTACCGTGATCCGGTAACCAAGTCAGTTGTTGACATAATTAGAGCATGACTGGCAAAGTAAAACCCATAAACATGATCAGTAGCCAAATCTATAACATACTTCAAAATCAAGGGTGTAACTTGAAACGGGTCACCGACAATAGTTCAACCATCAATTCTATTCCATAGGGCTAAGCCAGCCCACACATTATCAATTGCGCTTCTACTTACTGTAGTTCTCGCATGTGTGTAGAGCAAAGAGTTGGTCCGCTGAGTACGCGTGGCCAAAATCGGCGTGGTGAACGGTCGCCATCTTGGTTGCTTATATATACTCTAGAAAGAGACGATGTCCCTCACACACCGCGTCCACTCATAGAACCAATGATACTATTATGCTGATAACGACTTTCGGTTACCAGTTCACGCTTCTCGCTTACTAAACTTAATAATTAATAAATAATTGCAATTTTGCGGTCTTTAGAGATGCTACGTGGTATAACAACTTACTTTTAGGGATAAGTTAGCGATATAATTATTTTACATGTTACCGGTTTTGAATGCGATCATGATATTTACTTGATTGATGATGGAACCCTCCATATTTCTTTCGACTTATAGATACTCCTTACCTGGATATACGTTATTAGACTCCAGACATAAGGTAAAAGCCGGCTTCAGAATAATGTTATGCATCACGTAAAGACCAGTCTTTGGGTAGTCGTCTTCACAGTACACAATATTATTTTTACAGATTATCTAATAAATACTGTCAGGCCTTACTGGGATGACGTATTATTGTCCTAGATAGACTCAATGAGTATGAGCGCTTCACTCCCCCACAAACTATTGTGCACTATTTTTTAGATGACACTGCATGCGAATTCACTTGCATGCTTAAATCATGCATGTCGTAGGACTTAGTTTAACTGGACCTTAACGCTATGGTAACTGAGATCACTCTGGAATAGCCTTAAATAACTTAGAAGCATGGATTATTCTATCAAGACTGAAATCACTACTTTGTGAGGTAACTTAGTCACAAAACTTGGGTGACGGGAACTGTGCCTTAATAGGAGATAACTCCTCCTGATTTTTTGGTATACTTACATTTTAGATGTACTTGCCATGATGAAGTCTGCTGTGACTCAAACAGTTGTAGACGAAACACGTGTTGGCATATGGGCAGCAACAAAGATATCAGAATAAAGAACATCTGAAACCGCGACCTCAGTCTACTTTCTGTGTGCTTGGAGAAAATTGCCTCATAAGTTGCACAGTTTCATGTAAGTTACAGCTAGTATTTTAAAATAATATCTATATCTGCGTTTCTGCAATGCGCGCGGCACTCGAAACACTGAATAAAAAAATGTAGTTATGCAGTAGACATGACTTTCCATTTCTGTGCTACGCAGGGCGGTGGTATGTTACTCTATAGTTCTGGATTCAGAAGACCAGGCAGCGTGAACGCATGTCGGTGAGAGTAGGGCACGGTAAAGATTAGTGGTGGTGTCCCTAAAAGCCTGTCTGGAATTTTTTAAGGTCACCAATATAACAGCTCACATATAGAAGACTTACGTTTGGAAGGAATACTATAGAACAAATACTAATGTATCTGCTGAGAGCAAAGTGTAGCTAACAGTCTATCTTTAGCTTGCAACGCCTCCCTAAACACAAAACCCTGCTGCTCTTTTAGATCCCAGTAAAGTGAACAAAGATTGTGGGGTTTAGGCTGTCACCTGAAGTAGAAGAGTGTGTGTGTTCGGATTTTCGTTTTAGTTACTTTTAAGAAAATAATAGTAAATTGGCACTGGTGTACAAATGCACAAGACATATGTTCTTATTCATAATAGTCTCAGATGTATGTGTTAATTATCTTCCCACTGGAATTGAGATTTCCTGCTGAATGCATCAGACATCCCATGTTACAGAGACTCGTGCACCAGCAATAGGCCCAGCATAAGGGTCCTGACAAGAAACTGAGGTATTAGAAATCGATATCAACCTAGCAGGGCCAAGTATGTGCATTTACGTATTGAATCTAATCTGAACTGTTAGCTGGGTCTGGCGGCTCAGTGGTGTAATATATGCTCTGCAAGCACAAGAGTTTAACCCCCGTGGTCACAGCTTTAAATCAAATGGGTCCACTCATCCTTTCATCCTTCTCAGGGTGATAAAGTGAATACTATTAACTTGGGGGAAAACACATGAACCTGAGCTTTGCGCTTAAAAATGTCTATCCTACCCAAATATACATTTATATTTAACTCAATTCCATTGGAATTTAAGAAGGAATGGATTAAAAAAGTACAAGCTCTTTTCTCCAGTTTTATCTGGGGGAAGAAAAGGCCTAGAATTGCATGGAACAAATGCAGGGAAAAGAAGGAAAATGGGGGTATAGCGGGTCCAGACCTTCTTCAATACCAGAGAGCCTTCCATTTGAAAGTTTTCAGGCAGCTGTTAAAAGACTCCCCCAACCTCTCCCCCCTGTTCCGTGCCTTGACGTATGGCCCACCAGATTTATCTAGCTTCTTCCTCTATAAGTTCGGAGACCCCAAATTTAAAAAAAAAAATAAGACTAAAGACTCTTCAGTGGGCCTGTAAACTGTGGTACCAAATCAGGGTGACGTTACAGATTCCATACTATAGTCGTTATGCCCCTATATGGAGATCTCCTGGAACCCCAGCCTGCTTGCAAGACTCCTTAGCAACTCCGATAAGGGAAAAGGGAATCTGCAGATGGGGTCAGTTGCTGGAAGGAATGGAGCTAAAATCTTGGCAAACTTTTCAGGAGATCACAGAAGGTTCTGCCTCCCGATTTAAGTATTGTCAGCTACTAAGCTGGGTAAAGACTCTGAGACGGGGGAAAGCAAAACGAACACTATGAAGCTAAAATAGCCCTGCGTTTTGCGATTCAGAAAGAGGTTTCGGTATGGTACTGGCTGCTGATTCAATCCTCAGAAGACCCACTCTCATGGTATACGGGGACTTGGAGGAGGGAACTGCCGGAGTACGAGCTAGAAGCATTATGGCAAGTATCTATATCCCTCTTGTGGTATTACGTGAAATCTGCGCCTTTAAAGAAAAACCATCTTTTTACCATCCACAAGGCCTATTGGACGCCGCGAAGATTGGCAAAGATGGGTTTGCAAACGGTGAGGAAGTGCCAAAAGTGCGGAGAAATCAATGCGGATGAGACGCATATGTTCCGGTGGTGTCCCTCCATCCAGTTTTTTGGGCAGAAAGTGGGCGGGACTCTGTCGGATTTGGTGGGACGAAAAGTAGAGGTGAGTCTTGCTTTGGCAATATTTGGGGTAATACCGGAGGAGGAATCCATCGGTCATATATCTAAACCTCTGAAAGCACTTATCTTCACCCTGGTCTTATTAGCACGTAGAGAACTGTGCATTAAGTGGATCCTTCCCATTGCACCCCTTGAACATGAATGGGTAAATTTGATTCATAGAACAGCAATAATGGACAGGGCAACGCGCTCTACTAAGAGAACAACATTTTGGAGCATCTGGGATAACTGGGTTAAGAGAGCACGCTTTTAGAAGAAGATATACCTTCTTTCACTCTTGTATTGCACGGTCTTCACTGTTAGCCCTACTTCCTTTTTTATTTTCCACTTATCCTTACTCTTTTCTTATTGGTGTGGTTTCCCCTAAACAAATACTTAAATATTTAATTTTTATTTGAATTACTGGTTATAAATAATCCAATGATTAAGTATCAGTAAAAACAGGTTGTTCTCGAGAGTTCAGGGGCCTTACCAAGAAGGATTAACAGCTCTGGAAAGAGAACCTATGTAAGTACCTGTGACCTTGGAGAAAAGAGTAAGTCGGCCTCACAGAGAGGGATCCCGTGATGGTATCCATCCCCTCCCCAGCGGAGTGCTCGGGTATCGCCTTGTATGGATGGCATGAGACTAAGTCGGAATTCTCTTTTTTCTCTAGTCATACTGATCAGACATATGAGGACAAAAAAAACCTGAGCTTTGCGCACCCATTATACCATGTGTTCTATCTGCAAGTCATTTGGCAAATTAATTAGTGCCTGTGTGTGAAATTCACAAGCTTGCGTATGGGGAAGGTCCAACATGTGCACTTGAAAAGTATAACAAACAGAAACGGCTGTTTACATTTATTGACATATTAATGGCTCCTACGAGTGCAGGGTTATCAGGGTTTTGATGAGCCTAATAATATTAAACCCCTAATGTGACAGTGTGCTCATAATTACAATAATTGTCTTATACATTGTACACATGCCTGTTTGCATGAATCCTGGTGCACCAATACCTGTGGGCTACTGCTGTCTGTCTATTTGACAAATATTTGCTCTTTGTGGGCAGGTTCCAGATTATTACCAGTGTAGCGTCTTTCTTTCTTGAAAATAATGGTCTACAGTTGCCATATGGGATTTATAAGATTTTCTGCCAATAATCCAGTTTCCGTTCAGTTCATATATACATCTGCCTTATGTTATTGTTCTTTATGCGTAGCTGCAGAGGCTTACTGCCAGAAACAGTTTGGGGCCCACAGGGCCTGTGATGTCCTGGGGTCTGCACTACTATGGCTCTGCAAACTGAGCCAAGTACAACCCCTTCAGCACGTGACTCTCGGTGGTAGCGGTGGTGCCCATCTCTGAAATGAGAAGACGAGAACTTTGTTTGTGTGCTGGACCCAGGGAAAGACATGCTGGCCACCTCAGTGGCTGATACACAAGCCAGTTAACGGTATAAGACAATCTGTGCACTTCCCCTTGCCTTCTATGGCTGCATGGTATTCCAAAGTCTCCACACTAGTTTCACTCAGCCTGGGCTTGGCATTCCTGACGAGGACTGAATCCACTTAGAAAGGGGAAGTAACACAATGCTACAGAGGGCCCAGTTGCATTCCTTTATCCACTGCACATGAGCTATGAAGGGAACAGCCAGACGAAATGACTCAGATAAAAGTAGGACCAACGTTTAGAAGGCTCTTTTCATGATGTCCATTCATTAAATATTACCATTACAAAAGCCTCATAACTAAGTCTGGGTGGCGAACTCCGCTCCGCTCTCGGAGTTTGCGGAGTTTTCCGCACTCCACGTTACGCGGAGCTCGCAGAGTTCTGAAAAACTCCGCTTCGCGTTGCGGAGCGGGGTTTTTTCCCTCGCTCGTGTTCGTCAGTGTCAAGTTGGCAAGCGCGAGTGAGGAAAATCCACCTCCCGGCGAGATTTTTCCTAGTTCGCGATCGTCTACTTCAAGTTGGCGAGCGCGAGCGTGGAAAATCAACTTCCCGGGTAGATTTCTCAACGCAGGCGGTCAGATTTCTCAATGCGAGTGGTCACAAATGCTCGTGACCGCTCACGTTGAGAAACCGCCCGCTCGCGTTCAGAAAGCTGCCACTCAAGTAAAAACTACTCGAGCGGCAGAAAAGAAGCAGCGCCTGCTTGCGCTGTGCATGTTGCTGTTCGCGATGATTGCACAGTGCAGACAAGCACCTGGCACTGACAATCACCGCAAACTGCATTTATCTAAAGAAACTCCGCCACTCGCTGAGCTCCGCGTAGTGCGGCAGAGTTTTTTGTGCACTTTGCGGAGTTCCGCGAACTCCGCCCAGGGTTACTCATAACTGTTTTCACAGTTATACTGGCGGATGGAATGATAGTTACAGTGATGCACTCCAGCTGAGGGTTTCTAAGCACCAGCATGTAGTCTCTTGAGTTAATGCACAATAAGAGCATAAAGGGAGCTTCTGTAAGCTAATATTTCATGGAAGACATCATTATGTGTGCATACAGTATGGTTTTAGAAAAAAGGAATGTTGGCAATATACGTTTTGTTGTCTCAAACTTTAAATTAGAACATGCAATATGTAAAGGTTTTAAATATGTGTAAAGTTTAGTCGATTATTAGAATAATAATCCGGCTAAGACGTGTTGCCTCTGTGCTTTACTGTTACTAAGAGCTGCTGGTTCAGAAGGCTAAGGCTTCCACTACAGAGATCTGTGTCTCACCCCCATGCACATAGACTTGAATTCCAGCAAACCCTCCCAGTCTTTCATCCTTCCGAAGGGAATTACATAAATGCCATTGAATATGGCAAAATGAGAGACTTGATCACCTCAAGCAGAAAGTCAAATGGCAGTACACTCACCAACAAAGAGATATTGGAAGCACTGGGGGCTGCAGCCTGGGATATCAGATGTTGATTGTGTGCTGTGGGTGAGCATTGGAGTTTACACTGGCAAACAGGGGCCAGGACTGTTCCTGAGGATGTAGCTCTGGGTACTGGAGGCAGGGTGAGCATGTTGCAACCTTCTGGTCTATACATCATTAGCAATGTAAAGAAGAAGGGACCGCCTGCTAATAACACAAGTTCCTGAGGCAAGGAAACAAACAATAGTGTATAAGAACCTGAGGCAACTACAATATTTACACGCTATGATTGGCAAAAAGTTTAATGCAAGCGGGCAAAAAGAAAGACTTTTAAAATAATATATTTTCCATAAAAACCCAAAGACATTGACAATACATATATACAACTTCCACATCGACATTCATTCAGACAACACCCACACAGGACAGGCAGAGTACATGAAAGATATATATATATCTCTTTGGTTTTTATCAAGAATATATTATCTTAAATGTTTTGCTAATATTTATCACCATATTAAATAATGAGAAATTAAAAATTAAATAATAATAACATGATTGTCTGTTACACACCCTGTAGATATCTCCTTCTTTTTGCCCTCTTGTATTATGCTTTTTTATCAATCATGTAGTGTAAACATTGTAGTTACTATGCATCATTAGCATTCATCATTCCGTCAGGGCAAGAAGAAACTCTATGTGGCATGTGGCACTGTATAAGATCCTAAAACTATAACATTTGTGTATTCTTTACTAAAGTATTTATTATATATAGCAAAGGGTTTATACTTCTAAATTCAATTTCAGATTATCGTAGAACATGGTTAAAAAATGTTATACAATAGATTTGTTCTGAATTCTTTGTTTAAAAAGTTACTTCAGGAGAGCGGTGTTGCTGAGCGCATAGTAATTCACTCATTGAGCCTGGGTATTTTAGGTTATGGTTGTATATATGACTGTATTTGCATATGCAATTGCAACTGTTTGCAGATAGGTAGGGAGTTGGTGGACTCCTGATATATTATGACTGTATATTAGTTAAAATGTTTTTGATAACTAAACTAGACATGTATCTGCTTAAGCAACTGTAATGGAATTGTGTTAATCTTGTAATGATTGTAGGGTTCTTAACTTTATGATATAATTGAGGAGAAGTCGTCAGATGTCATGTGACATCACCTGCTGGGTAGACATCGGGTTACTTCCTGTGATATCACTGGAATCAAAAGGTTTGTGATGTCACTTTCACTATCCCTCTCATTTTGGTGAATTGATGCCCCTGTAGGGGAGTGGAATTTGTTTTGAAAACTTTGCAGAAATTCCTTTGTGGCCTAACAAGAAGGAGCAGATTACATTCCCACACACTGGAAATCATCTGTGCTCGAGTGTTGTAATGATGTAAGGTAGTACGCATCACGATGTCTGCATATTCCTGGAGCCCAAAATGCAGTCCAGGGAGTCTGATCAGATTGCCGTTATTTCAGCAATGTGATTGGCCACCGTTGAACCAATCATACTTGGCCCTGTGTGAGGGCCAGTCCGATTGATTTATGGAAAGCAGTCAGAATAAGAGTGGTATGAACTGCAGTCTGGCACATGGCAGCAGCCAGCAGTCTGTGGATTGCTGTAGTTGACTGGCTGCTTTTTGAGTGTTTTTCCAGGGTTTGGTTAGGGCAGCGGTTCCCAAAGTGTGCGCCGCGGCACCCCGGTGCGCCGTGACGAGAAGCCAGGGGCGCCGCACCGCCGCGCAGGATGTGGGTCATGCAAATTACAGCCGCAGCGCAGCATGCAGGGGGGTTTGAAGTGCCACCTTCAGAATGGTTTTGCCCAAGAGCGCACTGCCGCCATACGCATACGTGCGTACGTACGCACGCGTCGTACGTGCTTTAAAATGCGTAGTATCAGCATTACTGCCATAGCAAGCTCGGAGCGTTTGAGGATCGTTATTGCTAACCCCCGTGTTGTGCCGTGCCTCGTGGGACCCTCTTCACCAGGAAATCGGTAAGTAAGCACCACCACGTGTTATCTCATTTGTTCTTCTTTTGCTTTCCACCACATCTCAGCTCCCTTATTCTTAAATAACCTCTTCCTTTTTTCCTTCTCTTCTCCACGCGCTCTCTGGTCTCTCCCTTGTTCCTCTTCTTCTCGTTGAACTTATTTGACCCGTTCACCCATAGCTATCTAATTTACCAACACCCCCCCTCGTGACCTCAGCTGTTGTTTACTTCTCTCTTCCCTCGCTCTCTGATCTCTTTCACCTCTCTGACCTGGAGAACTAAGCACTGCAGGACAGACACGTCCCTCATACTTGTCCCCTATCGAGGCTTCTGCTGGGTGTAATTCTAGAAAGTGAAGTTTTGGAGGTGTTTTAGACTTGTATCGCACTATCGTCTGATTCTATGCCTTTTTCCTCAAATTAAATAAAACAATTTGAACGCCCAAAAAAACATTGAACAACCCTTTTCAGTACTGCAGTGAAAATCGAGCCTTTTCATTCCCATGTTTTTCTTCCTGTCTTTGAATTGTTTCTGACCACTTGTTGAAAACTCGCTTCTTGCTTAAGGAACAATTTGAAAATGTGGGTTGGTAGTTGTTGGTAAATCCTGCCATTTTAGCTAAAGAGGGGATTTTTTTGTCCACAGGGCAAAGGGGATGCTAGGGTATGTGATGAGCATGTTTCAAAACTTGAATTCGTAACAATCAGTATGCCACTCTGTTTACTTTGACCTCCAGCAGGGCCGCCAGATGTCTGTTTACACTCCCAACAGGAGCAGGGGTGGCTCATGCATGGTATTAACATGGGATTTCTCTAGATATTCCGATTTTGCAGGCAAACTCTGCGCCACGATTGCATGTTCCCCCAGAGTGAATATAGACCTCTTTGCTGACCATAGTAGATTTTGCTCATAATATGTATTTTTAAAAAAAATATATATATATATTACTACGAATTCACAACAGTGAGGTTGTACAATGATTTCTCAGCATGAAGGCCCTCCCCCATGGCACATGACCACCTTGACATTGGGAAAGAGGTTCTCTTTGGAAAATAACGCTTTCAAGGTAGTGCTGTTTTTGGAGAGGTGTGGTGCAGCGGCCAGGGCAGCTGACTTCGGAGCACAGGGCTCACGGTTCGAACCCTGGCTCTGGCGGCAGCTCAGCTCAGAACCATGTGACTCTGGGATATTTTATTATACAGAAGTTTTTAAACTATTGTTGTGTGGTTAAAAAAAATTGCATGGAAACATATTTGGCTATTAATCTTGTATCGTTTCTCACTTAACGAGTTTTTATTAAACCACTGTTATCTTCTTATTGTGTTACAAATATGATTATAATACCTTCATTGCGTCCCAATTACTTTAAGGAAGACAACAGGAAGTACTCCCGAGGTCGGGCTTAAATCCCGCCCACCGGTAAAAAAATGGTGGGGAGCCACGGCCAACTGCCGATTAGGTCAAGGGAGCCACAGGTCAAAAAAGTTTGGGAACCACTGGGTTAGGGCAAGCAATTCCTTTAAAATAAAAAGGCGGATTCACACTAGAATTTACTTTCTCTTAACATGGGCGGGAAAACGAATTCACCAAGCACTACTCATCAGTACATCAATGGACAAGGTTTTAAGGCAGTTCTGCCAAGTAGATGTATGTCATGTGCCACACCGCAAGTCAGTGTAGGCTTTTTGGCCAACTGCATTTCGCATGTTGGGGATTTTAAGACCATACTTGTCTTGAGGCATTTTCTCTGGGTCCTGGAGCGGCCATTTGCTTTTGGGCTGTAGACATGGTGGGTCATGTAATTTGCTATTCATGTCCCATGACATCAGGTGCTATTGCACTTGAACTGGAGAAGCAGGCTAAACCCTATGTACACTTGATTCTCCAACTAGGAAGAGGCTTACGGCTAGAGCGGTTGACCTCGAAGCTGGGGAACCGGGTTCGAGTTTCGGCAACGACGCTTAACATCCTGTGATTCTGGGCAAATCACTTAATCTTCCTGTGCCTAACAAAAATGAATGTGTCCATCTGTAACGAAACTGGTGCTCATGTAAAGCGCTCCGATACCCGATTTCTCGGGCCTAGTTCGCGCTATATAAAACTCTAAAAAAAAAAAAAAAAATAGTGAGAACAGGTAGACAAGCATTACGCGTTGGTAAGGGGTTTGGAACTCAGTTTATAACACAATAAGTTACACTCAAGCCAAGGTACAGTTATTGCTATATATTTGAGAAGGTATGCAGGCTTATTTTGAGCCTGACAGACAGCCATACTTTGAGATCAGCGCCTGCCTGGTGGACATCTCACTGTCATCAGTGCAACCACCAATGCAACAGATGCATTTAAGGCAGAGTAATTGGTCAACATGGCCCAAAGCCTATATGAGCGCGTTCTGAAAACATTTTTGTTTTTCTTAACTAAACCTCTGAATTTCGTGTATGTTTTAGAAAAGCTAAAAATCAATGGTCCTGACTCACAAGATGTTTACTCACTGTGCTTCTGAGCCCATTGTTTCTCCAAACCTGGCAGCCGAGGCAGAGAACTCATTTGATTGTTGTCCTGCCATAAATAGGACTAGTTAGCACAACTAGGACAAGGCAGTCCAGTGGGGGTTCAGAAGTCAGTTTTCTAATGTCAGGACCAGCTAAGTCTCTACTGTTGGAAACCCAAAGGTTACCCCACGTCTAAATAGGCAGAGGAACCACAAGTTCGACCAGCGAGTGTCTACTACATTTTGGCTGATGGCCTACATCTAAAAAAAATCCAAATGACCCCTTAGGTATTTTATTAGCACGTATGAAAGAAGTGCAATCAAACGAGGAACGGAGTGCAGTCAAAATTAGGAGGAACACAGAATATTAGCCAGATTTAGCACACACTGGCTCTGAGAATGACTCCAAGCACAGTTAAAGAGACTTACTGTCTTCAGGAACTCTCAAGGCTAGGTGAAAAATATATTTCTACTACAGAAAAAGTTGTCCGTGAATTGTCGGCCCTTTGGTCTCTGAGCAGCCCCAGATGCAAGAATGGATAAAACAGGATTTTTTTCCAGTTTTATTTAGCACAAACTCGGTCCGAAGGTATTGAAGTGCTTTACATGAGCAGCAGTTACATTCATTTTTTTGAAGGCGTGGGGAGATTAAAGAATTTGCCCAGAATCACAGGATGTTGAGCTGACTGCGAGACTTGAATCTGGTTCCCCAGTTCCAAAACCAGTATCTCTGGCCATTATGCCTGTCCTTTTTTTTGGTCTCTCAGCATCCCAAGATGCAAGGTTGACTAATGCTGCCACTTTGATAAGATTACCGGGAATCTGCAAATACACTCACAAAAGGGATAACCCAGAAATCCACCACCTTAAAAGAGTAGCGGCTCCACCCAGCTCAAGAGGCATTGTTCTCAGGGTGGTCAAAGATAGTTCCCGAAAGACAAGTGTCTCTGGATCTAGACAGATGGATCATTGGTGGTCCAGTAGTGAGCTTCTGCAGCACAGGATGCTTCAGGAAGCATCTGCCAGGGGTCAAATCACTGCCAAAGTCAACATTAATTAAGGGGGACTAGTGGTGCTAGTTTCGGCATTGCACCGTAGGTACATGTCATATGTGTACCAGAACTTCTTGGGTTCCCATTTCAAACTTGTGGTCACATGTTTGATGGCAGAGGCACCCGTTGGCTCCACCAAATCATCATTTGAGTCTGGGGAACTAGGATTTAGAATTTGAGTGCAACCAAAGCGCGAAACAATGATGTCTAAATAACTGCAAAGCTCTTGAAGAATGACTAAAATAGTCTGTAAATCAGGGCGGCCACCCATAGTAAATGGACATTGCTGTAAGGCCATTGGGAGAGCAGGCCATCCTCAGGGTTCCTCCCAGAGGTGAAGATGGCGTATTTTGGGATCACTAGAAGTCAGAGCCCGTACAGGATCGCTCATCACACTTGCAGTCCTGTCCTTGAATGCTGCAAACACACTGCATATGCTTCTTGACCCAGAGATATTCTTAAGTTAGTTATGACCATCCCAGCTGCATGAGTCTCATGGTTTTTGGGATGCTTGCCCCCTCAGTATGACAGCCGCACAAGCTTCAGTTAGTTGGACCTTGCTGATTTCTCTTTCTGGTTGTCAGTGCAAAAACACAGCTCTGCTCCTTACAGTGTCACTCTGGGGTTTTGCACAGAGTCTCATTCATCAGATCCTTCTTTCAAGGTTTGAGGCGTGACCTTAGCGGTGCCTTGGCTTTTTGCTGTTCTCTCTGAATGTATTTTATGGTGGTGATGTGTTGTGGCAGCCTGGTACTGCTTTGAACTGCTTGAGGTTTTTTGAGGAAGTGATATTGAACCAGAGAAAAGCAGACCAGTTGGGTGTAGTAGGAAAACCACTGCTCACACACTTAGAGATACAAGCAGCGCTGAGTGAACTGTACAATTAGAGAAAACAGGTTGTAGTCTAGTTCCCAGGGCACCTGCAGCTTACGCTAAAGATAGAGCCTTTTACATTGCAAAAGCATAGTCTGGAGGGCAGCTTTGAAGTGGTCTCCCCATAGAGCCTATAGAGAGAGTTTGTAGCAGGGTACTCCCTTCTATAGTTTACATACCCTAACCACCTACAAACTTCAATTTCCAAGTATCTGTCTCTATTCAACCACTATTCCATCTCACATCGTTGCTCTTGATGCAAGAGAATCTTCAACAATGGCGTTTAGTCAACAATGTACAAATTCTTCCAATAGTTGGTAGAAGGTTGTTTATAGTTTAACTCACTGGGGCTCACCTACAACTACACCAGCACGTGTCTGCTGCAATTGGAAAGTCAAATGATGGGTAAGTGGGGAGATTGCAAGGGAATGTTTTTTAACAAAATTGGATGAGTAACGTAATTCCTAGTGAAAGAGGTACCCAAGTGCTACAAGCTCCCACTAGTAGGGTGTAACTATAAACCAGTGTTACCTCCAGGATGTTCAAGTTAATGAACACCTATTCCCACCTTTTCCCAGCAACCATCTCGTGGGTCGATTTATATAATATTAATTCAGTTGCGTAGCTAATGGGTTAAAGCAAATAACATTGTAGTATGTAAGAATTCCTCCGGGCCATAGGTCAAGGCACAAATGCCAATGTACGTTGGGAAGAGCACATACTGTGGAGTTGGTTGTACAGCTCCTTGAAGACATCTGCTTTCTTGCTGAAAGCTAGTCCGCAGTCCAGGTCACCCAGCCTACCCACCCATGCCAGCCACGACAGGCCTGATGGTGCTCGACAGAACACATGGTCAGCCCTCCATGCTTTCTTCAGTTCAAACAATGGTCTGACTACCCCACCGCACCCGCGATATCGTCAGTCGAAAACTAGATATTGTAACCCCAGGAGGGACAGCAGTGACAGGACGTAGGTTCCAGTAGGCTTTGCAGAAATCTCCCCTACCTATGCCAACTTTGATGATTTTTTGCAAGTCAATATTTTTAGTGAGTTTATTGTGCCAGGTCGATGTATTTGAATTTGATATTTTGACATTCAACTGATCAAGTAGCTAGAAGGGAGACCAATATGGTAAGGAACGTACTAGCTTCCAGATCTTCAAAGGACAAAGAGCTAAGCAAGAACGCAAACCGGACGACATCTGGTGGAAGATAACATCCAAGGGGATGAAAAGGACTCGAAGATCGTGTATGGCAACTGCCAGGGCGGCTCCACCTAAAGCCCGGGGTAGGATTGAAAGAGTACAGAGGGATTAACTGCTAGGGGTTGATGCAAGAAAAACTCGTAAGAGCCAAGGGCAGCCATTCCATGTAAAGGAAAAAATATAGACACTGTTTCTTTTTGTCTTGCACCATCCCTGGGCAATTGCCAGTGTGACTTGCCGTCTAGAGCGGTGAAGGAAGGATACGCCAGAGGATATGACCTGCCAAGCCTGAGAGAAAACGCATGACAGAGTAAATGAATAACAAAAATAAGTTGATCGTAGGCTAGCGAAGTCCAAACTTCATTCATTATCTAAGGACAGGAGAAGAACTTGTAAGTCGCCATTACTACTGCATCTTACTTCCTCCCTCCATTAATTAAATGTTGAGGCCTCTGCTTCCTTCCAGATTCCTGATGCCCCCGGCTTCTTTATTTTCTTTTCCTTATAATGCAACTCCTCTCCAAGAGAAGATATTGATGAAGGAGGAACAGCTATGCACTTATTCTTTTGTCTGTCCTCCTGCACAGATTATGGTTTTGTTTCTAAGATACGAGTGGGAAGGGCTGTGAAACCATGGCTGGGTGTGCGGGTTTCTCCATAGTCTGGAAGCCTCCCTGTCAACAATTAACGAATGCTAGGGGATCAGCAGGGCTGTGTCCCTAAATCTGTAGTAGCAATTCTGCTTCTCAAGTCAGGCGGAAGCAGCCAGGAAGGTCAGGCAGCTCACGAACGGATTTGAAGGGCACTCCACAGTTGGTGACGGGGATCAGTATGACGGGTTAGTTGCTTCTGGTGTCGTTCTCTTTCATGAAAAGGAGATATATTAAATAAATCCCTAAAGGAGTAAAGAACTCTTCAAAAACCAGATTGGCCAGATCCCCCTACAGGTGTATGTGCTGCTCCTGATTACCTTATTTCCACCATTGCTCATCAACAATGCAAAGCAGCCATTATCATGATAATCCATACATTGCTCACTAATACCACACCAAGGTAGTGCAGACATGTGATCCACACAAACTAATTGGGGAGTCCCCAGCCCTAGCTAACCCGGTTCCCTACTTTTATTCCAAGGACACCAGTTGTTTATGGACGGAAAGGCCTCACCCACATTGTCGTGGCATGCTTCATTATCGGCCAGTCCGCCACACCGTGTTAAGATAATGCCAACCTGGTAGTCTCAACCTTAACGCGAAAAAACATTCTTTGGGAAAGGGAGCTCAGAACAAAGTATTCTCTGGTAAATATAGGGATCCAGATACAAAGTCTAAACTACCTCTGTGTGCTCCCAGGATGTTTCTTTTTTGATGAAGGCAAACAGGGTAGGATTAAAAAAGACTGTTCCACATTCAAGAAACAACCACGGCGGGGTGTATCAAAGTGGTAAGGACTCACCACACCCCAATGTCCTCTAATGCCAACATGTTTTGGCCCTCAATCTGGATACCCACCTAGAAAAATAATGAGTCTCTAGATGGAGGGTCCTGGGCCTTCGTCAGGGCAATTCCAAAAAATCCCTACTGTCCATGAAGCAAACTGGATAGAATCGGTCTTACCTATTGACTCTGTGTTGTCAGTACACCTAAAAAAAGAAAAGATATGCAAAAACCGTTACCAGGTATCCACTATATGGAATAAAACAAAAACAAATTTGTTAAAAACTGTATTTTTAATGTGAATCACTCAGAACACACACAGTGAAAAGCACGCATGATTGACTTCTAATAAAATTAATTAATTCAATGCATGAAAATATGGAGTGAACATGCAACACTCGTGTCCACAACTTACCCAGCAGTCGTCAGGGATCTGCACCATCAGTCACTATGCAGTAGGACCGCATGTGTAGTCAGGCACTAAAGATAACAAGCATTTTCAATGCAATAGGTCTTGCATTTGCGAGCTTTTAAGCTATTGGCATTGTGAATGACAATGCCTTTTATTTATGTGTTTTTTAAAGCAACACATATATAAAAGGCATTGTAATTTTTAATGCCAATAGCTCAAACTCTTGCAAATGTAAGACCACTCTAATGGTGGCCGCGCCCCTTTCTTTAGACGCTGCTCGCCGTATGCAGGTTACAGCGAGCAGCGTCTAAAGAAAGGGATGACGCCAACATTAAAGTGAAAGCGCGTATGGTGCGCTTTCACCCAAAGCGGAAAAAAAAAATATTTAAAAGGTTCTGTAGCGTGTCCGCTAAAGTAACGTTCCCCCATTGTTAATTAAATAAATAAATAAGCGCGGCAGCTAAACTGAAAGCGGCCCATGCTGTAATTTAAATAATTAAATAAGTGCGTCTGCTATAGTTAAAGTGGAACGCGCTATAATTTAAAAACAAATAATATAAAAGCAGGCTCTGGACCGGGCACGGAGCGTCTGGTATGCTGAGCTGCTGAACATGGCCATCGATCCTCCGATCAGGCTGCCCCTTCAGGAGGATCTTCTGTTGCAGGAGCAGGGGAGGGTTCCCCACCCGAACCTTTCCACTCTCCGCTTTCATGCATGGAGATTGAGTGACCACAGTTGACAGCCTTCGACCTTCCTCCTGAACTCTGTAATGTCATCTTGGCAGCTAGGAGTCCCTCCACCAAGATGGTTTACACCTGCCTTTGGAAAAGATTTGTGGCATGGTGTGCAGGAAAAAACGTTTTTACCCCTTTCTGCCCCCCTTTCTGAAGTCATACTGTTCATTCTTTCCCTTGCCTAGCAGGGCTCTGCTTTGGGCACTCTTAACGGCTATCTATCTTCTCTTTCTGCCTTTTTGAGGCTGTCTGGCCAAACCTCATTGTTCAAGTCCCCTATAGTACATAGGGTCTTAAAAGGTCTTGTCCATCTCTTCCCTCCTTAATCATTTATTATGCCTCGGTGGGTCCTTAATCTGGTTTTGACATTTAATGTGTGCTCCTTTCGAGACACTCCATAATGGTCCCCTCAGGCTTCTGACAGTCAAAACAGCCTTTCTTGTGACGATTCCATCTGCCTGTAGAGTGAGTGAGCTGCAGGCCTTATCATGTAAGCCGCCTTACACCTCAGTCTATCCTGACAAACTGATGCTTCGCATGAGGGCCTCCTTTCTACTGAAAGTGGTCACCCCATTTCATGTAGACCAATCAATCACTCTGCCTACCTTTTACGCTTCTCCACATCCCTTTAAAGAAGAGGAGTGACTCCACCGTCTGGACCCAAAAAGAGGGTTGTCATTCTACCTTGACCGTATACAACTGATTCGGGTGGATGACCAACTCTTTGTGGGTTATGTTGGTGCAAAGAAGGGTCGGCGATGCAGAAGCGGATCATCTCTAGATGGGTCGTACTCTGCATCAAAATCCACTATTCACTGGCTATGAAGCAACCTCCTGAAGGTTTGCGAGCTCATTCCCCCAGAGCTAAAGCTGTGACCACTGCATTAGCACATGGAGTTCCGGTCCTGGACATCTGTCAAGCACCAATGTGGGCTTCCCTGCACACATTCTCCAAAAAGTACTGTCTGGACAGTCAAGTCCGTAGAGATGTGCACTTTGCCCGTTCGGTCCTGCAGGAGTTCCTTGTGTGACATTGGTCCGCAGACCCACCTCCGGGGAGGTATTGCTTGGGTATCTATTCAAAGGTAAGAAATCTGCGGCTAGAAGTCTCTATCAGATAAACAAGTTACTTACTTTCAGTAACGCCTTATCAAGTAGAGACTATATCTAGCCACATATTCCTCGCCGACCCACCCATCCTCCTCTCTCTGCGAACGGATTTCTAGGGACAGGGATAATCCCTTTCAGGGCCCTAGTTTTCCACACCAGAGGTCAGTGTTCTTGATGGCCCTGCGCTTCTGGCGTGGAAAGTCGCAAAAGGAAATTGACATCAGTGTGCCTAGGTGGTGCCTAGATAGGTGCTGAAGACGTCACTTCCGGTGCAGACTACGCCGACAATGCAAGCGGAGCCGAACGATGCCATCCACTTGCGCAGACGATGTCGACAATGTACCGGAGCTGAATTATGCACCTACCTCCGCTGAGGGGGAACTGCTCAAGAAAAATCTTCTGGATCCAGTCTGACACCTGCGAAAATTCAAAGGTAAGGAGTCTGCGGCTAGATGTAGTCTCTGCCAAATAAGACGTTTCCGAAGGTAAGTAACTTGTTCGTCAAGAGGCATGCAATGTAGAATTCCTACTCTGGTGTTTATGACTTCAGGTTATTTATTGTGGGTTCTACACACTGGCGCCCATGTCAAGAGGTGGGCCGTGCAGTGTTTGCAAATCGACTCCTTGTCACGAGATGTGTGGTGCACGATCTGTACTCTGAAATACACTTCATGAGATGGGCAGGTGTCTTTATCATTAGATGTGAAGTGCAGGCTCTGTACACTATTGTCCATGTCACGGTGTGGCATGCAGTGCAGGGTCCGAGACGTGCAGGGCAGGATGTGTGCACTGGTGTCTATATCATAAGATGTGCAGTGAAAGATCAGTGTACTGCTGTTCATGCCAGGAGACATGCAGTGCGGGGTCTTTTCACTGTTGTCCAGGTCATGAGACGTGCAATCTAGGATGTGTGCACTAGTATCCATGGCTGCATGGCATGAGATAAGCTGTGCAGAATTTGCACGGTAGAGTCTTGAAACATACAGTGCATGATCTGTACAGTGGTGTCAATATAATGAGAAGAGCCGTGCAGGATATATGAACTGGTCTCCGTGCCATGAGACGGGCAGTGCAGCATCTGGACGCTCATGTCCTGTCATCAGACGCCCCACATCAGTATGACGTCACCAGAGACGTGCAGTGCACGATTCATCTCCATAGTCTGCACAGGCTGTTCCTACCAGAGATCTTGGCTCGCGCTTCCAGATGTGGAGGCAGTGCGCATTGCCTCACTGCTTGTGGAATGCCTTTCCCCAGCCCGCGTGAGTAATGTGGATGGACGCAGATGTATGCTTAAGTTCAGAGGTTGGATGAAGTCACTCTCAGTGGGTTAAGAGTGCGTGGGGGGAAGGGATGTCTGACGTGAGAACCATGTCCACCCAGAAACTGCAATGATAAATTCTCGCCCCCTACCCTTTCCCCAGGAGAGAGATAGAATTAGCGTCGTGTTTTCTGAGGAAGTGAGAACATGTGGAGGTGGGAAAATCCTATCTGTGCGTTCTGTGGAGTCTCGCAGAGGGACCCGGAGACATCATCTCCCTCTGTGTCTCTCCCCTTAGCTGTTCCTGCCCGTCACATGCGTCACCCACCCTCTCTCTTCCCTCTGCACGCACTGCCTTCCTGCTTTCACCGGCCTCTCTTATCCAACCACTTTTTTGTCCTCCATCCATCTTCCGTATCCCTCTACCTTTAACATACCCTGCCCTGGATTTTTTCATGTTATTGATTTATATAGCGCGAACTCGACCCGAAGGTATTGGAGCGCTTTACATGAGCACCGTATTTACATTACACATTCAGGCACGGGGAGATTAAGTGATTTGCCCAGAATCACAAGATGTGGGCGCGACCCCGAGGCTCGAACCCTGGTTTCCAGCACCAAAGTCGGCAGTCTAGCCGACGGACCACATCCTCTCCCCTTGTGGCACCACTTCCCAGCGCTAGATCTTTCAAAAGTCTAAAGACTTCTGCTGATTCATAAAGGTGGGCGATCCACTAGAAGCTCGAGCTCAGGGCTGGCTCAGGGCTGGCTCTGGCCCAGCTCGAGATCCTCTTGGAACCTCGAGCCCAAAAACGAGGCAAGCTGTCACAGGGGGTCATGTGATTTAGTGGATACAAATGCCAACCATGTAACATAGGGATTGAGGTTCGAATACTAGCTTAAGGTCCGCATCCTGCTAAAATCACTGTGCTATAAAAACCACTGTGTAAGATAGTTTGCGTCTTTTATGCGAAGTGCTTTCATGTCCTCAGGTAAAGTTCCACTTAAGTAAAATTGCCAAAAATAAAATGTGGAGTCTGCCTATAACATATTGAATAATCTCATTTTTGAAGAATTATTGACAAAGCATTAACCTTTGAGGTAAAAAAAATACACATCTAGTGGCTGAATTGGCATGAAATTGGGAAATTTTGAATAAATCCCAACTTCATTGCGTGATCAAATTGTGTGACCTTAGGCAAATACTTTGTCACCAAGCCTCCTTTTTGTTGATTCTCACATATCAGAGCACCTTCACATACTTATGTTCAGGCTGTGCGCTGTACAAAAACCTCTCATATATTTGATTTAATAAACTATAATAGTGCTCTGTATAAAATAAAAATCTAGGCCCCATATAGGATACACGAGACAACTGACTTGTCTCTTTGTTCACTAATAGCATTGTTATCAAGGAGGGGGCAAGAATGTTGCTCAGTTTCTGTTTGAATATTAACAAATACCTCTCAATGCAGAGATACAGTATGATGTACTGTGATGAAACGCTTCTGCGTGTTAAAGAAATATGCTTTTTTGAATTTTGAACACATCATATTCTAACATGATGTTTGTTGCATGATTACATGCGAAATATTCTCATGACTCGCCTTGTGCACGGCTCTTAGAGCCAGGGCTGGACAGGGAACCCAAAGCCCTGCAGGTTGGAAAAGCTTGCTCACTGCTTTTGTTACTGGGGGCCGATACTGCAACACTGCTGCAAAACTGGCCCCAGTAACGAAACTGGCCCCCACCGCTACAAAACCGGCCCCACCCTTCCAGCCCCCCGGGGAAATGCCCGATGACCGGTACGGCCAGTCTGGCCCTGCTTAAAGCCTGAGCCGACCTTTGGCTGGGGTCTGGCTCAGCTCTCCCTGTTAATTTGCTGCCTCGCCCACCTCTACTGATTCATCAGTGGTCGAACAATAGCAGGGTCGGTGCAACCCTTTAGTGAATGCTCGACATGTTTCATCTACAACTTTGCAGTCTCTGCCTTCCATGCTGCATCCACCTCTCCCCTCACCACGCCCTGCTTGGTATACTCCATACACATCTTCATGTACAGAAGTTCTTGCTTAATGATTAATTCACCAGTGTGTTGGGAACTTCCTGTCTTCCGTGTTTCACCAGCCCTCTGGCTTCAGAACCACATTCTGTCCATACTTTAATCACCCGTCAGAGCTTCCTGCTGTCCACACCCCTCAGAGCCTACTGCTGTCCACGCCCCCCCCGGAGCGTCCTGCTGTCCACGTCCCCAGAGTTCCTGCTGTCCACGCCCCCAGAACTTCCTGCTGTCCACGCACCAGAGCTCCCTGCTGTCCACGCACCAGAGCTCCCTGCTGTCCACGCACCAGAGCTTCCTGCTGTCCACGGCCCCCCCAGAGCTTCCTGCTGTCCACGCCCCCCCAGAGCTTCCTGCTGTCCACGCCCCCTCAGAGCTTCCTGCTGCCCACGCCCCCCCAGAGCTTACTGCTGTCCACGTCCCCAGAGCTTCCTGCTGTCCACGCCCCAGAGCTCCCTGCTGTCCACGCCCTCAGAGCTTCCTGCTGCCCACGCCCCCAGAGCTTCCTGCTGCCCACGCCCCCAGAGCTTCCTGCTGCCCACGCCCCTCAGAGCGTCCTGCTGCCCACGCGCCTCAGAGCTTCCTGCTGCCCACGCCCGCAGAACTTCCTGCTGTTCACGCCCCTCAGAGTTTCCTGCTGTCCACGTCCCGAGAGCTTCTTGCTGTCCACCCCCTTCAGAGCTTCTTGCTGCCCACGCCCCTCAGAGCTTCCTGCTGCCCACGCCCCCCCAGAACTTCCTGCTGTTCACGCCCCCAGAGCTTCCTGCAGTGCACGTCCCGAGAGCTTCCTGCAGACCACGTCCCGAGAGCTTCCTGCTGTCCACGCCCCTCAGAGCTTCCTGCTGTCCACCCCCTCAGAGCTTCCTGCTGTCCACCCCCTCAGAGCTTCTTGCTGTCCACCCCCCTCAGAGCTTTCTGCTGTCCACGCCCCTCAGAGCTTCCTGCTGCCCACGCCCCTCAGAGCTTCCTGCTGGCCACGCCCCCCCAGAACTTCCTGCTGTTCACGCCCCCAGAGCTTCCTGCAGTCCACGTCCCGAGAGCTTCCTGATGTCCACGCACCTCAGAGCTTCCTGCTGTCCACCCCTCAGAGCTTCTTGCTGTCCACCCCCTCAGAGCTTTCTGCTGTCCATCCCCCTCAGAGCTTCCTGCTGTCCACGTCCCGAGAGCTTCCTGCAGTCCACGCCCCCAGAGCTTCCTGCTGTCCACGCCCCTCAGAGCTTCCTGCTGTCCACGCCGCCAGAGCATCCTGCTGTCCATGCCCCTCAGAGCTTCCTGCTGTCCATGCCCCCAGAGCGTCCTGCTGTCCACGCCCCTCAGAGAATTCTGCTGTCCACGCCCAAGAGCTTCCTGCTGTCCACGACCCTCAGAGCTTCCTACTGTCCACGCCCCTCAAAGCTTCCTGCTGCCCACGACCCCCAGAGCTTCCTGCTGTCCACGCCCCTCCAAGCTTCCTGCTGCCCACGCCCCGCAGAGCTTCCTGCTGCCCACGCCCGCAGAGCTTCCTGCTGCCCACGCCCGCAGAGCTTCCTGCTGTCCACGCCCCGCAGAGCTTCCTGCTGTCCACGCCCGCAGAGCTTCCTGCTGTCCACGTCCCACGAGCTTCCTGCTGTCCACGTCCCACGAGCTTCCTGCAGTCCACGTCCCGAGAGCTTCCTGCAGTCCACGCCCCGCAGAGCTTCCTGCTGTCCACGCCCGCAGAGCTTCCTGCTGTCCACGTCCCGAGAGCTTCCTGCTGTCCATGCCTCTCCTTCGCAGCAGGTCCAGGCCCCCCTGTAACGGTCTCCTCCATCCCTGTCTCAAACCTGACAGGATCTTCTGGATTAGCAGCGCCTATTCCCCCTGCTTCTAGTGTCACTTTCATGTCAATGAAGCTTCCTTCTTTCTGGGCACATTTACATCTCAGTTCACGCTCCTGCTTCTTCTTCTCCCTTCCAGTTGCTTTCTTATAGTCATCATCACTTCTTTCTCCTGCTTCTTCTGACTGTCTCATTGTCCTCCAAGCTCCTGGCTCTTACTCTTTTCCTCTTGGCCCTTCTCCCACTGCCCTCAGCTCTCCAACTTCATGCTTACTGTTTTCTCATTCTCTCCTCGTCAGAGCCTATCTCCAGGTCTTCCTGCTACTCTCCTCTTTCTCCTCCCTCCCCTCTGTCAGAGAGTGTGCAGGGCTGTATTACTAAGCTCTTGTTCACTTCCTGCTCATCTAACTGCTACCTCTGCATCACTTCCTGGTCTTTCAGAAGCATCTATTCACTCACTGTGCTCAACGCTTCCTGTACCCTAGCTTCATCTGCCCTCAGTTTAAGTACACACTATTTCCCATTCCTCCTCCATCTTTTTCTGCTCTCATTCGCGGGCTTACGCTCTTTTCTACTCGTTGATACTGTACATAATGATAAATGACGTGGTTGTAAAAGGAAATATCCTTGGCTGAATGGACTCAACCTTAAAGACAGAGAAGGCATCATCTCTATCCCCGTTCTCCTCGCAACCATACAGCACCAAGAGTGGAGTTTTGCAAGAATAATCTCATTGCTTTTGTTGAATGTCATCATCAAACCGCACCCAGAACTCATCAATTCTTCCAACCTTGCACACTACAGCTACATTGATGATATCCAGAAAATCTTCAAACTGTATCAGCCAAATGATCTTCAGCTTTCAAAATTAGATTACCACCTCAAAGCCACCAGTGACTGATAGTTACCCTCATACCCAACAAGTAAAAAAACAGGAAACCTAAAATACAGGCAATGGAAAAAAATTCAACCTACTAAGAAAGCGTCCTAAAAAAACATCAACACCACCAACTACCTCTTCTGAGATACAGAAATTTGGAATGATCCTGGACTCTGCCCCCTCTGTGATCCCACAGCCAACCAACTAACCAAATCCCTGTTCCATACCATGAGAACACTCTGATCCTTTCAATAACCTCACTCACCTTAGCACGTCCTGAATATGCTATTGGACTATGCCATGGAGTCTCTATATGTACTATGAGAGAACGGCCAAGAATTCAAAATGCAGCCACAAGACAAGTTCTGCACCTAGAGATTTGCAACCAAATGTCACCTTCACTAAAGGCTGTGCACTGGCTGCCTGTTGCCAGAAGATCTCATTTCAATTACTGTGCATAACCCACAAGGCAATAAATGGTGCTGTACCAATACTTTTACAGATGAAACTCAAGAAATACTCCTAGACAAGGACACTATGCTCAAGATTGGCCCACAAATAATTGTTCCATTTTTTTAATAAGAAAACTGTTGGTGGTACATCCATCTCCATTCAAGCTGCTAAACTAAGGAATGCAGCAAAAATAGCGGCTACCATAAATCACCTGGAGTTTAGAAGGATGCTGAAAACAAGGTGGTTCCCAATTTGAACCCAGAGTCCAAAACATCTCACTACCAGCAGGAAGTGAGGCCTTAATGTAGCACTGTAAGTAGAAGGATCAAGTACTCCTGATGTTATCTACAAATTACAATGTCCCAGAACAACATATATAACACATTATTGGCAAAGACAGAAAACAAGGGTAAATCTGGAAATGGGATTGAAATACAGCCTCTATCACACTTATCTATGGAGACACGAAAAGCAGCCATGAAATTCTGACAATATTTAGTGCTCCCATAATCTGAAGGATTCAACTCTGTAGCTACAAATAAAAAACTATAAATAAAAATGTCTTCTTGTACTCCTTGGCCTGATACAGCATGTGAGCTATCAACCAAAGGTGCATGAATTACATACCAGGCTTGTTTCATACCCCTACAATCTTAATCCATGTCATTCCATGTCTCCTTCTGTCCTAAAGTGCTTACCTGTCCAGAGTAAATTCTACTGAGCTCTTCCCACCAGACTCACTGCCCCACCCTATATGAGCATGACCCAAAATATGCATAATTACATTCCCTAACAAATTTACTTCCATAGGATTAAACTGAGTTCTATGACAACTGAACAATAGAGTACACCTTCCTTCCATTACCTTAAATTACAGAGACAGAATTAGGAATGCAAATTAAAATATAACTTAAGCATCGGCATCCGTTACAGCAATTCATGATTAAGTCTAGTTAGAATGAAAACTGCATGCTACTAATCTGTAGAACAATTCTAATAAGGTTCCATATTATATGAATAACTTCAACATCTAAAACTAACACTACAAACTAACTCCAGGCTCCAGAGTAGTGTACTACCCTTCCTCAAAGGCTTCAACGCCTCATCAGTGTAGTAAATATAAAGCAAGGGTGCAATACAATTGCTCTCTCTCAGCCCTGTCCCCCTTCCAGCTGCCTCTGCCCTCACTCACTGCAATTGGTCTCTTTCTAATGATCAGCAACATGTCCGCTGCCAGGAACCACCAGCCATGAAGCTCCTTTCCCTGAACCTCACCAAGAAGAATTCCTTCTCTTTGCTCATTCAATGTTGGAATTCAGGTCATTTTCCTTCTGTCTGGCTCGGTTAACTGTAGCGATACGTAAGGTTAAGGCTGGCAGCTTAGGGCATAGTTCTCTGTAAAAATAAGCATGTTGAAGGTGGCATTGGTGTAGGTATGAGGTCTTGTTTGGAGAGGAAGGGTTTCAGCCCTACCCACCCCTGGAGAAGTCTGAGTTTATATGAGTGCTTTAAATGGGCTGGTACTGGCCGGTACTGAGTACCCGCACTTTTTTATTTTGAGAGGGAGAGTACCGGCACTTCTCAAGAGAAATGTAATACTTTTAATTGGAGAGTACCGGCACTTCTCAGAAATAAGCTACCTGCACTTCTATTTTTCCATTTCATGCACTGGTTTATATATCTTTGATGTTGCCTATACTCTGCTTGCGAAGCTATCGCCAGCCATTACCATGTGTCGGAATGGCCTATAGGGCAATTAGGCAGTGCCCGACAGGCTGGTCTGAAAGGTCATTGTGAAGACCCATTTTTTGGCTGTTTGTGGAACGGTTTTATTGTTTGCTGGACTGGTTTTTATGTTAATTTCCCTGATATTAAAACAAACAGTGCCCGCAGCAAGCTCAAATCCATGAGGTCTTCCTTATCTTGCAAAACACTTATACACCTTGCCTTTACAAGTTCAGCCCCATTTGAAAACATGCGCCACTTTTTTAGCTATCTAATTCGCTAGTGGTGGCCACTTTTATTTTGGTGCCTGGACCTATTTTCTGTTCCAGCCCGCGACCCTGCGTGTTTCTCTTACACGCTGTGCTTCGTAAAGCGCTCTGATGCTCTGGGGCCCTGTATGCTATATAAAAACGTCATTTGGAATGGCGTGGGTTACTGGAGTGGCATCAGGGCTTTAATTGGGATTCAAAAACTGGTTGGACTCTCAAAGGGGCATGGCCAATATAATTAAGGGCATGGCTTAACACACATAAACTAAAAATCTGTGCTTAGCATAGTGTGCTGCCCGACTTGTATTTTGCTGTTTCTGTCATTGCATCCAGATATATGATACAACAAGTAACATCATACCTACAAGTCAGGACTATTGGCTTTGTCAATGGTTGTTAGTTGCATAAGATAAATAAGCAGCAACTATGGCTTGTATATAATATTGAAAAAGCTTCGATTTAAAGCCCTGGTGACACCAGGACAATGTTGCTGCTCCTGAGTTTCAAAAAGAGAACGGAAATCCAGAGAGAAAATGACTCTTTAAAGGATTTCCCTTCCCCTACAACGCTCACCTGGCATGACCTCATGCCGTAACTTCTCCACTAGTGAGAAGTGAGCAGTGTGAGCACGCACACATCGATGTGCCTGCTGTCACTGCAGTCCAGAAAAAAACAGACCGCAAGTGCCAGGGCACAAAACAGAGCCGGATAGAGACCCGCTTCGAGGCCCCCTTTAAAAAACTGCCAGTTCTCAGCACCGGTGATGAGACCCGGCCCACTTAAAGCCCTGAGTGGCATTGAGGGCCAACGGAAGCAAAACTGAAACGAAAGAAGTCTGCTACTCAGCGACATGCCCATAATGATTCCTTCTGCTAGGGATAATTGCGCGAAACGCTCGTTAGATTGAGAACGAGACAGTGATACTGCCCCTCCCCTCACTCCCAGGTCTGCCAGTCTCCATGAGGGCTGGGGAGGGTGTGGGGTGATCCATGTGTGGCAGACCCTGAAATCCAATTAAGTGATGTCAGCACTTGGCAGCTCTAAACTGAAGCCTCACTGCTTCAGTTCAGGCGGAACTGCCCAGGTTTGTTTTAACCCCCTCCCCTCCACAATTCTATTGAAATCTGGACATGAAATAATCAGCCAGGGTGGGGTTCTCTCTCTAGAAACAAAGTCAGGTTTTCATTTTTTTCCACATTGGATCGTTAATTTTTACACCTTTGACTCCATCACTAGCTCGTGGCCCCCGATGGGAGTACACGGTCATGGGTGTACATCTTAGGGTATCGGCATATAAAATGTGTGCCTCAACCTAGTTTGCTGATGGTACTGGAAGACAGGAAATCTGGTACTGACGTTCACTCAGTGTTAGTAATGCAAAAAGGCTGCAAAAAAGACACGTGAGTGAGTACGCTAATACTGAAATAATGACAATGAACCTTTCCTTCCTTTAACCAGTACCAGAAACAACTCCTTTCCTTTCCCCATTGAGGGAGGACACTGCTCACAAATACTTTCAGCAGCTTTGGTGCCAGGATCTCAATGACACGCCAATAAAACTTAACACCCTGTGTTGGAAATTGGGTTACTGGTTGAGGGGGGAGAGGTGGGGAGAGGTGGGGAGGCGAAACCCTACTGAAGCAGCAATCACCATCTCTGTTAGGGTAATACACAAGCAAATCCCAATCTAACCTGTGCTTAACCCTCTGCCAGCTTGGCACAAAAGCAAGAAGGATTAATTTAGAGGCAACGTGTAAAGTATATATTCAGCACTTCGAACAGTAAAAACACATAACAAGAAAAATCCCACACCAGCCCTGAAAAATAGCGTAACAATTAATAAATGATTTGATATCAAAACAACAAAACTCCAGTCATTGGAACCGGAGATATGCAATTTTGAAGATTTAAGTGAAAATAGTGCCTAGAAGCACAAAGCATCAATCTGGTTGTGTCGGACCAGGACAAAGTCACAAGTTCAGGCTGACTGCGATGGAGCATGGGCCAGATACAAGGACCAAGTCAGGCTCACTGAACAAAGTACCTTAAATCCTGGTTTGCAGAGCGTTGCAAAATCCCATGTCGATTATTTGGCGCGCAACAGCGGTTCCGAGAAGCTGCAATGTGATGGGGCTTGAAATGCAAAGTTCTTCATCGAAGTTGCGTCGTGCACCAACGGTTCCAAAGAAGCTGTGGGGTTGCAATGCGAAGTCTTGCGTCATCGTTGAGGATGCTGGCAACGAGGGGTTTGTGATGCAAAGGTCTGTCTCATGATGCCTTGCACAGTGGCGGTTCCGAAGAGACTGCGGGCTGCGATGCGAGGTCTAGCGTCAGGGATGCGTCACTCTGTGGCAGTTCCGATGCAGCTGTGAGAAGATGCATCGCAATGCACCAGTTTTGCTTACAGGTACACAGCTAGGCTGGCAGAGCACCTTCAGGCTCACCTCCAAGGGTCTACGACAGAGGTGGCACAACCTGTGGGGTAGGATTCACAGCATACAGAGTTGAGGTGCTGTGTTCAAGGTGGTTGGAGCCCTTTCTGTCCCTGAGGCTCTGATGAGTAGGCCAGCTAACTGGCCCTTAGAGTCACTCTGGTGGTCCTGGGTTCAAGTTGCAGGTCCACTCTTTCTCACTCAGGCAGCAGGGCAACAAGACAAAAGAGTAGCAGGCCTTCTTGTTGAGCAACAAAGTAGTCCTTGTAAGTCTTTTACAAGTCCAGAGTTGTACTAAAGAGATGGTTCTGAGGGTCTAATATTTACACTTGGTGGAAACTTTGAAGTAGAAGAAGGTTCTCAAGGTCTCCCGCACTGGAGGTGTTTGGAATTTCCTCCCTCCCTGTCCTGGCCCTAGCTTTTCTGGGGACCAAAAGACTAGTGTCAAACCCTTTGTGAGAGTGCTCACTCAGGCAGAGGCTTTGTGATGCACACGAGTGGTAGGTTACAGCTCCTCCCCCTTATCAAGTCCGAGATAGCCCATTGTGACAACACCTGTTCCCCCTTTGTCCTACTGTCTGGGAGCAATACACGAGACCAACTGGCAGCTACACCTAGTCATGTGACCCAGGAGACAGGCAGCTGGCATCAAATGGTTGGAACAAGAAAATGCAACTTTCTAAAAGTGGCATTTACAGAACTGTGACTACAAATTTGACTTTACGATTAAAGAGGGTCTTAATTTACAATTCTTTAGACACCAAACTCGATATCCCTCCTGCTCCCAATTGAAAGTTATCACTTGCTAAATGTAATAAGGGAACCCAATGTTATCCTATGGGAGAGGTAGGCCTCATAGAAGCGAAAAACAAATGTAGAAGTTTTTCACTACCAGGACATGTAAAACTTAAAAGCACATGTCCAACATTTTAAATACACTGCACCCTGCCCAATGGACTTTCTAGGTCCTACAGTAGGTGTGACTTATATGTGTTAATAACAGAGGTTTAGGCCTGGCAGCCTCGGAGCTCTCCCAGTAGTCTCTGGGAAGGCAGAGGCTGCTCAGCCAATCCTGGCGCTGCTCTGGGAGAGCAGCGCCAGGATTGGTCTGAGCGGCCTCCTCTGCCGCTCAGACACTGCCTGTAAGCCTGCGGCATTTCTCCAATCCGGCTGTGAACACAGCTGGGTTGGAGAAATAGAAGTATGCATGTATGTTTGACTGGCCTAGGACGGACGGCCAAACATACATGCACACTGTGTGGCACTGCAGCCAGGGCGGCTGACTCCGGAACCCGGTGACTCACGGTTCGACGCCCGGCGCCAGCGGCAGATCAGCCCAGCACCATGTGACTCTGGGCAATAGCTCGCTTAATCTTCCCGACGGCCCCCAGCGCCTTGACGCCCTCGGGTACTTGTTTGCGCTTTACAAATACTGGACATTTACATTTACTTCTAAGTGCCACCATCTGCCTGTCATGGCCCCGCCCCACCCTGCACGCATGCCAGAATCAGTCAAAGAAAAATAAAATGATATTATTTGATTATCATTTTATTTTTCTCTGACTGGCTCTGACGCGTGGGGCGACGATCCTCCGTCATTATCGAGGAGCCGCCCCTGCAACTACAGTCTCTCATCTGCACTCACGGCAGAAAGACGGATTCTTTCTAAGTAGGTTCCCACTGTGACAGAATATACGGAAATCCATTTACAAAGGAGACCTTAGACCTAAAAGAACGCACTTGTCACAACGTGGAAATAATATCACAGTGGGATTCTGATCTGGGGAAAAAAGGCCGGAACGAGGGGACTGTGTATGCAGCCCTAACATGTACATCCACTAACTTACTTACTTGGTGCGGTGGCCGGCATGGGCCAGAACTTACTTTTGAAGAATTTCACAGCAAATTAGGAACGGTGATCGTCATTTGAATTACGAAGCCCTGAAGAAGTCCCAAGAGGGGACGAAACGCGTTGGCTACTTCTGGAGGATGAATTTTGCAAAGAATAAAGGATTATAGAACCTGCAAAAGTGACTCTGTATATTTGATTGCGTACCATACAACATTGGATTTGAAAACCTGTTGTAGGATACTCGACTGCGTTTGAAACTTACACTGAAATAGACTGCCTCATCCCTAATGTATTAATGGTGGAATTTAGAAAAAAGTGGGTGCTGGTCATTTTTTGTTTATACAGGAATCCCTCTTGTGTACACAACTTACAGTACTATAGGAATGCCACGTTAATATCCTCATTACTCATGACGATTGTACTATCCGACATGAAGATTGCTTCAATAGATTTGCTTTGCTTTCTGCAGTTTTCCTCAGCTGAGGTGCATGCTCATTCCCAGTTCCATTTCTGGTCGCGTACCGTCTGATTATTGTATATTAGAATATATATTTGGCAGCAACGGCATCAAACTTTGCCTTCGACGCCTGTATAATGGCCTGAGTTGCCAACACTGACATACTTCAGCTTCAGTAGCAGCACGTTCACAATGAATAATCTTCAGAACACTGCTCTTGCCCCAAATGGCCATCTTAAAAGCCTCCTAAGTTGTCCCAAGGCTGCATCTTCAGTAGTATTAATGTCAAAGTACTGCAAGATTTTCTCCCTGATGTTTCAGGAGAATCAGGTGCCTACCAGTTATCTGCCTGCAACCTGGAATTAGCAGACAACAGCTCCAGCCAGGGCAGAATCATCTCCACCTCCATTGGACTGATGATCAGAGACTGATCAGCGATGAATAGCGCATGCTTTCATTTTCCCAAGCACACCCGTAGATATCAAAAAATCAGTCTCTCCTTGAGGTCCGGGCATGTAGGGAGGAGTAAAACAAATACTAATGGCTGGTTGTGTGTGTAATCCTCCAGAAGTCACTCAGACTGTATAAATCAGTGCATTGTTTCACCTTGATTGCCGCCCTAGACAGTGGTCAGCCCTTGATATCCAACGGTGGGAGAGCATGCAAAGACCCTTGTTAATATCACAAGCCACATAGCAATATGGACACTAAGCAAACAAGCAAAGACAAGACATCCGCCCTAAAAGAACCCGATAAAGGTGGAGGAATAACAACCATGGGCAGACTTTGGTATATGCAAAAAAAAACGCAAATATCTTAAAGAAAAACAATACTTTGGAAGGCAAGAAACCCAATAGCAGAAATTCTAAATATTACTTCCGACATTGCAACTCAAGTATTCAACAATAAATGAAACAACAACCTTTCTAAATAATGAAAGACTATAGATTGAATGCTTCAAGAACATTCAGATATGGAAACTGCACACCGTCTGATATTGTTATTGTTAAAAACAAAATTATTCAATAATTACTTTAACGGCAAAACATATCTACAAACAACGGGAACTGCTATGGACAGTAATACTGGCTGTGATATGCCCACATTTATATGTATTATTTCTTCAAAACAAATTGTACAGATTCACCTATGGAAACCTATGATAAAACAATGGTGGCGTTATATAAATGATGTGTTGACAATATGGTGCAGGACACCAAAAGAACTAAGGGGCATATCTACAAGGGCTGGCGATAAAATTATCGCCGCTTTAGCGTCCGTTTTCGGACGAAAAGCGGCGATAATTTTAACGCCCTATTAGCAAGGACACGCTAACGCGTGAATCCATGCTTCTACGCCCTTTTCTTATCGCCCAGCTTTGCATCTCTAATGAGATGCAAAGTGGGCGTTCCGTGCTAAGATAACTGGAGAAATGTCGGTAACCGACATTTCTCCAATTATCAAGGGAATCGCTAACAAGCATAGCGATAAGAAAAGTAGCGATAACCTCTGTTATCGCTACATTTCTAACGCCTGCTTCAAGACTGACTTAGCCATGATATCCTATGGAAGGTGGATATCATGGCTAAGTATGCCTTGCCCTATCATCAAGCTATCGCTAAACTTTGTGAGATTATCGCTGGATTTCCAGAGATAATCTCACATTTGGCAGTTAGCGCTCTGAATTTTATCGCTTTGGAGATAAGCGTTGCTGATAGCACGCTATCTCCGCGATAAAATCCAGAGTTGGCCGGCGATAATTATCCTCACGCTAAGAGCGCTGAGCGATAATTATCGCCAGCCCTTGTAGATATGCCCCTCAGTGAAGCTCATCATTCAGTAAAATGAACGATCACAACAGGGAAACCAGAGGTAAACTTCTCGCATACATGCCAGTAGATCCAATGCAGGCGGGAGACGCCCGATGTTTGAAGCCAAAAATGGCTTTATTTTCGCAGTCTCCCATCTGAAATTGTCTCTGCTTCAGTTGAAGTCAATGGGAGAAATACATTCTCCTCATTATTTTTTAAAAAGCTCCCACTTTCCTCTTCTAAAAATGTTGGCATGTATGTTCTTGGGCCCCCGGATCACCAACTCTACATTGACATATTAACCACATCTACAGATCTAAACATATTGCTATCAGACCAAGAGTTTTCATCCAATTGCATCTTTTGTAATGGGCAACTTTTAGCGAGTGTGACAAATTATCCCGGAAAAAGATCTATTTCAGCTTAAGCATCCTGAACATGAAATGCTCCAAAAATTCAAACAACGTGGATACACCTCATCAGTTTCACAAAATAGCCAAAAGAGGATTCTTAAAGCAACCCATAAGCAAGCACTGAGAACAAAAGCAAAAAAACTATGGGATACCATCTTAAACGTGCTCTACCCTTAAACCACACAAACAATACAAATAAAAAAAGCATAGAAAAAAGACTGGGGAATTTTTAAACCATTGTAAAGAACAAACCAATTTTTTGTATTTTTATTAACTTTTGTTATAAAAAATGATACAGCGTTTCATTGTGAATAGCATCCCACAGTAGTTACAATATTGCATAGGATATATACCTTCCATAACAGCAGATAACAACCAACAAAAGACAATAAGAAGAAAAGAGATGCAGAACATGTGCAGAACAGTGCCTCATACCAGATTCCGAGTCCATAGCTGTCGTTTCTCCTGTCTAAAAACTTGAGCATCATATTTACCCATATGTCGCCCATTCATGGACAACTAACCTATACCAAGTCTGGGTGTTCCAGCAGATAGCATGTCAGTGGAGCCCAGAAGTCTTTGGGCCTAGAGGCCATAGGCAGTTCCTCCGCATATGTGTCCAACTGTTCTTTACAGTATACAAGTTCCTTTATCCATTGCACCACTGTGGGAGCCGTTCTGCCTCCCCAATGCTTTGCAACCATGCGCTTCGCCAGTTGGGTGCTGACAGCTACTATAAGCTTGTTGCATGGCTTAAGCCTTTTTACCAGTCCTAGTAAACATACCTCAAGTGTACATTCCACAGTTTCCATTGTGATCAACGTTAGCGTCCGAGTTACAATCATCCAGAAATAATAGAGTTACAGGTCCACGCCAGATGCGCAAAGCCTGCCCCATCCTCCCCGCATCTCACGCACCTAGCATCCTCACGCAGCCCATATTTCTGCAGTTTCATCGGTGTGTAATACATTTGATGCAGGAATTTAAAATTTATTATTCTAAGATTACAGTTGGCAGTGAGGCGACCAGTCAATGCACAACATGCTTCCCAGTCTTCCCAAACCAGTGGCACCGCCAACTGCCTATTCCAATTGTCAAGGGAGATAGAGCATTTTACATCAATTTCTCTTTGGGATGCATTATACAACTGAGAGATAAGCCCTCTGGATTCCCCCACTGTTAATACAATTTGTAATGCTTTTAACATCTTCGGCTCATTTGGGAACCCCGGGTCCAGCGCTCTGACAGACATGCGCAACCTGGCGTAGACAAACCCTTGCATTGCATTGCATTGCATTGATTCCCTGATGTAAAGTCGTCCAGGGATAGAAACTTTCCATTTATATACATATCCCCCAATTTAGTAATCCCTGCATCGGACAAAGTACTCAGTGCCCCAGTCTCTTGCGCCACCGAGATATCTGGGTGTGCTGTAATCGGCATAGCCGGTGCAGACAAATATTAACGTCCTGCACGGGCTCCCAGGGCTTTCCACGCTGTAATGGTGCATGTAACGTGTCTATCTCTTTCCTATTCCCCTGTGTTCTGTTTCGTAATACTTAGCAGTCAGCGGGATTGGGTGTGCATTATCCGCCTCTACTGCCAAGTGTGGTAGGTAAGATGAGGAAAGTACCAGTAGTGTGCAAATTGGGCTTGTGCGCAAAGATAATATAATCAAAGATCTGGGGCCTCAAAGCCTCCCGGTGTTTTGCCTGCCCAGACCAATCCCAGCAAACATGACTGAATGGCCTGAAACATGGCTCTATTTAGAACTATTGGGATATTCACGAACAAGTATAACAATTTAGGGAGAATTGTCATCTTAACAACAGCTATCCTATCTGCTAGAGACAGAGGGAGGCGGGTCCATCTGGCAACTTGGTCGCTAAGTTTCGCCAGCACTCGCCCATAGTTCATGCTAATAACTGTTTCAGGGTCTCTGTGCACTCAGACTCCCAAGTACCGAAGAGGTTCACTCGACCGGGCCAGCGGGAACTCCAACTCGTGCGCCATTGTACAACTCAGTAAGGGGAAACACCGTGAAATTATTCCAATTAATGCCCAGGCCTGAGTATCGCTCAAACCGGATATATTCCCGCAATAGGGGCTCCAAGTGTATCGCAGGTTCCCTAACGTACAATAGCATATCATCTGCGTATAAGGAAATAGCGAGCAGACGCTGCCTGAAGCCCAGTGCCGCGCTGGCATGACCCTGTCTTATCTTGCAAGCCAAAGGCTCCAGTGCCCGAGAGAACAGCACCCTGGCAACCGGGCCCGAGTAAATGAGGCGCACCCACTTCAGAAAAAATAGCGGTATCCCCATACGTTGCAAAACTACAAACATATAATCCCAATGTAACAAATCAAAAGTTTTGGCCACGTCTAATAGAACAGCCGCAGCGGGAAGCTCCGGGTCCAACCGGTGCAGCACAGCAAATATAGTACACAAGTTATGTGTGGTGGATCTCTTGGGTACAAAACCCGATTGATCCAGCAGGACCAGATTTGGGATCAGAGGCTGCAGTCTATTAGCGATTATTTTTGCCAATATTTTAGTATCAATAGTTATCATAGAGAGCGGCCTATACGATTCGCACCTATTGGACACCTTATCCGGCTTCAACAACGTCACTATAAGAGCTTCCTGCAGGGAAAGGGGAAGCACACCTCTCTCATACGCTTCAGTGAAGACCTACAAAAATCTTGGGACAAGCGAGTCCGCGTAAGCCTTATAAAACTCACTAGGCAGCCCATCTAGCCCCGCTGCCTTGCCATTTGGGAGCGACATTATGGCCTCTTTAACATCTTCAGTCGTCCAGGGCTGTGTGAGGTACTCACGCTGGCCCAGGGACAGCCAGCCCAGCACAATGTCATCCAAATAGTTTGAGATCTCGCATTCTGCAGAAGGCAGCACAGGCCCGTACAGGTCAGAGAAGAACCTTGTGAACACCCGGCTAATCTCCGGCATAGTGTGACGTGCTACCAAGTCGTTGTCTATAATTTTACAATGTGATCCTGACCCCCAGGCGTCTCCAATTTACTGGCAAGAGAGCGGTCCGGTCTGCCCCCCTAACCATAGCGTTGCGCCATCCATCTACTGGACCTATGCCGTGACTCCTGCTCGGCCACCTTGTTATATTCTGTTATTAAATCTCTCATTTGGGCCAACAGTACATGTGTGGGTGCTTTTTCATATATACGTTCAAGCGCACAAATCCTATCCTCTAAATCATCCAAACGATTCTTCAATGATTTTAAAACACCAGCCTGCGCTCCTATACATTCCCCTCGGATAGTCACTTTAAAGGCCTCTCACAGTGTACCAGCCCTGTCCACCATGCTTTCGTTCTCCGAGAAAAAATTAGTGATGGCTGCCCCAATCGTGACGCGAAATACTTGATCCAGTAGCGACGATGGATTCAGTCGCCACTGAAATGCCAGCCTCGTGTGGGTCGGTATGTCAAGCTCCAAACGTACGGGGACATAATCAGAGAGTGTTTAAGCGAGGTGTCGGACCGACACTGTCCATGCACTTACTTCCTTGGATACAAGCCAGTAGTCCAACCTGGAACATGAGCCATGCACCGTCAATACAAATGTTCCCTCCCTCCCCGCGGGGTTGCGACACCGCCACACATCAGCTAGCCCCTCCGCCTCCATTATTTCATGTATCATTTGCGCAGCTTGTTTCCCATGCCATGTTGTGTTAGCTGATCTATCTAGCTGTGAGTCTAAATATACATTCAAGTCTCCACCCATATCACAGCTGAGGGGGGCAGCGCCGCAACGCGTCTCCAGATATCGTTATAAAACACAGGATCATCTACGTTAGGTCCATATGAATTTACAAAGAGAAGCTTCATGCCACCCAAGCAACCCTGTAGCAGGAGCACCCTCCCATGATCATCTGTTTCCGAGTGGGTGAAGTAACGAAGTAGTGAGCAGATGAATCTTGGTATTTTCCTTTATTCAGACAACCCCTCAGCAATAACATGTAGCCGAGTAACAAGTAGCAAATGACCTAACATTCTACAACAAGGAAATAAATACACAGAACTAATGTAATGCTCTGATTCTTAATTCTCAAGAATCAGAGCATTCTAATACAACCACATTACTACACATCCTCCTTCTTCAAATAAAAAAAACAGAATTAAGGTTTACACACATAATCATCAAAACGTTTTGGTCTAACAATGTTTCTACCAAATGTATTAATCTTTACTTCATGTGATTGCTGTGGAAAATTGTCAGGACAAAGTTCCGAAGCAATTTCAGCTTGAGGAAAGCCCTCAGTGGACACCACAGCAGGTGGAATATCAACAACAGAGGACCCATCCTCCCTCTGAACACACAAATCAGATATAGCGTTTGAAGAAGAACCTTCAGAGTGAATATTGATCCACCAATAGTTGCGAGAAGACACAAATTCTTTAGGATCACTAGGAGTAAAATCATTTTTCACTAAAGATAAATGACTCATATGACGTACATTACCATCAGATAACTTGACAGTGTTTTTCATGACTTTAACAATTTGAACCGGAGGACCAAACCTGCTTTGACCCTTAGTCACCCTCTTGTCAGATTTAACACGAACCCATTGTCCAATAGACAAATGGACATCCCTGGTACCATGTTTTTTGTCAAAATACTCCTTATTTTTCCGTTGAGACGCTAAAATACAATTTCTAATTTTCTCAGCATCCCAAAAAACTTGTTTGCTCCTGTCCATCCATCCTGGATTGACTTTAGAATGTGGTATGCGACCTCTCATGACCCCAAAGGGAGTCTCTCCAAAAGAATCATGACTAGTGACTCTGTAAGTCCAAAGCATTTTCATAAGTTCATGTTCCAAATTTTTCTTACCATGAATGGCCAACTGCAAAACACCCTTGATAATACGGTTGACCCTCTCAACGGCACCATTGCCCCTGGGATGATAAAGTGCAGAAAATTTGTGTGAAATGCCAGCAATATCCCAAAATTGTTTCATCTCAAGTGACTTAAATTGCACGCCATTGTCAGTGAGAATATTTTTAGGAAAACCCTCACGTATAAAAACACCGCCTAAGAAATCAATAACAGATGTGGTGTTTGCTTTATCAACCACTTGGAGTTCAAACCATTTAGAAAAAAGATCCACAAGTACGAGAATGTATTTGGTTGAACCATCACTCCACACAATGGGACCCATAATATCTAATGCCAAATCATCCCACGGAAGAGATGGACAACCTAAAGAACTTAAAGGAGGGTTAAGAGTTTTTTTAGATTTATCAGCACATTCGCAATCAATACAAGATCTTACAAATCTCTCCGTTTCTAAGTCAACTTTAGGCGAATATAGAGATTTAACATTTTTCTTAGTACGAGTGATGCCACTATGGCCTTCATGACACAGAGAAATGATCTTGTTTCTTAAAGAGATAGGTGGAACAATTTTGTCCCCTCTAACAATAAACATCACATCAATACCCAACTCGTTTCTAACCTCCCAAAAAGCTTTCATTTCTCCCAGAAGGTCGTGTTTGACAGGACCCCAACCCTGTTGAATTTTAATTCTGACAGATTTGAGGATATCATCAAGTTCGTCAGCTTGTTCCCATTCTGATTCATGTAACCCTTTAGCTTCATTATTGGAGAAAATACTGGCAACACAAAAGTCATTCCATGGATTAGAATCAATTTCTCTAAGAGGTAAGGATAATCTGCTAAGAAAATCAGCAGTTACATTTTCTTTTCCAGGAACATATTGCACATCATAGATAAAGTCTTGAAGACGCATGGATAGCCTGGCAATTCTAGCTGATGCTCTGGACAATCCATCTGAGGTAAGTAGTTTTGTCAAAGGTTTATGGTCAGTGCGTACTGTAAATTTTCTTCCCCATAAAAATTTACGAAAGTGCTCCAAAGCCCAAACACAGGCCAGTGTTTCCCTTTCTATAACAGAGTATTTCTGTTCAGTGGGAGACAGTGTCCTGGATGCAAATGCAATAATGATATCTGAACCTCTCTCATCTTTTTGGGAAAGAACACTGCCTAAACCCTTGCCACTAGCATCCGTGGTGACAAAGGTGGAAGCAGTGGGATTAAAAGCTTGTAGTTTAGGAGCATTGCTGATGGCACGCTTAATATCATCAAAGGCACATTGACAATTTAACGACCACTCAAATTTGTTTTTGTTTTTTAACAAAGAACGCATTTCATGAGTGCGTTCAGAAAAATTTTCAACGAACTTCGAATAAAATTCTGCTAAGCCCAAGAATAAGCGTAATTCATCTTTATTAGAAGGTGGGGGAGCTTGACTGATAGCTTCTACTAATTTTTGTTTAGGTTTAATGCCCTGATCGGTGATTTCATGTCCAAGGTAAGTAACCTTATTTTCAGCGAACTTGCATTTGCTCATTTCAGCAGTAAGACCTTTTCGGGATAAAATGGATAAAACCTTTCTCAGCATTTCATCATGATGTTGTCGTGATTTACCCATGATTAAGATGACATCTTGAAAGAAAGTGACTTCTTTTATGTTGCCAAAAAGCTAAAACATTAATCTTTGAAAAACGGCTGCTGCCGACGCAAGCCCAGAAGGCATGCGTCTAAACTGTTAACAACCGAAGGGAGTACAAAAGGCTGTTTAAATGTTTGGATTTTTTGTTAAGAACAACCTGGTGGTATGCGCTAGAAAGGTCTAAGGTAGAAAACCACTTAGCATCTCTGGTTAGCATTAACATTTCATCTATGCGGGGTAAAGGGAATTGGTCCACCACAATATTATCGTTTAACCCTCTCAGATCAACACATAGACGAACCTTGCCATTGGCTCGTCTAGCTACAACTAAAGGGGAAACCCACTCAGATGCTTCAATGGGTTCAATGATATGTGCCTCCAGTAATTTTTGTAATTCAGCTTTGACTTCGTCCCTGACAATGAAGGGAATGTTGCGTGTTTTGTGGATTTTGGGCGAAGCATTGTGTTTTAATCTTCTCATACGTGAAAAACCTTTTAACTTGCCAATAGTACCATTAAATACTTCTGGAAAATCACGGAGAACCCATTTTCTGGTGTCTTCACTATCACAAGCAACAAGGACTTGTTCAGGGCTATTTGGATCAGGTCCGTCCTTAGCTACATACAATTTGCAGATAGCGTGTCTACCTTTAAACCTAAAAATAAGTTCTCTAAAACCTATAATATCAATCTTTTCACCAGTAAAACTTTCTGGAGAAATGTCAGAAGAAGATAAATAATCACCAATTGTGTTGACAAAATGCTTAACCCAAATATTTTCAGCAACAATAGTGTACGGAGAACCAGAATCCGCAGCGACCTGTAAAGAAACCCCACCAAAAGAAACACAGCAAATGGGTTTACTGTTAGATTGACTAGAAACATTAAGTACTTTTGTTTTTGCTCTCTCCATAGTGTAATGATCATCATCACTGTCACCCGAGGAAGATTGTTCCTCATCACTCTCTTTTATACATGATACCTTACCTTTACTCATCTTTTTACTTTTGCGCATGCAAGCTTTGGCAAAGTGTCCAACCAGGCCACATTCAGAGCACTTAACAAATCTGGCTGGGCACTTATCAAAGTTTGCAGGATGAGATGGGCTTCTGCACCTATAACATGCAAAACTAGTACTTTTGTAATTAGTGCTGCGTTCAGGTTTCTTAAAGTTTTTTTTACTAAAATTGGAAGTATTGGGAGTAAATTTCTTTTTACCATCAGAAATCTTATTCACTGATTCGCTCCCTTCGACCTTAGTACTTCCTAGTGACACCTTTGCACAACGTTCAGAAAGTTCTGCTTTTTTAACAATAGTTAAAATATCTTTTAGACTAGAATCTCCATCAACCCATAGTCTGTCTTGGATCGACTTGTTTTTAGTGTACATTATGACTTGGTCTCGAATGAGATTATCATGTAAAGCACCAAACTTGCAGGTGATCGCTAACTTCTTAAGCGCGGATACATAATCATTGATGGATTCATGTTTCTCTTGTTTCCGTTGGAAGAAAGCATGTCTCATAACTGCCTCACATACTAAAGGTGAAAAATGTTCGTCCAAGTCTAATAAAGCACATTTAAAAACATCAAAATCCCCAGGTCTGTCTCGTTTTTGGAGTTGATTGTACACTCGTAAACCTTCTGGACCCAAACAATACATTAAAATTCTCTTCTTTCTTTCAGGAGAAAAAACGCCGTTGCCATCTTCTAAATTAGCAATATAGTTTAAGAAATATTCTTTCCATTCCAGCCAATGTACTTTAGGTTCACCAGGATCAGATAAGAATTCTTTAGGAGAATTAAGGTTAAAAGCAGAAGAGGATCTAGGTGGTTCTTCTGTTGTAGGCATGTTCGCAAAATGAGACCCCTTATTTTTTTTTATTTTTTTTAAATAGCAAGTACTTACACCAATGACAAAGGCTTGGAAATGATGTAAAAATCTCAGTAATAGTGGAAACAGGAAGTGCTGTAACAGTGAAAGTAGCTGAGGAAACTGTCGGTAAAAATTGCAGATACAGTAATAGCAGGTAATTGCCTTAAATGCCGGTACTAGTACAACTCGAAGCAGAAGAGGAGATCGCCAGCAGAGGAAACGGTTGAACTAACAGGAAAAAAAACGTGGTTGGCACAACGCTGAAAATGTACGAGTCAAACGTAAAATACTGAAGAGAAATACTCCAATCCCAAAATGGCGGGACGTATTCGACGTCGTGCGGGATGGCTCTCGGCACAAGATTCCACACAACGTTGCTGCGCAGTGAAACTGACGTGTAGAAGGCGTCACACGGGATTCTGTAGTGACGACAAGGTGTGTGCGTTCGTGCGAGTATGAGTGGCTCAAGGTTGACACAAAACGTTGGAACGGAAGGTACGTTAAGAAATCAAAAAATGCTTAACCTTACCGTTCATCTTCTCGATGCCGCAATAACAAATGTAGACAAAGGAAATCCACAGAAAATTGCGGTTTTCTGGCAAGATGTGTAGATACTCCTTTGGAAACGTTGGAACGGAAGGAAGGCTTTTGAAAAAAATTCAGCCTTACCTAACCGCTCGTATCTTTGACGTTGTAAAGTCCATCGAAGTACTTTGTAAATGTCCCAAAAAAATTGTGATTTAAGCAAAGTATGTAGAACTCCTCAAACAGTTGCAGGCGATTTCGTTGAACAAACACAAGTGCAACTGCAGTAAAAAGCTTCGAAGTATAAAACCGTAAAATAACAATACGGTCACGTGGATTCGTGGGGTTGTCTGTCAGTATAGTAGATCCCAGCCCGTCGCCAAATTCTTGAAGTAACGAAGCTGTGAGCAGATGAATCTTGGTATTTTCCTTTATTCAGACAACCCCTCAGCAATAACATGTAGCCGAGTAACAAGTAGCAAATGACCTAACATTCTACAACAAGGAAATAAATACACAGAACTAATGTAATGTTCTGATTCTTAATTCTCAAGAATCAGAGCATTCTAATACAACCACATTACTACAGTGGGTTAGCGTGAAAGGAGTCCCCCTCTTCACCTCTAGAATATGTGGAATATGATGCCGCCACTCTAACTGCAGCCCAGCGAGCCCCAACATTTTGTTCTGTGTGCTTAGTAAGATGTGTCTCCTGCAGGAACGCCACTTGGATGCCCTGTCTATCTAAGTATGCTAGTACCTTACGGATTTTTGGGGGTTATTAAGGTCTTGCACATTCCATGTTATCAGTTCAATGGTACCACCTGGGCTTCACCATGTCTATTCTTGACCTGCTATTTTCACTACTGCAAAGACAGCCGACAGCTAAATGCACTGGTGTGACCTTCACATGTAATCTGCACTGTACCTGCACCCAATCATAAACAAGCATCCCGCCCCCACCCACTTCAGCACCCACAACATGCTAAAGCCATCCCAAAAACGTGTAAACATAACCCCCTTACAAAACATTTTCCAAATACAGAAGTGGGGTGCATCCATAGGGGAACACCAGAGTGCAATCATCCTCCCAGGTGTCAGGGAGGTGGCCAAACAAGTACAGTGTAACAGCTTGCCAGTCCTGTATTCTTCTGCGACAGGGCCTGAATGTATTGAGTCATTAACAGCTATGTCATTACAATACTCACAAACTGATAGGCAAGTGTGCGGTCAATGAGCATATGGAGACATCGCCACCTTGGTTGCCCCCATCAGCCCCAACCATCGTCTCAGGCCCCCAGCTGCTATTCCCACCCTTATAGCACCGGGAGAGGACCATAGAACAGTACGAGAGTCTCAGCATAGCGACGACCTTCATTCCTCCTCATACTCCGGGCTGTCTGAGTGTCGCGTCGGCTTCTCTTAAGTGTTTTAGCATACTCCATGGCAGATTTAGGGCTTATATATATCCTAGCTTTGCCTTCTGATCCAATTCATAACCGGGCAGGGTACAACATTGCATACAGGATGTTCTCTGCCAGTAGCAAATTCTTGACAGGCTGGAATTCCTGCCTAGCTGCCTGGACCGATGCAGTAAAATCTGAGTAGAAGGCCAAGTCGTTTCCATGATAGTTTATAGTGCCTTTCTCACGTGCCAAGCGTAGGACTGAATCGTGGTCCCTATAATTTAGCAGCCGTGCGATGATCGGCCTATGCCTGGAGGCGGGCGCACTGCCAGCGATCAGTGAGCTCTTTCTACAATTAGTATCGTCGACAGGTTTTCCGCTCCGAAAATCTCCTTGAGCATTTCCTCAACATAGGGCTCCAGTTTCCGTGTATTGGTCGACTCCGGCAGGCCCGTGATCCGTAGGTTATTGCGCCTTAACGTAGCTTCAAGGTTCTCATTCTTGGCCTGGATGATCGCAAGTACCTTTTCCATGTTGAGGGTTTTGGATGAGACACTTTGCAGGCTGTCCTCTGCGTCGGAGATTCGCTTTTCCGCTTCGCCCAACCAGGCGCCCTGTTTGACAAGCTTTGCTGGCATGTGATCCATTGTTAGATTGAGGGCGTCAATTTTTCCATCTATAGATTGCAGGCTGCTCTGCAGTGCAAGGAGAGTTGCCTCAAACGACGGCGCGCCCTCGGATGGGGCATCGAGCTCAGAGTCCGAGGTTGCTCTCTGCTGTGACTTGCCAGGCTTCCGCAGTTCAAAAGATTGGTTCCCGTCCGTCTTGCCCATTTTGTCCACACAGGCCGAGCCTCACTGCAAGGATCACCTCACGCTGGCCGGCTGCCCCCCTCACCATGCTCACCATCCCTGCGAGTCACACACTACGCCAGGAACCTTTCACAGGGCACGAAGGATCCTGTACAGGCCCACTGGGCCACTGCTATAGCCTGCAATAACGTGTACTGCAATGAAGACTGTTCAATACTGCCACATTAGGTGTGCGCCGCAGTGCGCGTCGCGCTCCAGTTTATCTAGTGATCTCTGCTCTGCTTTTGTCAATGTTCTTGTTATTAGTCTTTAGTATTTCCTCGTTGGGAGATAGGGGAGCATGGTGTGATACGTTTCACTTAGATGATCCCTGCCGCTAGCCCCTCCTGGTCAAGCAGCCTCACCAAGAGCCGTCGGCCCCCCAACACCCCACGCTGTGCACCTTTAGTCGCCTCGCCCCCAATGCAGGTCTAGAGCATTACAGGGCTCCTCCAAGCTCGATCCAGGCAGCGCGAATCTCAGTTCCAAAGCTCTGTGGCGGCTCGCAAAATCTATCAGCTTAGCCCCATTCATAGGCCCCGGCCTCACAGCAGGGAGGCCTCTCCTACCGCAATGTCGGGCCGAGTTTCGCTTGTCCCACGCTGTGTCACACACGCCCTCCGGCAGGTCCATGCCGCGCTCTTCTCAGGACACGAGCTTTCACCCACAGACCCTCAGCACCGCGGAGATCGGGAGATGATGCTACGCCCTGTCCGCATGCCACACGCAGCCCACCCGAGATCGCTCTCAGCAGCAGCCGCCTGGACGCGGTGAGTAGCGCGGTACACTGGCTCCCAGCAGGCATTCAGTTATGGTGTTGTCCTCACAGGAGCGTGCGGCTCACACGAGCAGGAATAGCGTCCCTGCGACAGCTCTGCTCACCTTCACTCAGCGAGGATGCCCACCGCGTCCCGCGACCGCCATGTTTCACTCGGTGCTGTGGCCGCATCAATCATCAATCACAGGATTTCAGGCTTTCTGCTGCTCTGCTTCGCCTCCAGGCTACACCCCCGCCATACAGCGCAAGTGTGCTTCGATTTAATGCACAGGATGGCACACTGCATGCAGGATTATTACCGGATAAGATGTTCGGCCGGCAGAGCTGCACTATAGGGCAGCCATCTTGCTGTGCGCCCTCTAGCGCCCCAAGAACAAACCAATTTTTGTGTACACAAAATAACTAAATGAACGAGGCAGCTTAATAAAGACATCCATAATATTGATGCAATTTCCAACCATTAAAACAAAATCTGGCACATATAATATTTAAACGGTGTAAAATGAAATGGTATAGTTAAAAGACCAAACATATCCGTGCCTTGTGACAGATAAACAAATCATTTTCAATACTTATGGAATCTGTAATGCAGAATCAGTCATTTACTTGATAAAATCTCCATGCACAAAAATTTAAGTCGGGTAACGTGCAAGAAAATTTAAAACAAGGATTGCGGAGCATAAATCAATCACACAACAACAGACACGTTAACCCTTAAGCTGCTAGGTCTCCCCCCCGTGCTAAGCCTTTTTTTGGCTATTTGGGGTCGTTTGTGCTTAGGCCCCTGTAACTTTTTGTCCACATAAGGCATCCACGCCAAATTTGCATCCTTTTCTTCCAACATCATGGGGATTTTAAAGGTACCAAGGTTTTGTGGATTCCCCGGGACGGGACCCAGAAATTAGCCAAAATACAGCAACCTTTTTTTAAATGGGAAAAAAGTGCTGCAGAAGAAAGCATCTGGGTTTTTCCCTGCAAATGGTATCAACAAAGGGTTTATGGTGCTGAAATCACCATCTTTCCAGATTTCAGGGACAGGCAGACTTTTGTCAGAAAACCAACATTTTCTACACAGTTTTGGCATTTTACTGGGACATAGCCTATTTTTGCTACTTTTTGTGCTTTCAACCTCCTTCCAGTTAATGGTAGAAATGGGTGTGAAAGCAATAATGGATCCTGGAAAGGTATACATTTCTGAGAAGTAGATACACTTCTGAATTCAGCAAGGGGTCATTTGTGTATAATGTGATTTTTTTCGGCTAAATTTGAGGCTTGCAGGGGATTCTGAGTAGGAAAATATTGGGGGATCCACACAAGCCATACCTCCCTTGACTCCCCTGGGTGTCTAGTTTTCAGAAATGTCTCGGTTTGGTAGGTTTCCCTAGATGGCCACCGAGCCCGGGGGCAAAAACCCAGGTGACCCCCCTTTGCAAAACCAGGTTGTTTTTGTGATGGGTAGTTTTGATGTCTCTTCTATATGTTTTGGGCCCTTCCATGCCGCGGACACTTAGCCCACCCACACAAGTGAGGTACTAATTTTATCAAGAGTCATTGGGGAATGCTGGGTGGGTGGAAGTTTGTGGATGCACGCACATTGCAGAACTTTGCATCACAGAAATGTGAGGAAAATTTGATTTTTTCAGCTAAATTTGAGGTTTGCAGGGGATTCTGGGTAGGAAATTGTTGGGGGATCCATGCAAGCTATACCTTCCTGGACTCCCCGGGTGTCTAGTTTCCAGAAATGTCTGGGTTTGGTAGGTTTCCCTAGATGGCAGCCGAGCGCCGAGGCAAAAACCCAGGTGACACCCCTTTGCAAAACCAGGTCGTTTTGTGATAGGTAATTTTGATGTCTCCACAATATGTTTTGGGCCCTTCCCTGCCGCAGGCACTTAGCCCACCCACACAAGTGAGGTACCAATTTTATTGGGAGACTTTGGGGCGTGCTGGGTGGGTGAAAGTTTGTGGATGCACCCAGATTCCAGAACTTAGCATCACAGAAATTTGAGGAAAATGTGATTTTTTTCAGCTAAATTTGAGGTTTACAGGGGATTCTGGGTAGGCAAATGTAGGGGGATCAGAAATGTTTGGGTTTGGTAGTTTTTCCTAGATGGCCGCTGAGCCTGAGACCAAAAATTCAGGTGAACCCCTAGCAAAATAAAACCAGGTTGTTTCACCATCGATAATTTTCAAGTCTCCACAGTATGTTTTGGGGTGTTTCCTGTCACGGGCACTCGGCCTACCCACACCAGTGAGGTACCATTTTTATCGGGAGACCTGGGGGAATGCTGGGTGGTAGGAAATTTGTGGAGGTCCGGTGATCCTACAACTTTCCCACACAGAAAAGTGAGGAAAATTTGATTTTTTTTAGCTTCATTTGAGGTTTGCAGGGGATTCTAGGTAGGAAAATGTAGGAGGGAGATCCACGCAAGCGGCACCTTGCTGGACTCCCCTCAATGTCTAGTTTTCAGAAATGTTTGGGTTTCGTAGGTTTCCCTAGATGGCCGCTCAGCCCGGGACCAAAAACGCAGGTGACTCCCTAGCAAAATAAAACCAGGTCGTTTCACCATCGATAATTTTTAAGTCTCCACAGGACGTTTTGGGGTGTTTCCTGTCACGGGCACTAGGCCTCCCCACACGAGTGAGGTACCATTTTTATCGAGAGACCTGGGAAAACGCTAGGTGGTAGGAAATTTGTTGCAGTCCGTGATCCTACAACTTTTCCACACAGAAAAGGGAGGAAAACGTGATTTTTTTAGCTACATTTGAGGTTTGCAGGTGATTCTGGGTAGGAAAATGTAGGGAGATCCAAGCAAGCCACACCTCTATGGACTCCCCTTGGTGTTTAGTTTTAAGAAATGTTTGGGTTTGGTAGGTTTTCCTAGATGGCCGCTGAGCCCGGGTCCAAAACTGCAGGTGACTCCCTCGCAAAACCAGGTAGTTTTGCGATCGATAATTTTGAAGAATCCACAGTGCGTTTTGGGGTGTTTCCTGTCACACGAGTGAGGTACCTGTCACAGGAGTGAGATACCATTTTTATCGAGAGACCTGGGGGAACGCTGGGTGGTAGGAAATTTGTGGAGGTCCGATGATCCTATAACTTTCCACACAGAAAAGGGAGGAAAATGTGATTTTTTTTTAGCTTCATTTGAGTTTTGCAGGGGATTCTAGGTAGGAAAATGTAGGGAGATCCACGCAAGCGGCACATGGCTGGACTCCCCTCAATGTCTAGTTTTCAGAAATGTTTTGGTTTGGTAAGTCTCCCTAGATGGCCGCTGAGCCTGGGACCAAAAACGCAGGTGACCCCCTTGAAAAACCAGGTCGTTTTGTGATAGATAGGTTGGCACCCCTGTTTTTGGTCCTGGGCCTGCAGACATCTAGGGGAACCTAAAAAAACGCAGACATATCTGAAAACTAGACACCCGTGGGAGTCCAGGGAGGTGTGGCTCTTGCGTTGATCCCTCAACATTTTCCTTCCCAGAATCCACTGCAAACCTCAAATTTCGCTAAAAAGTCAAATTTTCCTCTAATATATGTATGGGAAAGTTGTGGAATCACTGCACAGCACAAATTTCCTACCACTCAGCGTTCCCCTCAGTCTCCAGATAAAAATTATACCTTACTTGTGTGGATAGACCAAGTGGCTATGACATGGAAGGGCCAAAAACATGTAGAGATTGAGGGGGGCCCAAGGCGGGTCCAAAAGGGCAGTTTGTTTATAAGTTTTTAGGCTGACGCTACTTTGGGCACCCACACAAGTGAGGTATCATTTTTCTTGGGAGACCAAGGGGAACACTGAGTGGTAGGAAATTTGTGCCTGTCCGGTGATCCTACAACTTAACCACAAGAAATGTGAGGAAAATGTGACTTAGAAAGTAAATTGGAGGTTTGCGGGGATTCTGGGCGAGAAAACGCAGGGGATCCATGCAAGCCCCACTGCCAGCCAAGAGTCAGTACACGCACACCACCATCCACGCACACCACCAGCCAAGCGCCATCTACGCACACAATGCCAGCCAAGCGCCATCAATGCACAATGCTAGCCAAGCGCCATCCATGCACACCACCAGCCACGTGCCATCCATGCACACAGTCAGCCAAGCACTATTACGCACACTGTCAGCCAAGCGCCCCCACGCCACTCCGCCAGCCAAGTGCCACTCCACACACACCACCAGGCAAGCACCAATCTACACAGACTGTCATCAAGCTCAAGTCCACACACACCATTAGCCAAGTGCAAGCCCACACACACCGCCAGCAAAATGCCAGCCAAAGGTCAGTACATGCAGACCGTCAGCCAAACTCCCGTTCACACACACACAAACTCTCCCTGGTTTCTAGTGGTTTTCGAGGCCCCGCTTGGGGGTAGATGAGAGTAAAAATATCACTGAAACAGCCAAAATGTGTGCCTAAAAACTAAGGAGCGACCCGTGCCTATGGGGCTTCTCCCCGACATGCCCATAAACATATCCCTGGTTCCTAGTGGGCTTTCTGCCCCCCCCTCCCCGGAGGGGCAGATAAGGGGCGATTGCCCCAATCTGCCTTCTGGGCGGCAGAAAGACGTTTTTGGGTGTGGGGGCATTAGCATGCCCATTCTGGGTAGCCCTCACACCTACGTATAAAAAAACAACATAATCTCTGGTGCCTAGTGGGCTTTCTGTCCCTCCCGGGGGGCAGATCAGGGGCTTTTGCCCCCATCTGCCTCCCAGGAAAGGCAGAAAGACTGTGGAGATTTTGGGGGGGGGGGTGGGGGGGGCATTGGCATGCCCATTTTGGACAGCCCCCACCCCTACGTATACAAAAAAACAATCCCTAGTGCCTAGTGGGCTTTCTGCCCCCCCCCCCACGAGGGGGCAGATCGGGGGCTCTTGCCCCCATCTGCCTCCCAGGGGGGAGGGCAGAAAGACTGTGGACTTTTTTGGGGGGGTGGGGGCATTGGCATGCCCATCTCGGGCAGCCCCCACCCCTAAATATGCCCTAAGAAAAATCCCTTGTGCCTAGTGTGATTTCTGCCCCCCGGGGGGCAGATCGGGGCTATTGCCCCCATCTGCCTCCCAGAGAGGGCAGAACGACTGTGGAATTTTTTGGGGGGGCGCGTTGCCATGCCCATTTTGGGCAGCCTCCACCCTTATATACATAAAAATAGAAATTCCCTGGTGCCTAGTGTGCTTTCTGCCCCAGATCGGGGTCTACTGCCCCCATCTGCCTTCCAGGGGGGTCAGAAAGACTGTAGAATGTGGGGGGGGGGGGCATTGGCAGGGCCATCTCGAGCAGCCCCCACCCCTAAATATGGCCTAAAAAACATCCCTGGTGCCTAGTTTGCTTTCTGCCCTTCCTGGAGGCGGGCAGATAGGGGGCTATTGCCCCTGTCTGCCTCCCAGGGGGAGGGCAGAAAGGCTGTGGAATTTGGGGGGGTGGGGGCATTGGCAGGCCCATCTCGGGCAGCCCCCACCCCTAAATATGTTCTAAAGCAAATCCCTGGTCCCTAATTTGCTTTCTGCCCCCTGGGGGGGCAGATCGGGGGCTATTGCCCCATCTGCTTACCAGGGGAGGCAGAAAGACTGACTATGCACAAAATAATGGGGGGAGCTTTTTGGTTGGCGAGCCAACAAATTAACATGGACAGTTGAACCACAGCCGATCTAAGGGTCTGGCTAGGGTCTAAGAGTCCCTCCACGAGCCAATCCCTGCAAATAGTTGGCATCTAAATAATGCCACAAACTTCCTCTGAAAATTGAAGTCTCTTTAAAAGTTAAAAAAAAATATATATTTCTTTAATGCACCAAATTGTTTTACCTTAATACATCAGATTATTTTGTATAGTTCACACCGGTCAAGCCAGGAAGGCAGGACTAGTCCTGGAATTTCTGATTGCATAATATGGAATTCACCCACTAGATGGCGACTGCTTACTCTCCTTTTTAACACTAAGGGGCAAATTTACTAACAAGTCAGGCAGCGCGGCAAGGCAACTTGCTGCGCTGCCTTGCGTGACCGGCAGAGGGCAGGAATGTGCCATATCTACTGAGATATGACGCATTCCTGCTCTCTCCCTGCGCTGGCGCACTGAGTGCAGCCTAGTGCCAACGCAGGCACCCTTGCATCATGATGCAAGAGTGCTTGCGTTACAGCTAGAATTTTTTTGTGCGGGAAGGGGCACCATCTTGCCCAAAAACAATCCTCTGAGGCTTTTTCCTCTTTCTATGTGTGCAGCAGAATGTAACGATCTCTACAGCTAATCCCTGTTACACAGTCCCTCAACTCTTTAGCAGTAAAGTCCATCCTAGTCCCATTTTTGGATCGCCAGCATGTCTTGTCTATCAGGGGCATGAATTGCCATAACATACACTGGTAGTTCTTGTCCCATATTGGCCAAGCTATGATTTCACACTGGAAGTACTAGATCCCAAGTCTGTGATCCCACTGTCATCCACACACACACAGAGTGACACCATGTGGTGCGGGGTACTACTTCTGGAAGTTACAAGAGCCCACAGCACTGGCATCCCCTCATAGGGGGCATGAAAAACGAGGGTCATCTGATTCAGCTGTATGGGCAACAGAGTGCACCGCAAGGACCAGCTTCCCAGTGCTAGGCAGGCCCATCTGATTTCCTGTACACTGCGCAGCCCTCTGGCTGGCAGCTTTCCTCTACAGTTCCTCAGATGTGGTGATAAATGAATCATCAGGTACAAATCATTCGGGATGCTTGGCAAGATCAGGGACACATTCCCTGTGTAAGCCCCAACATTCCATCTAATCCACAGCACAAGAAGATCATTAGTGTGTCTCCAAAGGGCTTTCTCCACTGTTGTACGGTATTGTATAAATACACACAAGCACTAACCCCCTCCATGCTGCTCCTTTCACACTGAACTGTCTCCAACATTGCCATATTAAGCAGTCCACAAGAGGTACACGTTACTAAGAATTCTGATGGTTACTTCTTCCCTTCGATTCCTCACCTTATGAATATCCTCCAGATGCCAGACTGGATCCGGAATTTTTTTCCCCTAGCAATTGTTCTCCACCACTGCCACCTGGTGCCATGAAGATTCAGCTGGTCCTCTACTGCCCAGGATGTGATGAAACAGGTCATGTATCAGGATCTATAAGCTGTTAGTTCCATGGCTGCCTTTTCACGAGCAACCTTGGAGCTGGTTTTGGCTATTTTGCGGACAACCCTTCTCAGGCCCAGAAGTCTACAAATATAAGGCATAATTAAACAGACCAGCATTTTTGGATCTAAAATGTGTGTGTTGTACCCCCTTGCCTGGGAGTCTGACAGTTCAAGCATTTTATGTTAAACTGAACCCTAATGCCTTTCTTAGGGCTCCTCCACACCAAGAGTCTAAGAGGTGTAATGCCATGATGGAAAAGACATTGCCTATGGCAGTCTGGCTTTTTGCATGGCTACTGCCACGTGCCTTCTTGGGTGCTATTCCCATACCGAATACAAGCTAGTGAAAATGATCATTGTCTGCCTCCTTGACCATAAGTAAAAGCTGGTTTCAAATCTTGTCAATGATGGACTAGATTCCTCCAAACAAATCTTGAATTTTGGCATGGATTCTTTTGACCCAATGGTTCAGTCTATTGTCTTGGCTGTCAGTCGGGGGATGGTCTTCCGTTTCTCCACTAATTGGGAGGCAATAACTACAGACCACTGGGTGATCCAGTTTATTCACAAGTACTATGCTTGACACTTACTGTCTTCCACTCGCTCTTGCTATTAGGTCATGCTCTACGGTACACACCTCAATATTGGTGAAAATAGATTTTGCCCTGTTGAAGAAAGTGTTCATAGAGGTGGTGGCTTGGAGAAAAGAGCACTGGATTTTGCTCCCTTTACTTCTTGGTTCCCTAGAAGGATGGAGGCTTGAGACCCATTCTGGGCCTTTGCCTCTAGAGTCTGTTCATTTTGCCAGACAAGTTCAAAATGCAGTCATTTAGCCAGGTTCTGTTGGCTCTCATCATGGGGGGAGGAGAGGTTAGTTAGGGTCGACTACTTTAATCTACTAATCCTAACTACTCACAAAAGGTATGTGGGGTTATCTGTCAGGAATCAGCAGCGTCAAGTTGTGGTTTACCAGTTGGTCTGCAAACCAGGCCGCAAGTATTCAGCAAGGTGCTGTTGATGGTGGGAGCTTAATTTTTCATTTTTTACGAGGATATGTAAAATAATTAAGAAAAAGCAAATACAATATAGATGCATTTCCTAAAGAAAACATCTTGACAGAAGAGGCTCTTTTGTTACCCCATCAAGCCATCATGCATGCGTAGAAAAAGTTGATCAGCACAGTTCGTAATCAAAAACTGAAAGAAATTTAATGATCGTTCTAAGAACTAGATATCCTAATGCCCTCCTAATTTTAGGTCACAGCCAGCTATAAGATCTGAAAAATCCCAGCCTGGATGGCTCCCACATTTTTCTCAACTTACGGCGGCTAGGATGATTTTGTACTGCTGCCTGTTCCAGCTGTCAGAGCGATACAAACTCCTGCCACCAGGACAAAGGATCTGGAGCTTCCTTCTGGAGCCCCACATGGACAATCACCAATCTTGCAGATGTAATATTAAAGAAGGAAGCCCCCACAATATCATGCGGGATACTTGGGGCATGACCAAGTTAAATGATTTTATGTTCAGATCTAACGTTGGTCTTCAAGAGTCAATTAGTTTATGTAAACAGGACCAGACTGGCTGTAGCGGGCCCCGTGCATTTTCCCGGTGGGCCGGAAGGGTGGGGGCCGGTTTTGTTATTGAGGGACGGTTTTTGCAGCAGTGCTGCAATATCAGCCCCCTGTAACAAAAGTGGGTGCGGTGCTTCTCACTAGCACCCTGTACCGGGGCCAGTCGATTAGATTTCCAGGGCTAGTTGCTGTTCCCAGTCTGGCCGTGAATGTAAAGACTATGTACCAATATGGAGTAATAATACCACAGGTTGCAAAGATATGTACAGTATCTACCTCAGGTTTACTACAACGAAAGCAGTCTTAAACTCCATTTATGCAGCTTGCATGGTGTATTCTAAAGATCTTACACCTGCTTAAAGGAGTGAGCCTTAAGCCAGGAGACTTTAAAGTACCCTGAGCGAGCAAGTTGGTATATCGTATATCAGCAATAGAGACATTACAGTGCAAGCTATGAGATCACCTAGCAGACAGAACATCAGATTTATTGGTCATGTTTTCTCTGGCTCCCCAAAATCGGGCAAAAGGCATGAATAAACTCTGTAGAAATTCGTTATTGTCCATACTCATTTCATTGGGGGAAAGATGTAGTAAAAATTCCCTTAGTTGTAAGTAGCAGAAGAAACCGATTTTGGAGAGTCAGTATTCTCTGCTAATGTCCTGAAGGAACGAAGAGTACCATCCCTAAAGTACTGGCAGAAGGACCAAAGATTAGCTTCAAGCCAGCACTTTAGAGAACTGCCTTGGAAAAACTGAGTGAGGCTAGGGTTAGTGAATCGATGGAGTCGCAGTATGTAGCAGATGGAACGAATGTCCAGCCAGACCTTATGGTAAACAAGAAGAGTCCTAAATCGTGTGTATTTAAAGTAAGCAGTGTCAACCAGACCTGTACGAGGTAAAACCAGCTGCTGTAATATCTGGCACTCTGGAAATAAGCCAGCAAGCTCCCAAATATCTGTCCCAACCACCTCAAGAAGCCTAAACATGAATGCGGCCAAGAAATTGTTCCACAAAAATGAAAGTGCAAACCCACCCTCATTACAGCTCAGCGTTATAGAGGGAGGATCTGCTCTTTGTGGGCTTGTCTGTAGCCAAGATGCACAATGTGGTAACCAAGCGCTCAATCCCTCATTGGGTTACCCTTTTCATTAATATCTCTTTTGCCTTGGCCAAGAAGGACCCTGTGGCTGGCATTTGCGCCCACTCCACGTGGGCCACCAGGGGCACTCAAGTGGCTGAAATGTTTTGGGTGACCACATAGTCATTGTTACATACTTTTGCTAAACATTATTTCTTCACAACTCAGGCTACCAGTAACTGATAGTTTACCATAGTAAGAAGGGCTTTGCTTTCATAGTTAATCAACACTGCTGAATACCACCTGCAGCAGGGTATTGATATGGGACTCATCCAGAAGGTGAAGAATTTGCTGAAAGGAGTATCCATCAGAAGAAACAGTTACTTACTTTTAATAACAATATTTTTGTTAGATACTGATGAGTTAGTAAGGCCCTGGGATAAGCAGTGTGTTGCCTACTGTTTCTGGCACTGTCCGTTATGCTCTCTTGTACACGGGCCTTTAGTTTCTTTCTGGAACAAAAGCTTCACCAGTTGAACGGGTCCACATGAGTGAGGGCTCCCTGAGGTAAATACAATAGCCAGGTCACTGTGAGGATTAAGAACAGGCTCCAATGGCTGCATGGTGTCTCTTATCAGCTAGTTCTTGGAGCTCGGTTCTCTGATTCTCTGGATTGCTTCTACCAGATGGTTTCCTTTTATCAGTTGTTGTTGAGATTTTCGGATACCGTTGGGTGCCTTCCCCTTTGCAAATTTTGAAAAGAGTTTCAAGGAGAGTGGGTAGTGGTCTCTAAGACCACTGCCAACACTCAGTAAAAAGTTTTGAAAAAAAGATAAAAAAAATGTAAACGCCGTCCCTTTTTCTTTAAGGAAAAGAGGCTGAATTAAAAAAAGCTTTCTTTATTTAAACAGAATCACAGAAATGGTGGTCTGCTGCCCCTTGCAGGTCACCATCCCTGTAATTGTGGCCAATCACAGGAGCCTTATGAATATTAATTAGGCAGGTCTTTTTGCGACCCCCTGCCCTTCGATATTTTCGGTACTGAGCCATTTGTACATTTTGTTGGTTCACAAAATACTAGTCCATTCCACCTTTTATGAATGAAATAATAGTAAGCGAGGCCTTAAGCACTTTGTTCTAAAAGAACTTATGTAGCGTGCACTTGCCTGTCAAAATTAACATGTCTTTGTAACCATCAAAACATTCCAAAATAAACTTTTATTTACTTTCCATTTGTACTTCTTGTTGTGTGGCAAAAATTGCCTGGCACAAAGGCAGCAACACCAACATCAGAATTGGTATGGAGTGTCTTAGAATGGAATGGTAAAGAGTGGGGTAGAGTGTCATAAACTGGAGTGGCATAGAGTGTTGTGTATTGGAATGGCATTGAGACGAGTCGCGTACAATGGCGTATAGTGGAGTAACGTAGAATAGATAGGACTGGTGCAGAGTTCATTGGCATATAGTGTTGCAGAGTGCTGTGGTGTAGAGTGCAGTGGCATAGAATTCAAGCGGCGTACAATGTAGCATCGTAGAATGCAGTAGCGTACATTAGAGTGTTGCATGGTAGATTGTAGTGGCGTAGAATGCAGTGGTGCAGATTGAAGTAGTGCAAAGTAGAGTAGAGAGGCATAGAGTACAGTTGTGTAGAGTGCAGTGGTGCAAAGTAAAGTAGAGTGGCATAGAGTGCAGTGGTGTAGAGTAGTGCAGAGTAGAATATAGTGCCATAGAGTGCAGTGGTGAAGAGTACAGTGGTGTAGAGTGGAGTGCTGCAGAGTGGAGTGGCATAGAGTGCAGTGGTGAAGAGTACAGTGGTGTAGAGTGGAGTGCTGCAGAGTGGAGTGGCATAGAATGCAGTGGTGTAGAGTGCATTGGCACAGAATGCAATAGAGCAGAGTAGACTGGTGCATCGTTCAGTGGTGTAGAGTGCAGTATTGCAGAGTAGAGTGTCATAGAGTGCAGTGGTGTAGAGTGTGGTGGCATAGAATAGAGTGAAGTGACGTGGAGTGGCATAGAGTATAGTGAACTGATTTAGAGTGCATTGACATAGAGTGTTGCAGAGTATAGTGGTGTAGGGTGCAGCGGCATAGAACTCAGCGGCATACAATGCAGCATCTTAGAATTCAGTGGCATAGATTAAAGTGGTGGATGGTAGAGTGCAGTGTGGAGTGGTGCAGAGTATAGTGACAGATTGCAGTGGTGTAGAGTGCCGTTGTGCAGACTAGAGTGCTGTGGCATAGAGTGGATTGGTGTAGATTGCAATGGCGTAGAGTGCAGTGGTGTAGAGAGCAGTGACGTAGAGTGCAGTTGTGTGCAGTGCATTGGTGCAAAATGCAGTGATGTAGAGTTCAGTGGTACAGAGTAGAGTAGAGTGGCATGGAGTGCAGTGGCGTAGAGTGGTGCAGAGTAGAATATAGTGTCATAGAGTGTAGTGGTACAGAGTGTAGTGGTGCAGAGTAGAGTGACAGAGTGCAGTGGTGTAGAGTGCTGTTGTGCAGACTAGAGTGCTGTGGCATAGAGTGCAGTGGCATAGAGTGGTGTAGAGTGCAGTGGCGTAGAGAGCAGTGACCTAGAGTGCAGTTGTGTACGGTGCATTGGTGTAGAATGCAGTGGTGTAGAGTGCAGTGCCGTAGAGTGGTGCAGAGTAGAATATAGTTTCATAGAGCGTAGTGGTGCAGAGTCGAGTGCTGCACAGTGCAGTGGCATAGAGTGGAGTTATGAAGAGTGGAGTGGCATAGAGTTCAGTGGCGTAGAGTGTAGTGTTGCAGAGTACAGTGTCATAGAGTACAGTGGTGTAGAATGGCATAGAGTGCATTGGAGTTGAGTGCGATGGCGTAGTCTTGATTAGGGTGGCGTAGAGTGCAGTGGCATTGAACACAGTGGTGCAGAGGCGAATGCACTGGTGTAGAGTGCAGTGGTGTTGAGTACATTGGTGTAGAGTAGAGTGAAGTGGCGTTAAGTGGCAGAGAGTAGAGTGGACTGGTTTAAAGTGCATTGGCACAGAGTGTTGCAGAGTGCAGTGGTGTAGAGTGCAGCGGCATAGAATCCAGCGGCGTACAATGCAGCGACGTAGAATTCAGTGGCGTAGATTGGTGCCTAGTAGAGTCTAGTGATGCAGGAGAGTGAAGTGGTGCAGAGTAGGGTGACAGAGTACAGTGGCGTAGAGTGTTGTGGTGCAGAGTAGAGTGGTGTGGCGTAGAGTGGTGCAGTTGTTTAGAGTGCAGTGGCGTAGAGTGCAGTGGCATAGAGTGGAGTGGTGCAGAGTGGAGTAGAGTGCAGTGGCATTGAGTAGATTGTTTCACTGTAGAATGAAGCGGTGTAGAGTGAATTGTTGCAGGGTAGAGTGTGGTGGCATAGAGTACAGTGGTGTAGGGTGTAATGGCGTAGAGTAAAGCGGTGTAGAGGGCAGTGGCATAGAGTGCAATAGTGCAGAGTAGATATAGTGGTGTACAGTGGATTGGCATAAAGTGCAGGGGCGTACAGTTGAGTTTTACAGAGTAGAGTGCTTTGTCAGAGACGATATTGACATAGAGTGCAGTGACATAGAGTGCAGTGTTGCAGAGAGGCGTAGAGTGGAGTGACGTAGAGTGGAGTTGTGCGGAGTATATTGGAGTGGCCTAGACTGGAGTGGTGTAGAGTGCAGTGGTGTAGAGTAGAGTGGCGTAGAGTGCATTGGCATAGAGTAGAGTGGTGCAGAGTAGAGAGGCAAAGAGTGAAGTGCCGTAGAGTGGAGTGGTGCAGAGTGGAGTGGTGCAAAGTGGAGTAGAGCGCAGTGGAGTGGTGTAAAGTGTAGTGGTGCAGAGTAGACTGCAGTGGCGTGGAGTGTGGCAGAGTGGGGTGGTATGGAGTGGAGTGGAGTATTACAAGGTGTGGTATCACACTGCCATTACAGACAACACATTTGCAATTGAAATGACAATTACATTTGCACAGACAGACAGTTTTACTAATAAAACTATACAGCACGCAAACAATAATGTGTGGAAATAGCAGCATATAGTGTATTGATTTGTTTTGATCATATTAAAGTATTTGTTTTCCGCATACTTCAGAACTAACAAAAAATGTGCTTCATTTGTGCATTCCTAATTCCGATATATTCTGACATGCTTGCACAGTTTATTTAAATGTTGTTGTGTACTAGGAAAAAACCCTTTCCTACCCCCATAAATCCTCCTACTTTGAGTCAGAAAAAATAAACACTAAACTCCCACAGAAGACAGAGCCTGACAGTTGAACTCTGTCTTTGACTGCACAGCAGATGTGACAAAATAAGAACAAGAATTACAAGACTATTTACAGAAAGGAGCACTCGTGGAAGAATACGAGGGGAGTTGGTGTGAATAGGCTTTCCTCCTTGGGAGGGACAAACTCACGTAGGACAACCTAAAACAAATAAAGCCAGCAAATAGAAAGCCAGAAAATGTGAGTTACAAACCAAAAAGCCAATGGAAAGCAACGACCAGAATGCATTCCCAGGGAAGCGTTCTGAATGTCCCCAAAATGTCTTTAGCAAACCAGACAGCTGTGCTGTCCGGTAGACTTCGACCTAAAAACAGCAGAAACTTCGCAGAGTCTAGGCTTTCCCCAGAGCCTGGATAATCAACTCCAGGAGATGGCTGTCCTTTTTTGAGTATCTTGCATTTTTCAGGGAACTGTAAATTCATCCGTTTTTGTTCAGAACAATTTTTTTGTTAACAACGAATCTATCAGAAATGTTGTAGTGCGAAACCAAGGCATATGATCATCAGCTGGGCTCAATGATGCAAGTAGCCCCTGGCCAGGCGTGGCATTTTCAGTTGATGCTGTTTTTTCCACCAACAGTACTTTTCAATTCTAGACTCATAGGGGCTAATTTACAAGCCCTTTGCGCCACCGGAGCGTCACTTTTTTGACCCTCTTGTGGCGCACCGCCATTTTTAGGTCTCGGCCTGCACCAGCGCTTGCGCTGGTCTGGCCGAGAGTTTTAGTAAGCGGGTTTTGGAAGTGCAAACACTGGCTTTCGGCTGGCGACCAGCTTGAGTTCACGATGGCGTGCACGCGCAGCTGGCATCTGGGTTTCCTATCTCTTCCTCATTTCCTCGCCATGGCTCACTAACTCTCTGGACTCTGATGTTTCAATCGCAGCAGCAGCTCACATTACCAACTGAGGGCCCTGGACTACAGTCACATGAAAAACAACAGCGATTAGCATTGAAATGCAAGCTTTTTTTGTCTAGTTAGAAATATTGCTTCGGTGGGTTGATTTCACCTTATATCGCTATTTGTTTTATATTGGGAGTCACAGCCTAATTACCAGTATTTTTGTCTCTCACTGTTTTTTTAAAATATTTATTCGCGCAAAGCTATATTTAAGGTTACTTTTCCGCGTCACTTCTTCACTCTATTTAAACTCCACACCCCACTCTTATTGTCTCTCTCCTTCTCTCTCTCTCTCCCTCTCTAATTCTCTCACTACTTAATTAACTCTCCCCTCTCTATCTTTTTAGCCTTTCATTCTCTCTCACCCCTTTATCTGTTTCTCTTTCAAACTCCTTCATTCACTCTCTCTCCCCTTCTTTCTCTCTCTCTATCCCGCTCCACTCTTTATTCTATGTACACCCTTTCTCTCTCTTTCTCTCTCACCACCCTCTCTAATTGGGCATTATATCTTCCACTCTATCTCTCACTCGGCAACACCACAGCATCACTCAGCGCAACCACAGCATCAATCAGAGCCAGCACAGCATCAATCAGAGCCAGCACAGCATCACTCAGCACCAACACAACATCTCTCAACGCCATCACAGCATCACTCAACGCCATCACAGCATCACTCAGTGCAACCACAGCATTACTCAGCACAACCACAGCATCACTTAGCGCCACAACAGCATCACTCAGCGCCACCACAACATCACTCCACGCCACCACAGCATCACTCAGCACCACCATAGCTTTACTCAGCGACACCACATCATCACTCAGGGCCAACACTGCATCACTCAGCACCACCACAGGATGACTCAGCGCCACCACAGCATCGCTCAGCACCACCACAGCATCGCTCAGCACAACCACAGAATCGCTCAGCACAACCACAGCATCGCTCAGCGCCACCACAGCATCGCTCAGCGCCACCACAGCATCACTCAGCGCCACCACAGCATCGCTCAGCGCCACCACAGCATCGCTCAGCGCCACCACAGCATCGCTCAGCGCCACCACAGCATCGCTCAGCGCCACCACAGCATCGCTCAGCGCCGCCACTGCATCGCTCAGCACCGCCACTGCATCGCTCAGCACCGCCACAGCATCGCTCACCGCCACCACAGCATCACTCAGGGCCACCACAGCATCACTCAGCGCCGCCACAGCATCACTCAGCGCCGCCACAGCATCACTCAGCGTCGCCACAGCATCACTCAGCGCCAAGACAATATCACTCAGCACCACCACAGCATCACTCAGCGCCAAGACAATATCACTCAGCACCACCACAGCATCACTCAGCACCACGGCAGTATCACTCAGCAACACCTGAGTATCATTCAGCATCACCTCAGCATCGTCTCCGCAACAGTCACCACCACCACCACTACCACCTCAGCATCACTCAGCACCACCTCAGCCTGCTCTCGGAATCTGGCATCTGTTGATTCTCCCCTAGCGTCTGGCCGCTGCTAGTGTTATAATACAGGTACTAGTTCCCAACCTTCACCCTCCGATTGTTTATGCCCCCTCAAAAAAAAGCTTTAACAAACAACCATTGCCAGCATTGCAAGAACAAAGGAAACTGAGGACATTTTTTATTGTAAATACTTTTTAATATGGTTGTTCAGTTTTACATAATGCCTTCTTGGTCATATATAAAGTAACAAAAATGCTTCTGACACTTTTTATTATAACTTTTCAGCATGCCGCACAGCAGCCACACTTCTCTACAGCACAGCTGGAAGACATTGGCAAAGTCAATAGCTCTGGCTAAACACTTATAAGGCCCCAAAGGCGAGACCTATTGGCTATGCCAATGCTTGTTCATAGTTACAAGGTGGTTCTAAGCCACTTTGCGTGGCTTAACGCCACCTTGTAAATATGCCCCTTTCCACCGCAGTCCTCTGCAGCAAAGGGGCGTGCAGTGGGTGTTGCTGTGGGAGTTCCACCGCAACACCCATTGCTTTTTGACACTGCCCCAGATTTAGAAGGCTAAGGCAGGGCCAAAAACGAACGCCATGGAATACCAGGCATTAGAATGGCGCAACGAGGAGAAATTATTAATTTCTCCTCGTTTTTTGCTCTTACCATGTGTGCTGCAGAATGCAGAACACATAGATGGTGCTCATCGCCATTATTGATTGTTTATGTGCAGAAAGGTATCCCTTTCTGCACATAAACAATCATCCCTGCAGCACAGGCACCCTTGCAACATGGCATCAGGGTGCCTGCGCTGGTGCTAGGCAGCTCTTTTTTCGCCAGGGCTAGGGGAAACACAGGGCTGTGCCCTATTCTTGTTTTGTATTCTGCGTTTTTAAAATTTGGCGCAGCTCTGCGCTCCGACATTTTCTTGTGAATATGCCCCATAGTTTTTATTTTCCCACTACAAGTACGCTTCTAGAAGTCCCATTTACTCTAGTGCAATCTTCTTAAAAGTCACATGACAGGGGCCACTCAGTTTCTATTGCTGCTCTAAACCCACCTTTGATCATTTGTCTGCAGATACATGTTGCAAACATATGAACTTTTATCTCTGGTTGATTGGATGTGTTGATTATCCAGTTGATTGATGGTTCTATCGTCGGGAGTCGAGGAAATCAGCTCGTAGAATGCCCTTCAATTGGTGAAGACCACTTCATTAGCAGGGAAAGAGAGTCCAAGTCTGGTGGATTGGAGGAAAAATGTTATGTATAAGCTCTCTATCGACAACAACGGCCAGATGTTAGAAGTAGGCATACTCGCAGTGCAGTGTTGAGCATTACATGGCACCTGCATTGTTGCGAGGCACTGCCCTTCAGGAGGAAATTCCGAGAGCATAAGTAGAGGCTCAAAGTGATGACTAACCACAAAGCTACCAGCGGCGGACCATAGGTTCTGCACCTCAATCTCTGTCACATTTAATTTATTGTCCTGTGCATCCTCTTCCGGCACTTGCTGCCGTTCAGTGCCACTGGAAACCAGAGAAAATTATATACTTCAAAAAAGGAAGGTGCACCAGAAATGAAATCGATATAGCAAATTTCAGTCCACCATCTTCTTTTATTAGTGAGATTTTGTTGCATATAGGTTAAAATCAGCCATCAGCCAACGCGGTTCGTTCCTGTCACAAAAGGAACTTCATCAGGGCTTCATGTATTATATAGTGTGTGCACAAATTTTTCATTAGAGCCGTTGTGTCTTCACCTGGATAGTCACCTGAGGATAAGGGTATATGATCAAAATATGTCCCAGCTCGAAATCTGCTCCAGCGATAGCTGAACTGAATGGTAGGTTGGAAACCTATCCGGAGGCTGTATTGGTGGCGGTGATGGCGGTGGGCCCACATCCCCGAAGCCCCTTTGTTTTTGATATTCCCCATGGGAGCCGCTCCTTGACTTTATTCACTACGAGGGTTCCTTTTCACAAAAATAAGTGGAGTACGCTTGCCGCCATCACCGCCACCAATACAGCCTCCGGATTGGTTTCCAACCTATCATTCAGTTCAGGCATCGCTGGAGCAGATTTCGAGCTGGGATATATTTTGATCATATACCCTTATCCTCAGGGTACTATCCAGGTGAAGACACAACGGCTCTAATGAAAAATTTGTGAACACACTATATAATACATGAAGCCCTGATGAAGTTCCTTTTGTGACAGGAGCAGCAACGCGTTGGCTGATTTTAACCTATATGCAACGAAATTTCACTAATAAAAGAAGATGATAGACTGAAATTTCCTATATCGATTTCATTTCTGGTGCACCTTCCTTTTTGAAGTATATCATTTTCTCCAGAGGCTCAAAGGGATGGTGGTGTGGGGAGGCAACAATTCAAATCAGCAGTACATGGACATAAATACAAATTTGGGTCCAGAAGAGGTTAATACAAAAGTATCAGCAAAAAATCACAGACGTTTTGAAAAGAAAAGTGGAAAAAGTGGGTTTAACTTTTGCGATGATAGCGGATGAAAGCTATGGTTAAAATGGGTTTACTAGGGAGCATGAGGCAAATCAATATAAAAGAAAGGAAAAGGGTGGAAAACATTACTTTTAAGATGGTTCTTGACCACAATTGAGCAGACTCACAAGTGCACTTGCTCAGTTAAGAATAGTGGGCTAAAATCAATGAGTCAATATGTTCCCAGCTTGTGCAGATTATTACAGTCCTTTGTACTAGTCAATTGTCTGCCTCCTGGGGATGTAGACAATCAGGGCTGGACTGGGAACCCAGAGCAGCCCTGGCGATTTTGACAGACCAGCTCCCCTGCCTCTTTTGTTACTGTGGGCCGATATAGCAGTTCCTCTGCAAAACCGGCCCCCAGTAACAAAAACGGCCCCCTTCACTGCAAAATTGGCCCCCACCCTTCCAGCCTCCCGGGGAAATGCCTGATGCCCGCTACGACCAGTCCAGCCCTGTAGACAATCGTCAGGATACTCAGGAATACCCTAGATAAGCCGACCATGCACTTCACATTTTGTTAAACTTAGGAGGCAACCTCGTCGCTCATAGACAAAGCGTTCAGCATGCATGCACCAATCCATATCATTGCACGAGTGCTGAGCAGTGGAGACAGAGGCAAGCCCTATAGTCTTGGTATGTTGCTCCTAGCTACTACTATTCCCACATTACAGAGCAATCGCTGACATCTTGTTCCAGTCTCCTCCCCCTCAGATACCCAAAATATATAGTTTCTTTGCAGGGATCAGCTGGAGGGATAAAACACACAACAGGCATTGGATCACCATTCCCAACAACTTTGGATTCCCAGGCATTCCTAGATAGTGTACAGAAATGCACCCACTTGGCTACATGCTCTAAGACACTTGTCAGTTGCAGCCTGTCTGATTTTAGCCAACAGTGTCCTCGTATAATAGACTCTATAGAGCACCTTTAGCTGTATTAACCTGAATCTAACTCTAATCACAACTTCCCATGGCTCCTGCGGTGCCTTCTCTCACTCCTCGTCAGAAAGGTCCTCTAAGTCTCGTACCCAACTTTCCCTGAGACCCCCAGTGGATCAGGGATTTGAGGTGTACTCTTGATCAGTTCCTTGTGGATTTTTTAGATTTGTTCCTTCGCACAAACATGATGGGTCTGAAAGCAATAAAGCAATATTTATGTTGTTCAAAGCCATTATTTCAGTGGTGATAGCAGTGGCATTAACCTTGTAACTGCTGAGGCTTTTCTATCCCTAGTGCTGAGCCCATTTTTGCTATTTGAGAGACCTTGCATTTAGATATTAATAGCTTTTTTCCACAAAAGGCATCCACGCCAAATTTGCATCTCTTTTTACAGCTTTCTAGGCATTCTAAAGGAATCCAGGGTTTGTAGATTCCCTGAAAACAAACTGGGAAAATAGCCAAAATATAGCTTCATTTTGGGTTTTTGAGGAAAAATAGAAGAAAAAGTGCTGTGCAAGAAAGTGTATTTTTTTTCTAAAAATGGCAACAACAAAAGGTTTACTGTGCTAGGAATTCTATCTGCCCAGCTTTCAGGAACAAACAGAGCTGTATAAAAAACATTTTTTACAACGGTTTTGGCTTTTTCTAAGTGGTTGTCCATTTCTCCTAATGTTTCAACTTACCTGCAAATTGTGGTGGAAACAGGTATGAAACACATGGATATCTCAGAAAACAATACATTTCTCAAAAGTAGACAAAATACTGAATTCGGCAGTGGGTCATTTGAGTAGATCCCCTAACATTTTCCCAAATAAATTAATTGTTGAAATTAAACAATAATAAAAATACTTTAAAAAAATAAAATTGGTGACGTATTCATCTGTAATTTTTTGTCATGATGGCCGATTTACAAAAGTAATATACCGTTTCGCCCATCAGACCCTTTTGGTTTGCAGGATTTCCAAAAGCAGGCGATACCCAGTGCCAACAACCAAGCTGCAGCTTTAAAATGATTTTTCATTGTGTACCGACCATGCAGCAATTCCTAAAGCAAAATCTAAAAAATGAAAAAGGTGTATGAAGGAAACCTATGTATTTCCAAAATCAGGGGCATAGTTTCATGGGGGGAGTTTACGGTTTGACAGCCCCCCAAATAAATGCATTCATAACTTGGTAGTTGGGTCTGGGGCCTGAGCCAGATCTACTATTATTGTGTCCGTTTTTCTCGTTCTGAGCCAGGAATGAAAGACAAGACCGAGACTTTTGATGTAAACGGAGGAGAGAGAGGCAGAGATACCTCAAAATGTGAAACCAGATAACCTGGAATCAATACCGGCTTCCTTGCTTGTCCAAATTGTGTGATCCTAGGCACATACTCTGATTCACAGAGCCTTTTTTCATGGCATATGAGCACACTTTTAAATACTTGAGTTCAGGATGTGTGCTTAACAAGCACCTCTTATATTTAATTTATTAGACTGTAATGTTGTGAGCTATCTATAATAAGAATCTAGGCTACGTTTAGGGTTTACATGACATCTGATTTGCCTCTTAGTACGCTAATGGAATTTTTGTTGGGGTGCAAGTCATTGATATTTCTAAAAACTATCCCATTTAATAAAATGTCTGTCTATGCAGGGATATAATCTGATGTACTAAGGTAAAACGCTTCCGCATGTTAAAGATGCGGAGTGCCTTAGGGATGCTCCCTGAGCCCTACCCTCTACAACATCTACATGGCCCCGCTTGCAGCCATCGTCAGAAGCCACGGACTCAACATTCTCTCCTACGCCGATGACACCCAGCTGGTTCTCTCCCTCACATGTGAACCCACAGCTGGCAAGAGCAACTTCCACGACTGGATGAAGGCAGTCGCCACCTGGATGAAGGACAGCTGCCTCAAGCTTAACCCGGCTAAGACCGAAGTCCTCATCCTGGGCTCCTCCCCCTCTGCCTGGGCCGACTCTTGGTGGCACACAGTGCTCGGAATCTCCCCACACCCACAGACCATGCACAAAACCTCTGCATCATCCTGGACCCCTTCACTCTCAATGAACCGACATATCAACGCCGCCTCGTCCTCCTGCTTCCACACGCTCTGCCTCCTTTGTAAGATTTTCAAGTGGATCCCCACCGAGTCCATGAAAATGGTCACCCATGCGCTTGTCAGCGGCAGACTCGACTATGGCAACGTACTCTACACTGGCACCATCCAGAAATTCCCCAAAAAACTGCCGACCATTCAGAACGCCTCTGCCAGACTCATCCTGAACATCCCACGCCGCAACCACATCACCGGCCACCTGAGAGACCTTCACTGTGTGATATTTAGTTATGTTGGTGTCTGGATATGTGATAGTTATTTATACATTATATTTATATTTATGTGTATTTATATTTGTTTTTTGTATATTGTCCATAGCCCTGATGAAGTTCAATGTATACTGAACAAAACACGTTGGCTGTATGTTTTGCTTGCTGGACCATATATATTTTAAAAGTGGAATGAAATAAAAGAAGAATTTTTTCTAACACACTTGAAGATTTGTTGACTCTCTTTGTGTGTGCACCGCTCCATCTTTGTTTTGAATCTTACTCTGCTATGCAGCAATATCACACAATGGCTGATATTGGAGTGGAAGTGCACCAATTCATCACCATTTGGAACTAAGTGTCAAGAGCAGTATAGAGTTGCGCCATTGGAGTATATATATTGTTTTTTTCTTCACTGGCTACCTGTCAACAAGAGAATCACCTTGAAGCTTCTCACGCACGCCTACAAAGCCCTCCTGCATACCTCAACCACCGCCTCTCTTTCTACATTCCCACCAGACATCTCTGCTCCATCCCACACGGATCCGCAAGACCATGGCTGGAGGAAGATCCTTCTCCTACCTCGCTGCAAAGAGCTGGAACTCCCTGCCTCTGCACCTCAGGCAATTGCCATTGCTGCCGCAATTCAGGAAGGACCTCAAGACCTGGCTCTTCGACTGAACCGCAGACCCAGCTCTCCCCCCCACCCAGTGCCTTGAGACCCTCACGGGTGGGTAGTCGTGCTTTATAAGACACTGATTGATTGATTGATTGATTCAATAAATCAATCAGGGAATTGTGAAGCGCGCTACTCACCCGTGAGGGTCTCAAGGCGCGGGGGGCAGCTCCGGGTCAGTCGAAGAGCCAGGTCTTGAGGCTCTTCCTGAAGGTGTGCAGAGTTGATGTTGATAGGGAGCTCGTTCCAGGTCTTTGCCGTGATGTAGGAGAAGGCTCTTCCACCTGTTCTTGCTCTGCTGATGTGCGGGGTTTTGGCAAGGGCGAGTTCGGCAGACCGGAGGTTTCTCTTGGGTACATGGAAGGAGATTCTTTCATTGAGATATTGGGGTCCGGTGTTGTGGAGGCATTTGTAGGCGTGGGTGAGTATCTTAAAGGTTACTCTCTTCTCGACGGGGAGCCAGTGGAGGTGTCCCAGGTGTTGGGTGATGTGTTCATGTCGAGGGATGCCGAGGACGAGTCTGGCTGCGGTGTTCTGTATGGTCTGGAGCTTGCGGAGCAGGGATTTGTTGATTTCGGCGTAGAGGGCATTTCTATAGTCCAGTCTGCTGGTTATGAGTGCGTGGGTGATGGTCTTTCTGGATTCGGGGGGGAACCCATTTGAAGGTCTTGCGAAGGATGCGGAGGGTGTTGAAACTGGTGGAGGTGACGGCATTGATCTGTCGGTTCATAGTGAGGGAGGAGTCGAGTATGATGCCAAGGTTCCGGGCGTGGTCCGTGGGGGCTGCCGAGGGCGGTGGGCCACCAGGTGTTGTCCATGCAGAGGGGGAGGGTCTGAGGAGGATGACTTCTGTCTTCTCCGAGTTGAGCTTCAGGCAGCTGCTGCTCATCCAGGATGCGACATCCTTCATTCCTTCCTGGAAGCTGAGTCTGGTGGTGTGGGGGTCCTTGGTGAGGGAGAGGATGAGCTGGGTGTCATAGGCGTAGGATACTATGCTGAGTCCATGCTGTCTGACGATGGCGGCGAGGGGGGCCATGTAGATGTTGAAGAGCATGGGGCTGAGCGACGATCCCTGGGGCACTCCGCAGTTGATTTCTGTGGGTTGGGAGAGGAAGGGCTTGAGTCTGATTCTTTGGGTTCTGCCGGTGAGGAATGAGCAGAGCCAGTCAAGGGCGGCTCCCTGTATGCCGGCGTCGTGGAGTCTGGCGGTGAGAGTGTGGTGGGAGACGGTGTCGAAGGCTGCAGAGAGGTCAAGCAGGATCAGGGGTGCGGTGTGGCCTTGGTCGAGGAGGATTGATTGATTGAAAGAGATACACCTTTCTTTTACTTTGAAGAGATTGTATCATATTTTACACTATGTTTGTTGCACGATATACATGCCAAACTTTTTCATGGCTTGGCTCGTACACTTACTCTTCGAGCCAAGCAAGGCCCAAACCAGACCCATAGCTCAACTCTGGCTCACTCTATTAATTTGCCTGCACACCTTTCTCTATTTGTAACTCAGTCTTAGGACATGGGTCTGTCAGTCACTTGATAAAATGATTCATAAAATGTGAGTACTGAAACACAGATCCCTGTCCACATGCACAGATTTAACAACTCTACCATCAAGGCTTCTTGTAGCACAGATGAAGAAGAGAACATGAAGTAAAAATACATTTAAAATAATACATCTCAGAGCAGGGACTCCAAGCCATTGTGCTGTATGTGACCGTAGTCATGAGTTCCCAGGAAGAACTACCAGACCCATGTGGGATGAACAGAGGCATAACTTCGACATGGTTGTTTACAGTGTGACACCCCTCAAATGCATTCTTGGCTCGGTAGTTGGGTCTGGAGGCCCTGAGTCTGGTCTTCTATGTCTGTGTTGCTTTGTCTCATTGTTTTCATTTTACTAAGGTTTTACCTTGTTCCTTTTTTAGATCAGGATCTTAAATATCTATAGTGACAGGTTTACAAAAAAAGTAGTACATTCGCTCCCATAGAAGTACTCCTTGAGTGAGTGCAAATGTGTTACTTTTTGGAATTCACAAACATTAGCAGTAGTAGGCTTTAAAAGCCACACTAGTTTTAAGTTTCCAAGCATACTACTGGCAATCAAACACCCAAAAGCTGATGGGATGTAGTGCTTGCAAATAGTCTAAGCAGCGGCAGTCACTTGAGGTAGCATTCCATCCCATTGTTTTTCACCCACTGGACCACTCTAGATAGAGGTCCACCTAATGCAAATAAGTACTGACCCTGTTCCTCATGGGAAAATGTCATCACAAACCTTGGTCATCTCACCCTTCCACCCCACTGCTCTTTTAGTTGGGAAATTTGTGATTCAAACCCCCATTGCTGCCCCTGTCCCAGAGAACTTTTTGCAAAATGTGTTCTTTCTTGCATACTGCCTTACATGCCCAAATACCTCAGCTACCCCTATTGCTGCCATCTCCACATCACGTTTTGTGGACCACCGGTGTCACAGGTGCTAGGCCAAGCCACACGAGTGGGGTATTATTTTTCAGGAGATGTGTGGAAACATGCTGCAACATCCTGAAGAGCAGACAGAAAACGTGCCTTTGGTCAACCGTCAGACAAGTGTTTTTTTTTTTTTTTAAGATGGAATAAAAAATATTTAATAAGCTCATTTTCATTTGACAGAAGGAATTTTCAGAGAATTGGCAAAAATGGCCATCGTTTTGTAATACCTTGTTGGAAAATTATTCTAAAGTCCTTCGTATTGAAATCTGTAGAAGCTGCTTTTTAATTATCAAATCACTTATTGCCCTTTTAAACTATCTTGTCAGGTTAAACATTGTTAAATCCACTAAAACATGTTTACTGTTATCCTATTAGGTTTTACCAGCATGTTTAAAATGCGCAATGTATCAATCTATGTTCTTGTATTGTCTCTAAGGATAGCTCCGCCTATGGTTTGAAATGTTAGCCCCGCCACCAAAGGTTGACCTGTTAGCCCCCCCCCCCCAAAGTTCGGGTATAGTTGCGGCCCTAGTGAGAGTGACAGACCCTAAACATACTTACAACATATGATTTCTTGAACAAAAAGTGCACTACGATTCTACTTTTCCTTCGTGTGTATCATGTTTTACTCTAGGTGTGAGTCTGTACTGTGTGTCTGTGCAGTACGCTGATTCCTGTACATTGCGGAGATATAGGAACTTCCAGTTGGATCCAACCAAGCAGTCAAGGTTGTGAGAGCTGTAAACACCGATGCCACTGGTAGACCTCATTCCAACCTGTAGAACTCGTAATAGATGCTTTTATTGCATGTTTAATGCACCTGACAAATACCCTACCCAGAGGTAATGTTATTTACTGGGTACAGCAATTGACACTAATTCACCCTGCAATTCGGCATGGAGACCAACATATCGCTTGAATGTTCTCGCATTTTTTTTCTTAATGTGGGCCGATGCATTGTATTCTTAAACTTCTAATTTGGAGGTATATCGTGACTTACACATGAGCAAAAAGGAAATGTGCTAGCTAGCAAGGCTCATGAAAGGCCGCGTTGCAGACGTTAGAAAACTTGTGGTCGAAAAAGATTTTCTGTCCTTTCTGACAACACACAAAAATCCAATTGCGATGTCGGTTTGTGGTAGGAAACTGCTACCCTGCTCGTTCAAGATTTAAAATGCTTATCAAAATCTGATGAGAGAAAAAAAAAAAAAAAATGTTTCACGCCCAGTTTGTACTGAGCACACACAGGCATCAATAGCAGCACATGTAAGGAAATGTGCATTCATCTTCCTTTTGTCTGGAACTTTTCCATTTTCATCTTAAATGTGGCGCACTTGGGAGAATTCCTAAAGTTAATTTCCAGCTTAAAAATAAAAAGCGTATTTTTTTTTATAATGGCTAATTACACACCTTTGAACGTTCCCTGCTCTTACATTTCTTAGGTCTGGGATTAGCTAAAACCTTTTGATTTTCCTAAAAATTATACTTATTACATACTTACTTTTTGTGGCTTTTAGCCAACTCTCTTAATCCATTGATCTGTTTTTGTGTCATTCACATGTTTCTTCCACCCTCTAGAGCATACAGCATGGGTCAGTGAGTCCACTTCACCCACTGGCTTACTCCACTGTGAGTGACAGCCTTCTGTTCTTTCTCAAGTAGCACGTCCACTCGCAAAGTAGTTCCATTCAGGCCACGGACTACAATGGCAATCTGTACTTTTAGAGAACAAAATATATTTTTGCTTTTAGACATTTTAATCAAATATTTGTAATCAAATATTGTGAAGGACTAGGCAGCTCCACCAACAATAACTTTTTTTCAAAACAAGCATTGGCCAGTGCATATTTCAAAATGGCGAGTTTTAAACTGTTTTGCAGAGGCACATGTATCAAGGCAACTAGAGGTGATTCAGTTCTTAGTGCCTACTGTACAAAAGTCTCACCAAGCAGAACCAAAAACCTCACTGTACCTACATAATTCCATTGTAGCACCTGAGGATCCAGTGGGCTAGACTAGAATTCAGCGTAGCACATCTTGCTTTTGCCACTTTTTTGTTGTTGCAGTTTTATATAGCGCAAACTCGACCCTAAGGTATTGGATTCCTTTACATGAGCAGCAGTTACCTTACACAAGGACACATTCATTTTTGGTAGGCACGGGGAGATTAAGTCATTTGCCTAGAATCACAGGAAGCTGAGCGGACACCGAGGCTCGAACCTGGTTCCCCACCTCCAAAGTCGGCAGCTCTGACTGTTAAGCCACATCCTCTCCCAGGGCAACCATTACACATAATGTGATGTGAGTCTGTTGTTTCTTCCACTCAGTGTTGTAACAATAGCCCCTGCAGCCCCCGATGTGTGGGCCCCCCTGAGCTCCAGGGCCTCCCTTCTGGCAATGTTCACGGGGGAGAGCTCTTGACTGGGTCAAGGGTGGGGGGCACCCTCCATGTACTTTGCAGGGGGGCCCACTCAACTTTCGTTACGCCACTGCTTCCACTATCACATCACCAGTTTCTAAATGATGGGGAAATTCACCAGCCACTACATTTACAGACCATCAGCCACTAATAAATACTTAAGCCACACTAGTGTGACACCTTAATAGTCAGGTCCCCATACTATGCTTCTACCCGTACACACAAAAAAACGTTCAACCTCCCGACAAACACACAGGTTATGCCACCGACATTAAGCATGAATCAATGTTGGTCATTTTCTGTATAATGATTCTTCCTAGTGTTCACTATGCTCTGCCAACCAAAGTCTATCGACGGTTGTCAAACCACCATTTGCCTCCTCGAGGTTAAGGCCAGTCAAAGTTTGGGAACACCATCATTACCTCCTCATCCACTTTCATGCCACGGTCCTTACTAATGTGAGGTGTGTGCGCCTCCCACGTAGGCACCCTGCTGCCCACCGAAAAGAAAAAAAATGCCCGAGGTGCCTACAGTGGTAGCCCTCACCCCTCACCCCACACTCCATGAACTACATAAACCGAGCAGGCCCAGCCACAACTCCTGTTTTTGTGTTTGCGATAGACTCTGCGCTATGTCCTCACCATTTGTTATTTTCGTTTCCTTTAGGCCAGGTGCGGGGCTTGGACCTCCAAGTACTAATCTTGGTGGTGTCAGCAGGCCGGCCTGGGAGAAGGGATTTGACCAAGGACTGATGCTGACAGGTGTAGGCCTGCTTTCTTGCTATGGTCTCCCTTCTGTTTATTTGCTTCCCCCGCTTCCCCAAATGTTGCCAAGGGTTTTAGGAGTGTCCACGCCGTGTATCTGGCCCATGTGGGATTGGGGTTCCTTTGCTGAGGCTCTGCTGTTACCCCCTTACCTTCTCTTCACCTTTCTGCTCCTTGATTATCGTTCTCTAGTCAGCAAGTGGGGGAGGGCTACTTTCTCCTTTCTCCACTGTTCAATTATGATAGCAGGAGATATGGCAGATAAGGCTTTTGTGATGGGAGGGGTTTTGGATACATCTCATTGTCCAGGGATTTTGGTTCTGCCCATACATTCTCTTCAGTTTTTCCGCTTCTTGATTGAGGTTTTGTGGTTGGCATCTGGTAAGGAGGTGTTGAGCTGGGTGCCTCGCTGTTTTCTTTCCTGCTAGCAGTTGTGGAAGGTTTGACACGCACATGCCACGTCTGATGGCGTGGACAGGCTCTCAAGGGTTACTGGCTCTGTGTGGGTCTGAGACAGTGTGCATCAATGAACGCCAACTTGGATTGGGTTGATCCCAGCATTCATGCTTGGTGTAGCTGAAGATTCCACATGGTTTTGCCATGGACTTGGGATAAAATATAGTGAAATCATAATTAATAATCACAAGCATCCAGATTTATTAGGATCTGATCCTCATTGCATTTCCTGACCCTGAAGAAGTTCGTTTGAGTGAAACGCATTGGCCATATGAGGTTACTCTTGGAATGGAATTAAAAGCTGTGCAAAGTTCGGTTTTGGAATGAAATAAAGAGAATTCATCCATAATTTTGGAACGTTTCATCTTCCATGTTGTCAACATTGGACTGCATCAACTATATCTCTCTAGTAGATTTCTCCCTGATTCATTTTGTTATGTTTGTTTCTGCCTTGGCAGTAATATCAGTAGCAGTGGATACTGTTTGGGGGTGCACCTATGTAAACAATTGGGGATGGATTGGGCTGTTCTGTGTAAAATAGTGGGCGCTAGGCCCATATACTTGTGAATAAGGCACACGGACACAGTAGTAGGGTACTGGTAACTGGCCCAGGGCATGTGCGCCCGGCCCCTTTTATTAGCAGGGCCACCTGACTGGTGACGCCTGTGATGGGTGGGTGTAAAGTGGGGTTAACTTACAGCACAAGGCTGGACTGTAGAACGTGTCCAGCAGGACACTACATTCTGTATGGTGCTTTTTCCTGCCGCTTTGTATAGTATATTGTGTTTATTCGACTTCACTTGCGATAAGGTGTGCAGCTACAAAATGCCATGTTAGACATGGACATGTGCATGATCTAAACGTCTCCCAGGCAGGGCTGCCTATGAGGCCATTGACTCGCGTAGCTTGACTATAAAGGATGTGTTTAACTAATTTTTACTGCAGGTAACTGTTTAGTAATTCATTTTTATTGGTATTCATGATGTTCTTTGAATACTATCTCGTTTAAAGCCTTTGTCATGAGCTCGTTGATCATTCCAGTCTCCGAGCAAAAATTTATTGCATCCGGTAATGATAGGTTCTGTAAATTTTCTATCTCAGAACGCGAGTGGTTTTTGTTCACGGTGCTTTCGTTTTTTGCAAATTTTTTTTTTTTTAGCCCAAAATGTATTCTTGCATTAAAAATTAAAGCGAGGAAGCATTTCCCTCTAAAATATAGAGAAAAATAATGGAGTTGCATTTTGGGGATTTCGCCGAAATTTCGCACAATTATCTAAAAGCAAATTACGTGAATTGCGCACACTCCTGATGTGCATGTATCTGCTTATGTATTACATGAATATGCCTATAAGTTAATTGTTGTTGATAAGATAAAACTTTTTTACACCCGATAATTACCGGTGCTGTAACGTTTGCGTTGCCAACGTAAGTCAAAGTTGAAGAGGGTGGACGGGTGCCCCGACCACCTACTGGGTAACAAAAGAATGGGTGCGATAGGGCATGCTTCTCTGGAGCCTGCTGGATGGCAAGCATCGCTTTCTGGGTGACTTACTCGAAGGCTCTAGATAACAATATATCTTGACGTTCACAGACAAGAGTGGCTTACCCTACATTTCATTTATCAAGCTGTTGAGATTCACAGGGCTCACGGATATCAGTACATGGGAGGCCTGTGCACTGGGCATTGCCAAACGCCGTAAGCACCAAAAGGTGGAGACACAATTCGCGTCCCTGGCGCTCCTTTTGGCTAAACGCTGCATAGCAATGCACTGGAGGGCGCCCGAGGGGCCACCGATAGCGGCCTGAATGGGGGCGGTTAATAAATGGGGCACCTCGGAAGAGGAGACGCTTCGATTGGAAGAAATTAAGGGTTTATGCAAACATCCCATTTCCATGCAATGGGCCATTCTACTGCATTCTTTCAAGCAGGAAACAATTGAGACGTCCCTATCACAAACCGCCCGATCCATTGCTACAGGGTCGCGACCTGGGGTGACCCAACACAATGCCCCCGGGGATTAGACATATTGCAGGTGTGGGGTGGATGGCTGAAGCCGCGCAACATATTTCATACTCTGGGATTGGCACACCTGCCTTCCCCTCTAACACACACACAGTCCATAGTCGAACAACTATGTATCAGCCCACTGGTCTCTATTGAATGATATAGCCATAGGTGCAGTGTACCCCAGTTACGTCACCCCGGTTGAAGAGATTAGATTGTTACTATAACTACAGCAAGATGTTAACCATGGTGCTAGCCCCGCCGGCTGGCGCTGAACGCACCGTGCATGCGATAGACGATCATCCATAGACACATGCTTCGTACATGTATACTTTCTCATGTAGACAGAGACAATTGAGGAAATAGAGTATGTATCTTACACTGAAATTTGGTTTTATACAATGTCTTGATGTATGCTTCGTAAGATGTTTTTTCCTGAAGTAATTGCAATGTATGTACGGTGTGAAAATAAGAAATGGCAATAAAAATGATTTTGGAGAAAAAAAAAAATCAAGCTGTTGAGATATTTCCAGGGGTTACTAAATGAGGCACTATACTGGGTGCCATACAGTGACCCTTTACAAAGGTTAACTTGTCACGCTATAAAACTGCTACTAAGGAGGAGAAACCTTTACCTGGTCAGTATTAAGGCAGGTCAAACTGTCAAAAAAGTGAACTAATACAACCACAGTTTTCCTTATGGTGCCATATATTTTCTGCCAACCCTGCCGCATAATTTGTTCCCCTACTGCTATATTATTCCTGTGGCTTTGCCTGTTTGTTACGGATTTGAAAACAATTTTGCTTGACCTTTCTTGCGCTGATTATATGGCTACCGAGTTTGTTGGGTTGTAATAGTTGTTACAAACTTTGCAACTTGCCTAGTCACTATGGCATGTTGTATGCTACATTAAGTACTGCTAGATTTCTTATTCAAAAAATACTATGGGATTTTAAAGTTAGCTCATTCGGAAAGAAACACTAACTGGCAGTAAAGTGCTGCTTTTTACAACTCTGTATTATGTGACATTTTAATACACCGCCAGCCAATCAGAGCATGATTCCCCCAGCCCTTGCTGCTGGTACATTTCTTATCTCAAGCTACTCATTTTGATGACATAACAGACTGCCTGTCAACCTTTATTAGAAGTTTCTAGTAGGGTACTGAACATTTTGGAAGGCATTATCACTGAGATAATTGTTTTTCGCATTTGTAATATCGTGTAATAATTGCATTTCTCTATTGTACATCATCGAATTAGAACTTGATAATGCGTCCAGAATACTCCTCAGTGCTGCAATTGAGCAGTGATGCAGAATGGCAGCATCGGACTGGCCTATAGGGCAATCAGAAAGTTCCAGAAGGGCTGGTCTGAAAGGGTCAGCGTGTGGGTGTTTTTTTGCTGTTTGTGGCTCTGTTTTATGGTTTGCTGGTCCAATTTGTATTGTTGATGTCTCTAATATTATATCAAATATTGCCTGCAGCAAACAAAAATGCATGGTCTCCCAACCACTGCAAAACACCCATATAGTGTGCCTTTACAAGTTATTGTGGGCCACTTTTTTAGCTATCTGATTCGCTAATGGGGGGCCACTTAATTTTTGTGCCCATGCCAGTAGCGTCTGTGTCAGGGAATAGTGGTGGGGCAGCAAGGGGGACAGACACTGACAATAACCACCCAACAAAAAACAAAAAAGACACTTAGCCGCATTGCCGCTCTTCTGCTCTTCTAGCTCCACTGCAGCACAGGCTGAGACTCCCAGACTCCTCTACAGCTAATCGATACGCTGCCCTCATGCTGCTGGCAGCATGACAGAAACGCCGGGATTGGCCTGAGCAGCCTGGATTTGCGCTCCCGGGGAGACTGGGAGCCTGTGCCTGCTGTCTCCAACCCGGCAATGCAGCTCGGGTTGGAGACATCTCAGTGCACATGTCGGTTTGGCCGTCCTAAGACGGCCGGCCAAACCCACATGTGCACTTCTATCAGTGCCCACCCCTCCACCTCCATGAGTCGTCATGATGGCCTGCCCCCAAGACTCGGCCCTGCGAAGAAAAATAAAATGATAATAAATCTGCCTTACTATCAATTTATTTTTCAAGTTTTGCATCTGCTGGTGGGGGGGACGCTCCTCCGCCGTAACGGAGGAGCCGCCGCTGGCCCATGCCTACTTTCTGTTTCAGTCTAACCCTTAGCATGGGGCATGTGCGTGGTTGGGATTAGTAGTGCCCAAGATTGGCCTCGCTGCCTGAAAGGACTGCTCGCAAAGAGGGGAAAGGACAATGCCAGCATTCTCCTGCCCGGATGCCGACTTCAAGAGATAACATGTCTCATGAGGGCACTTTCAGCCAGTGCCAGCAAAACCCATGATCCTGAATCACACCCTGTGCTGTCTACATGGACTCTTCAGTCAGGAGGAGGGGAGGTGGGAGTGCTGCTTCTCTCAGAGATAAAGAATATGTGTCAGAAACCGTTTGGTGGGCCACAGGGCTGGCAGGGTTACTGTGCCTAAACTTTTAGTGTTGAGCTTGTTTGCCTCTGATGTCCCAGGCTGTCCTACTATAGCTCTGTGAACTGAGCGAAGTACAATCCATTTACCACTCAACTCTCAGGGTAGAGAGGGTTAGAGGTCACAGGCCTCACAGGGAGGTAATGTGGGGTGCTGGAGCTCAGCACTCAGACATCAACCAACAGACACAATAATTTCAATGTCCAGCCCAGTGCTTTTCTTTTCAAGAAGGTACTTTAATCACACAGTTCTACTACATACTGCTCAATGCTACTAATTGTACATGTCAGTGACCTTCAGTGTGATTCTTCTTCATGGCACTACACCCTCCCTACTCTCCTCCCTCCCGGGTGGCCTCCTTTTTTCTGGGTCTGCCCGTTTTTAAGGTCGGGAGATAGTGTGACTTAAGCACAGGTGCAGCTTTCAGAACCACATTCATTTGCGCTCTCTAGACTCTATTCACAAACTGCATTTTGTAGTACATTTTGTAATAATGGTATAGTACTACTAAATCTAATGCAAAATGCATTTCTCAAACCTATGAGTGTATATATCCACCTTCACCTCTCCTATATTTTCTACGGGGAAATCCTCACACATATAAGTTTACTTCTCAGTAGTAAGTGTGAGAGGGCCCGAGGCAGTGGTTGAAAAATGGGGTGTACTTACTTCAAAATAGGTGGGGTTTAGGTAGGTTTAAGAAGGTATTAAAGGAGTATTTAGGAGAGGTTTAGGGAGGAAAAGACACCTACAAAAGAGTAAGCCACCTGCTCTATTGTCCCATGAACCATCCCTCCCACACTCTCTTGAATTGCCTTGGGTAGCCCTATCTTTCATACACTAATTTCTTCTGCATACAACAAACATCCATCTCCACGATCTAATCCTGTAAGCGTGGGCTCATTGCGCTCCCCCATATCCGTGCAATCTCCCTAAGAGAAACCCCAGATTCCCCAAGATCTTCTGATGGGCAGTAAGATCAGATGTTCCCCACACGCCTAACAATTACAACGGAACCTGACTCGCAGTGGGTACCAAAATAGCTGTCTCCAGCCGAGCTTTCACCTCCTCCCAAAATGTACAGATTCTTGTGCACTCCCACAACGTGTGTAAATAGGACCCTCTCTGACTACAAACCTGCAGGCATGCATCATCCGCTGCTCTACCAGTCTTATGCAAGAGTGTCATCGTATAATATATCCTGTGAAGCATCTTAAACTGGATGAAACGGAATCGCACCTGTATGGCAACTTCCCTACGAAACTGCAACTCTTTCTGCCACTCATCATCCTCCAGCTCCCTCACATCTGTCATCTGATGTTCCGTTAAGCGCGTTAACTCCCCCTGCATGTTATTCATGAGTGTTTTATATCTAAGGGAAATTGCTTTTGTTGTCATAGGGCCATCCAGGAGTCGTCTCAAAAAGGGGGGAGCTGTTTCATCATGTCCTCTGAGCAGTTCTCTCAGTTGTGTGTGTGCCATGTCATACTCCTCTCTAAGATGAGCAAACTTCACCATACCATTTGCATCCCATATATCCTCTAGCATAGAGAGGCCAATGAGATCCTATTTCCTAAATCCCTGCATCCCTGCAGGGCCAAAACTGCTCCCAACCTCGTGCCCAGCCACAGTCTTAGGCCAATTTCTCTTCCCACCCCATTTCTTTCTGGAAGGTACTCCAAGTCATGCACACCGTTCTGGTCGCCACAGGCTTCCCGATCATGGTGGTATTCCGGGTTTTCCAATGCTGCATATGCCCACTCGTTCACTATACTGACCTGAGCGGCCTCATAATATTTGTGGACTTCTGGCAGGGCAATTACGCCATCATACATGGATCGCTGGAGGGTGCAGAGCACCACACATAGTGGTCCATTCATAGACATCAAGGTCCTCACACACAACGATTGAGTTTATGGAAAAACGTCCCCGGCACCGGGTGAGGACACTTTTGCAAAACATACACGAGTCTGGGGAGGGTGGTCATCTTGAAGAGCGCCACTCTACCCATCGAGAGTGGGAGTTTCCTCCAGTGGATGACATCTACCTCCACTCTACACAGTAACCATGGGCCAAGTTATCCTCATAGTGAGTCCCTCAGTATCCACAGACCCAGATATCAGAAATTATCTTGCACCAGCCCTTAGCGGCATGGGGAGAGCACCTCGGAGCTCCCATGTCCCCATACGGAATATGAGGGATTTCTCCCAGTTAATACACAATCCTGCATATTCACTGTGTATCCTAAAGATCTCCTCCAACCGGGCCAGGGACAACTCCGGCTCCGCTAAGTATAGGAGGACATCATCAGCACAGAATGAGATCCTCACCTCCCACATTTCCCATAATCACCAGCCCCAAACATGCATGTCCACTCTAATTCAGTCCGCCAGTGCCTCTATCTCCAGGGCAAACAACATCGGTGACAGGGGCCAGCCCTATCTGGTACCCAGGCCAATAAGAAATTCCTTGGAAATAACTCCGTTCACCTTAACCCGGGTCTTGGGCGTCTAATAAAGGAGTCCAACCCAAAGCAAAAATGTGGGCACATAGCCCATTTTCTTCATAATTGCAAAAAGAAATGGCCACTCCACTGAGTCGAACGCCTTATTGGCGTTCAATAACACTACCGCCAGCAGACGCTTCGCTCCCTGGCCGCTGCAATATTGTTATGCATGCAGCGGAGATTAAGCCTTGTCGATCTATAGGGCATAAAACTATTCAGGTTGGGATGGACCAAATCCAAGATCACTCCCCCCAGGATATTTGCCAGCACCTTGAATAGCACCTTTGCATCCCCACTAAGTATAAATATCGGCCGGTACGAATTCCACTGATCCACCGGTTTCCCGGGCTTCAGGATCAGTACTATACTCACCAGATTAATGTCTGTGGAAGCTCAACCTGTTGATACACCTCTACGTACATCCCTTGTAGGTGCGGAGTCACTACACCCACTAATTTCTTAAAGAATTCCGTCAGCAACCCGTTGGGGTTTGGGGATTTCCACCATTGTAACTGGGTTAGTGCCCGCTGCACCTCAAATCAAAGCGTATGGCTGCTCTATAGAGTGTCCTGGCGCTACAGGTCCATTGACGGCTGCTCTCACAGGGGAGGAACATAAACTAAAAGGCACCATTAAAAAGCCAGGTTTTCAAGCTGCATTTAAAGGAACCAGCATCCTTAGTAGCACTAAGGTGCAGGGGAAGAGCATTCCAGCTCATAGCAGCTAGTGCAGAGAAGGAGGTACCTCCCCATCTCTTCCCCTTGATCTTAAGCACCACTGTCAGCAATGTGTCAGCAGAGAGCAAAGTTCTGGATGGATGATAGTGAGGAAGTCTCTTAGTTACATATTTGGGACCTATTCCATAGAAAGCTCTGTGGGCTAGCACTAGTCTCTTGAACGTTACTCTTGCCCATATGGGAAGCCAATGCAACTCCTTGAGATGGACCTAAACAAAAATGTTCCTCAGAGTGTTAACCTCCTCGAGAGTCAAAACCCTTTCAAGCTCAAGCAGCCTTTGATGCCCCATCTGTCGACAGGGGAAATGTCGCACAAATTCATTCAGGTCCTCCTTGGTCGTGTCCAACTCCCACAGAAGTCCCTCATGTAGGTCGCCATCGTCTCCCCAATCGCCTTGGAGCCCACCACTAGACCCCATCAGGGCCTGGAATCTCTTATATATGGTGTCTACCTTGGCCAACATCTTCCCCGCCTTATCCCCTACTTCGTATAGTCGCTTCGCCTTTGCTATATAGTCCAGTTTTGAACACATCTATTACCAGGGAAGACACACCCTTGCAGCAGCCGATGGGTTCCGTGTATTCTTGTCCTCCACCCTCTGCAGGTCTCGTTCCACTTGTGTACAACACTGCCTTCTCCTACGCTTGTCCTCCACTTCCGCAAACATTTTTGCCCCCCTGATTGTAGCCTTATACTCCTCCCATAAAGAGGCCTCCTCCCCCACCGACTCTGCATTTTCCTTAAATTAATTGGCCGTGGCCGTTTGCAGACTGTCCACCTCTTTCTCATTAGTGAGTCTCCATGTTGCCATTCTCCACTCACCCTGACCCCGACTATTAGGTGAGCCCAGCATCACACTAAGCAGGAAATGATCCGAAATCCTTCTGGCCTTATAGTCTGCCTCAACAGATCTGTGGAGGGTCCCTATCGGGGCAAAGAAAAAGTCTATATGGGAGTGTGTGTCGCGTGCACCCGAGTAGCAGGATAGCGCCTATGGGCCCATGGAGCATCCTCCAGACATCCCTCAGGCACACAGCCTCGAGAAAACTGTCAAGTTTTCTGACGCCCACCCGATGGGTCTGTGTAGGAGGACATCCAGCACCATATGAAAATCACACCCCACAATAGTGGTTGCCTGTGGTGTAGGAGAGTAGGATCTGCTTCTTATAGTTACCCCCAATTTTTCCTGATGTTTCACTGTTTTGCGACTTAGCCAGACTGTGGTCCTGCTAATCAGGACCCCAGTCTATCTGCTTTCTCCTCTAAATTGACTGTATGTACTTTAGGTACACTCCAGATTGGATTCTGGGGTACCCTTGTGAGTCCCTAGTATATGGTATACTATGTACCCAGGGCATAGGTACCCCAGAGGCCTACCAGGGGCTGCATGTATTGTGCCACCCCTGGGAAGCCTTTTAAAATGACACAACAGGTCTGCTACAGCAGCCTGTGTAAGGTGGTGTATCCACCCTTACTGAGATATAGGTTCCCTATATCTCTCCATATCACTGCACATGTAAACCTATCAGTCACCCCTATGGCAGGCCTTAACAATCCTGAAGGCAGGGTGCTGGGTTTCATGTGAGAAGGTGCCCATGCATGAGCAGAGCCCCTCTGCAGCTTTCGGAATCTTCATTCCGGGGTTGTTTGTGATGCAGCCAGACCATATACTCTTAAGTGCATTATAACCAAACGGTAAATGCTAACTTTGGAGTGGCTGCATGGAAAACTGTCGTGTTTGGTGTCAAACACCTTGGAATCATACCCCCACACCAGTAACTGGTGTGGGAGTATGATCCCACCCTTCTAGAGGGAGAGACATGACAGCACCGGTATATCCGGTACCAGCTAACAGAGCCCTGGCATCACAAAATGGATGCTGCAGCCACAGACACGAGTCTGCCCTCCTGCTGCTGGACGAAACTCCGGCAGGGGAGGCTTGGACAATAGGTTTCCTGTCACAGGGAGGTGTGACCACCTCCCAGACAGGCTCTAGTGTATTGGGGCTGGGTGGGTGCACTCTCAGAGTGCTTTGAAGTCTGCACTGGGGGCACATTTGGTGTCCCTGTGCATAGTCCAGCTCAAACCGGTTGCAGGGGCACACAGCCCCTGCTCTGGCGCGAAACTGGACAAAGGAAATGGGTGTAGCCACCCCTCTTTCCTGACCCTCCCATAGGTGGGTCCCCAGAGTTTGTCCAACCCCTTCCTTGGGTATAAAGTAGGAAACCCTGACTACAGGACTTTAGATTACACCTGGACTAAACTCTGATACCAGAAACCAAGTACTTCGACGATCTGCACGACGCTGGACGACTGAAGAATCTCCCTTGGAGTAAAGGAGTTACTCCCCTGCAAGGCAGGCACCTTTAATGCAACTGACCGGTTGGCATCTCTGAGCTCCGACGGACTCCGAAGAATATTGCCACACAGGAGGTGAGTTTTCCTAGGTCTATGAGGTCGATCTGTGCTCACAGCAAGTCTGAGGCCCGTATCCCTCGTGGAGACCGTGCAACCCGAACCCCTGGACATCGCGACCATTTGCAGAAGCATCAGCTTTCCGGCGACCCCTGAGGCTGAGCTTTGGGTTACTTGTAGCCCTGACCCCGAGCAGTAATTGCATCGAAGATTGTCGGCCTACACTCAACGAGTGTTCCGTGGGCCACCATTTTGTGATTCCTCTTGAGGTCCCTTTGCGATCGCTGGTCCGTTGACCTGTGGGTCCCCAAGAAGGCAACTCTAACTTTTATTGCGCTTCCCTAGTTGCTCCAGACGTGCCCTGGCTCTCCATTGCTTGGTGAGTCCCCAGGACCTTGCTGGTCCGCACAGAAGCATCTTTTCTCTTCCTGCGTGGGTTGCTATTGCCAAGGCTTGTTGTGGTCAATCCGATCACCGACACCCCAGCACTCGACATCCTTTGTGGGACAGCTCGAACCCGGCTCCTGGTTGTCGTCGACATCTCCAGGACCCCGTGGCTGCAGAGTCAAGCTTCACCTCTTCGCACCTGAAACACCCGACATCGGTGGGCATTCGATTGCTCCGCTCCTGGTCACTGGCTAGTGACCCAGACTCTGTCCCCTCTGCTTTCAGGTTCTTCACATCTTCAATCCAGGCTTGGATCACACGGACACTTTTCTCCTTCACGGCAGCAGCACTTTGCAGCAGATCGCCATTAAAAACGACGACGATTCCCGACACCTTTTGACACCTATGCACCTGGCTTCCCTGGGTGAGGTAACTCGAGTACTCCGGTGCTCACGTGGGTGTTGGCCCTAGAACCCCTTAAGTCTAAAGGGGTTTGCTCAAAGTTCTCTCCTAAGTGTCCTTTAACTTTAAAATTCCAACCGCGACTTTCCGCATTGAATCCTACGGCGCTCGCGGCTGTGTTCTCACACTGCACACGTCCCCCGTGGGTCTCCTGTGTCACTACCTTGGGTGGTTCCTTGGGGTCCCAGCGATTCTACGTGCTCTAGGCACTGTGTCTTGTCAAGTCGTGGTTCTTATACCACTTTCTTAGTATATGGTTTGGTCTCCCCCTGGAGCCCACTGTGTATTGTGCTATTTACTGTCGTTTTAATACTGTGATACTGTGTATCTTGAACTCTAATCTCATAAAGGGATTAGTAGTTAGTGTTTAGAAATAAATACATATATTTTATATATATCTTGTGTGGTTCTCCTTTCATTTAGTTATTCAAGAGGTTATAATCTGGTAAACCAAGCTGCTTTACAGTCCTTCAAGACTTAGCCTGAAGGCTGCTCTCCATAGCTACCACTAGGATAGCTTTCAATAAAGGTTGTCTTTAAACCTATCATCAATAAGGGTCGTTTGGACTGGTGCAAGGTGCCCACTATAACTAGTGGACAGCATATGCCAGGCAAACTTCTCACATTGGTGTGCAGCGGTTGGATTCAAGCTTGCTATTGCTTTACCAGATAATCTCTTTGAAGTGACTAACTGAAAACCACTATAGGTACATAGGTACATATAAATCAAGTTTAGAATACAGTAAGTTCTACTGAACTTAGAGTTGTGTGTCAAGGGTTTAGCACACCCTTTCTACAACTCAAGAGAGATTCAGTTCCCACTAGAGTAGGTAGGTGCATACACCACACCACACTAGAATGTCTGCAAGGCCTGAAGTAAGTGACTCCTTGCCCACTAGGTATGACAATCTCACATTCCAGGAATTGAGAAATATGTGTACCTCTAGGAGACTGAAAACAGGGAGACATGCAAGCACTCGACGCCTCGTAGAGGCTTTGCTGTTAGATGACCTCAGAAAGACACCAGGGTCTGATGAGGCAGGCAGGTTGGGTGGGGCAGTAGAAGAGGAAAGGCCAGGTAGAGAAAACTACTATGACCCAGACTCTGATGCTGGCCAGGGGGATCAAAATGATTCCCACCTGGAAAATCAAATTCTTCCTGAAGGAGAGGAAGGCCTCAGTGGCCCCCTCTTCACTCCCCCAGGAAGGGTTAATAGTCTACCAAGAATATCAAGATCTCCTTCTCAGGAATCTAATCATTCTGGTACTTCTATAGGGTCCTCTGCTTCTCATAAAAGGGCATCCTCTTATGAGAAGAAATGCCAACTGCTTGATTTTGAGAGAGCTAAGCTGAGAATCAAGAGAGAGCAATTGGCCTTAGACAGGGCGTCCCTGGAGCTTCAGAAAGCTTCACAAAAGTTGGGGCTAGAGCCCCATGGTGGCAGCAACAGTGTCCCTAGAGGTAGAGATCATACTCATGACCATAGGAACCTGAACAAGATTGTCCCTCTCTACCAGAGTGGGGATGACATCCACAAATGGATAACTGCACTGGAAAGGGCCTGTAAGGTCCAGAGGGTCCCTCAGGAGCAGTGGGCAGCAATCTTGTGGCTCTCCTTTGCAGACAAAGGTAGCGACAAGCTCCTCACTGTAAGAGAAGAGGATGCTGACAACTACAAAGTCCTGAAGAGTGCTCTGATTGAAGGGTTTGGCCTAACCACTGAACAATACAGGTTAAAGTTCAGAGATACCCAAAAGGCACAGACTCAGGACTGGGTTGACTTTGTTGATTGTGCTACTAAGGCTCTGGAAGGCTGGTTACTTGGCAGTAAGGTGTGTGATTTCAAAGGATTGTATAATTTGATCATGAGAGAGCAGATCCTTAACAACTGTCAAAATCAACTGTTGCATCAGTACCTGGTGGACTCTGATCTGACCTCTCCCCAAGAATTGGGTCAGAAGGCAGACAAGTGCGTCAGAACCAGGGTGAGGCAGAAGGTTCAGAACCAAGGTGGTGACTCTAAGAAGCAAGATTCTAAGAACTCTGATAAGGGTGGGGATAAGGGTAAAGACCAGAAGTCTTCTCAAGAGCCCCAAAAATCTGCATCTGGTGGGGAGTCCCAATCAAACAAAGGAAAAGGCCAAAAGAAACCATGGTGTAAAATCTGTAAGCAGAAAACCCATTGGACTAATGATTGTACAAAGACCAAAGACTCAACTCCCGCCACCATTGCCCCTAAGGCAACTGTTCCCCCTAGTTCAGCTCCAAGTGGTGGTGTTCCTAATAAGGGTGTAGTAGGGTTAACCCTGGGATCTGAGATGGACTCTGGCCTAGTCAGAGTTCCAACTCAGGCTGTACTGATCTGTGATGGAGACAGAGATATGTCCTCCTATGTGAGTCCCAGTAATCTGGGCAAATACAGACAGCAGCCCTTAATTAATGGAAGAGAGGCTTTGCATACAGGGACACAGGAGCAAGTGTCACAATGGTGACAAAAGATCTTGTAGCCCCTGAACAGATCATACTTGGTGAAATGTACCAAGTGGCCAATGCTAGCAATGTCAGGACAGACCATTCCCTGGCAGTTGTTAATTTCTCCTGGGGAGGGGTAACTGGCCCTAAGAAGGTTGTGGTAAGTGCAGACCTCCCTGTTGAATGCTTGCTTGGAAATGATTTGGAAAGTTCAGCTTGCGCTGAAATTGAACTCTGGACCCATGCAGAAATGTTGGGCATCCGTGCAGATGTGTTTGCTATGACCAGGTCACAGGCAAAAATGTCTAAAACTGAACAGGCCCTGGATTCTGGAATAATGGACCAGGTGCCTCCCAAGAGGAGGAGCAGTAGGGTTAAGGCAGTGTCTTCCCCCCTGCCTCAGAAAGCAGATCAGTCTCTTGAGGGAGATGATCTCAGTCCTGAAGAAGGAGTTGTCCCAGAGGAGCTTGAGCCTGATCAGGTTGAGTTCTTGGGGACAGGGGGCCCTTCCAGGGCAGATCTGAGCCAGGAGCAACTGAGCTGCTCCTCTCTTGAACCCCTCAGACAGCAAGCTGCTGCTGAGGCTGCTGGGAGTGCTAGTGGTACCCATAGGATCTATTGGGATGATGGACTCCTTTACTCAGTGTGTAGAGACCCCAAGCCTGGAGCCACCAGGAGGTTGGTTATACCTCTGAAGTTTAGGAGCTTCCTATTGACCCTAGCACATGATATCCCATTGGCAGGTCACCTAGGCCAAAACAAGACTTGGGACAGAATTGTCCCTCACTTTCATTGGCCTCATATGTCTGAAGACACCAAGGAGTTTTGTCGCTCCTGTGTTACCTGTCAAGCCAGTGGTAAGGCAGGTAGCACCACAAAGGCCCCCCTGATACCACTACCTGTGGTGGGGGTTCCCTTTGAGAGGGTAGGCATTGGCATTGTTGGTCCCCTAGACCCCCAAACAGCATCTGGGCACAGGTTTATCCTAGTGGTGGTGGACCATGCCACTAGGTACCCAGAAGCAATTCCCTCAGGACCACCACAGCTCCTGTGGTGGCAAGAGACCCTCCTGGGAATCTTTTCCAGGGTGGGTTTTCCTAAGGAGGTAGTATCAGACAGAGGTGCAAACTTCATGTCTAGTTACTTGACTGCTATGTGGAAGGAGTGTGGAGTAAATTATAAATTTACCACCCCTTATCACCCACAATGCAATGGTTTAGTTGAAAGGTTCAACAAAACTTTGAAGGACATGATTAAAGGTCTCCCAGAAAAGCTTAGGCGCAGATGGGACATACTTTTTCCCTGCCTTCTCTTTGCCTACAGAGAGGTTCCACAGAAGGGGGTTGGTTACAGCCCATTTGAGCTTCTGTTTGGACATCCAGTTAGGGGTCCATTGTGTCTAGTGAAGGAGGGATGGGAGTTACCTCTCAAACCCCCTAAACAGGATATTGTGGACTATGTACTTGGTCTCCGCTCCAGGATGGCTGAGTACATGAAGAAGGCAACTAAAAACCTTGAGGCTAGCCAGGAATTACAAAAGGCCTGGCATGACCAAAAGGTTGTGTTGACTGTTTATCAGCCAGGACAGAAAGTATGGGTGTTGGAGCCTGTGGCCCCAGCAGCCCTCCAAGATAAGTGGAGTGGCCCCCATACCATTGTTGAACAGAAGGGAGAGGTTACTTATCTGGTGGACCTTGGAACTCCCAGGAGCCCCCACAGGGTGCTCCATGTCAACAGACTGAAACCATATGTTGACAGGGCAGACATGGGCTTGCTCATGGCTACTGATGAGGGACAGGAGGAAGAGAGTGATCCACTCCCTGACCTGCTCTCTCATAACCCTGATGATGGATCAGTAGATGGTGTAGCCTTGGCAGGCAGCCTCACTGACCAGCAGCAAACTGATTGCAGAAGAGTTCTCAATCAGTTCAGACATATGTTCTCTCTGACTCCAAGTCAGACTACCTGGTGCACTCATGAAGTGGACACTGCGGACAGTCTACCTGTTAAAAATAAGATTTACAGGCAATCTGACCATGTCAGGGACTGCATCAGGACTGAAGTCCAGAAGATGTTGGATTTGGGTGTGATTGAACCCTCAGATAGCCCTTGGGCTAGTCCAGTAGTCTTAGTGCCTAAACCTCACACCCAGGGTGGTAAGAGAGAGATGAGGTTTTGTGTAGACTACTGAGGTCTCAATGCAGTCACTAGGACTGATGCCCATCCCATACCAAGGGCAGATGAGCTCATAGACACTTTGGCCTCAACCAAGTTTCTCAGCACATTTGACCTGACAGCTGGCTACTGGCAAATCAGACTAGCTGAGGATGCAAAAGCCAAAACAGCATTTTCTACCCCTAGTGGGCACTACCAATTTGTGGTGATGCCCTTTGGTTTGAAAAATGCACCTGCCACTTTTCAAAGGTTGGTGAACAAAGTCCTTACAGGCCTGGAAGCCTATAGTGCAGCATATCTAGATGATATTGCTGTCTTTAGCTCCACCTGGGAGGATCACCTGGTCCACCTGAGAAATGTTTTGGAGGCCCTGCAGAAAGCAGGCCTAACTATCAAGGCCACCAAGTGCCAGATAGGGCAGAGTCAGGTTGTGTACCTGGGCCACCTTGTGGGTGGAGGCCAGGTTCAACCATTGCAGAGCAAAATACAGACCATAATGGACTGGGTTGCTCCAACTACCCAGACTCAGGTCAGAGCTTTCTTGGGCCTGACTGGGCACTACAGAAGATTTGTCAAAGGGTATGGATCCATAGTGACCCCTTTGAATGACTTAACTTCTAAAAGAATGCTAAAGAAAGTTCAGTGGACAGTTAGCTGTCAAAAGGCATTTGATGACCTGAAGCAGGCCATGTGCACTGCTCCTATTCTGCAAAGTCCTGATTACTCCAAGCAATTCATTGTCCAAACAGATGCATCTGAGTTGGGGGTAGGGGCTGTGTTATCACAATTGAATGATGAAGGTCAGGATCAGCCAGTAGCTTTTATTGGCAGAAGGTTGACCCCCAGAGAGAAACTTTGGTCAGCCATTGAGAGGGAGGCCTTTGCTGTGGTTTGGGCCTTGAAGAAGCTGAGGCCATACTTGTTGGGCACTCACTTCATTGTTCAGACAGACCACAAGCCCCTCTTATGGCTAAAACAGATGAAGGGTGAAAACCCCAAACTTTTGAGGTGGTCCATTTCCCTACAGGGGATGGACTATACAGTGGAACATAGACCTGGGAGTAACCATGCCAATGCAGATGGACTCTCCAGATATTTCCACTTAGAACATGAAGACTCAACTGGTCACGGTTAGTTTAATGTCCTGATGTTTGGGGGGGGAGGGGTTGTGTAGGAGAGTAGGATCTGCTTCTTATAGTTACCCCCACTTTTTGCTGATGTTTCACTGTTTTTCGACTTAGCCAGACTGTGGCCCTGCTAATTAGGACCCCAGTCTATCTGCTTTCTCCTCTAAATTGACTGTATGTAATTTAGGTACACTCCAGATTGGATTCTGGGGTACCCTTGTGAGTCCCTAGTATATGGTATACTATGTACCCAGGGCATAGGTACCCCAGAGGCCTACCAGGGGCTGCAGCATGTATTGTGCCACCCCTGGGAAGCCTTTTAAAATGACACAACAGGTCTGCTACAGCAGCCTGTGTAAGGTGGTGTATCCACCCCTTACTGAGATATAGGTTCCCTATATCTCTCCATATCACTGCACATGTAAACCTATCAGTCACCCCTATGGCAGGCCTTAACAATCCTGAAGGCAGGGTGCTGGGTTTCATGTGAGAGGGTGCCCATGCATGAGCAGAGCCCCTCTGCAGCTTTCGGAATCTTCATTCCGGGGTTGTTTGTGATGCAGCCAGACCATATACTCTTAAGTGCATTATAACCAAACGGTAAATGCTAACTTTGGAGTGGCTGCATGGAAAACTGTCGTGTTTGGTATCAAACACCTTGGAATCATACCTCCACACCATTAACTGGTGTGGGAGTATGATCCCACCCTTCTAGAGGGAGAGACATGGCAGCACTGGTATACCCGGTACCAGCTAACAGAGCCCTGGCATCACAAAATGGATGCTGCAGCCACAGACACGAGTCTGCCCTCCTGCTACTGGACGAAACTCCGGCAGGGGAGGCTTGGACAATAGGTTTTCTGTCACAGGGAGGTGTGTCCACCTCCCAGACAGGCTCTAGTGTATTGGGGCTGGGTGGGTGCACTCTCAGAGTGCTTTGATGTCTGCACTGGGGGCACATTTGGTGTCCCTGTGCATAGTACAGCTCAAACCGGTTGCAGGGGCACACAGCCCCTGATCTGGCGCGAAACTGGACAAAGGAAATGGGTGTAGCCACCCCTCTTTCCTGATCCTCCCATAGGTGGGTCCCCAGAGTTTGTCCAACCCCTTCCTTGGGTATAAAGTAGGAAACCCTGACTACAGGACTTTAGATTACACCTGGACTAAACTCTGATACCAGAAACCAAGTACTTCGATGATCTGCACGACGCTGGACGACTGAAGAATCTCCCTTGGAGTAAAGGAGTTACTCCCCTGCAAGGCAGGCACCTTTAACGCAACTGACCGGTTGGCATCTCCGAGCTCCGACGGACTCCGAAGAATATTGCCACACAGGAGGTGGGTTTTCCTAGGTCTCTGAGGTCGATCTGTGCCCACAGCAAGTCTGAGGCCATTTGCAGAAGCATCAGCTTTCCGGCGACCCCTGAGGCTGAGCTTTGGGTTACTTGTAGTCCTGACCCCGAGCAGTAATTGCATCGAAGATTGTCGGCCTACACTCAACGAGTGTTCGGTGGGCCGCCATTTTGTGATTCCTCTCGAGGTCCCTTCACGATCCCTGGTCCATTGACCTGTGGTTCCCCAAGAAGGCAACTCTAACTTTTATTGGGCTTCCCTGGTTGCTCCAGATGTGCCCTGACTCTCCATTGCTTGGTGAGTCCCCAGGACCTTGCTGGTCCGCACAGAAGCATCTTTTCTCTTCCTGCGTGGGTTGCTGTTGCCAAGGCTTGTTGTGGTCAATCCGATCACCGACACCCCAGCACTCGACATCCTTTGTGGGACAGCTCGAACCCGGCTCCTGGTTGTCGTCGACGTCTCCAGGACCCCGTGGCTGCAGAGTCAAGCTTCACCTCTTCGCACCTGAAGCACCCGACATCGGTGGGCATTCGATTGCTCCGCTCCTGGTTGCTGGCTAGTGACCCAGACTCTGTCCCCTCTGCTTTCAGGTTCTTCACATCTTCGATCCAGGCTTGGATCACACCGGACACTTTTCTCCTTCACGGCAGCAGCACTTTGCAGCAGATCGCCATTAAAAACGACGACGATTCCCGACACCTTTGACACCTATGCACCCGGCTTCCCTGGGTGAGGTAACTCGAGTACTCCAGTGCTCACGTGGGTGTTGGCCCTAGAACCCCTTAAGTCTAAAGGGGTTTGCTCAAAGTCCTCTCCTAAGTATCCTTTAACTTTAAAATTCCAACCGCGACTTTCCGCATTGAATCCTACGGCGCTCGCAGCTGTGTTCTCACACTGCACACGTCCCCGTGGGTCTCCTGTGTCACTACCTTGGGTGGTTCCTTGGGGTCCCAGCGATTCTACGTGCTCTAGGCACTGTGTCTAGTCAAGTCGTGGTTCTTATACCACTTTCTTAGTATATGGTTTGGTCTCCCCTGGAGCCCACTGTGTATTGTGCTATTTACTGTCGTTTTAATACTGTGATACTGTGTATCTTGAACTCTAATCTCATAAAGGAATTAGTAGTTAGTGTTTAGAAATAAATACATATATTTTATATATATCTTGTGTGGTTCTCCTTTCATTTAGTTATTCAAGAGGTTATAATCTGGTAAACCAAGCTGCTTTACACTCCTTCAAGACTTAGCCTGAAGGCTGCTCTCCATAGCTACCACTAGGATAGCTTTCAATAAAGGTTGTCTTTAAACCTTTCATCAATAAGGGTCGTTTGGACTGGTGCAAGGTGCCCACTATAACTAGTGGACAGCATATGCCAGGCCAACTTCTCACATGTGGCATCTCTGTGAGTAGTCTGCCCAAATATGTCAATGTGTCTCTTTGAAGCCCTGATGGGATATGGATGTTACCCAGGGCAAGTATCTCTCCCTCTCGGTCCCCCAAAATTGCCATACAGCACCCTAAGGTATCCACCCAGGTCTTGCGCACATGAAAGGCCACCAATTTTTTTATTAATACCACCACCCCTCTCGCACTGAAAGAGTAGCCTGTGTCTAAGCGCTGTGTATTTCCCCTGTGCCACCGGTTAACCTCATATGTGTCTCTTGTAAAAACATAAAATCTGAGGCATACCTAGCCAGGGCCTTGGCCACCAGTCCCCTTTTAATCTTGTTCCCCAGGCCATTCACATTTCAGCTCAACAGTCTAAGGGTATGACAAGTCATCCTTTTGCAACAATACCCCTCCCTATGTCCCTGCATCCTGCCATGGCCAGGAAGGCCCTTTCCACAAGTCGGTATATCCTGCATCATTGCAAACCATTGAACATTGTCCCAACGAAACCCTCTCTCTACCTTGCCGTGCTGCAGCCTTTGAACTAGAGGCCACCCCAATTCACTGTATATCCGTCACCCTGATACATGGATAGAACATAAACATCAGGAACCTGTAAACACAGCCTCCCTATCTCGGGTCGGAAGTGGCCCGTAGCAGCATTCTTTACTAACAAGCATTCATCGTGGGGCCTTTTAATTCCCCCACCCACCCTGGCTGGGCCGAGACCCCGCACCTCAGATAATCTCGTCCAATGTCATCGGCGTGATCCGAGGTGGGGATCCCTTCTCTGTTCCAATCCCACAGGACACATCCTCATCAGGGGTATCAGGCGCTACCTCCACCTGTGATACCCATCTGTTCTCGGACTCCGGCCAAGAGGCCCTCTGCAGGCTTGCAATCACCTTTCCTCTCTCAGTCTCTGCCTGCACAATTGTCGGTCCCGCATGCAATGGACATGGACCCCTCTGACATCGACGCCTCAGCTACTCCTGGCATGGCTGGGCTAGAGTGTTGTCACCCCTAGCTGGTAGCTAGAATCCCTGCTGTTCAAGCAAGTGCCAGACCTCCGCTGCAGAGTTGAAAAAGTGTGAGCGGTCTTTGTCGATGATCCTCAATTTTGCTGGGAATAATAAGGCGTAAGTTCTCAGCTGCTGCTTGACCCTTCAAAAAGGCCTCTCACTGTCATTGTACCAGCACCGTGTAATCCGAATAGATGTTAACGATTTGCCTCTCCACAGTCCATGGGCCATGAGTGCGTGCTGACCCGGTACCCTATGGGTATGTTCCACACTACACTTTTTGAAGGTTTTTCTAGCCAGTACCACCGACGCCAGAGAGAGGTCCATTATGGGGCCTTCAACCCGCTGCGGGACCCTGACCAGTCGAATATTGTTACGATGACCCTCCTCCATTCACTCCTGTAGCCAGGTTAAATCTTTCTCCCTCCTCTGTAGCCATGTGGATTGCTCTGTCACTGTCAGCCGTGTATGAGCTAGTGTAGATTCCGTCCCTCCCACATGATCTACCAACTTCCTGTGATTTGCCCGGAGAAGATTCACATCCTGGGACACTGCATCTATTTTAAGTTCCTGGGCTGTCTTCGTGTCTTGGATGGTCACCAGAATGGTGCTCATGTGGAACTCCAAGTCTTAGTCCAGTGAGCCCACCATTGGTACCCTTTCATCCCCCATATGTCCCGGCAGGTCCAACTAGGGGCCCTGACCCTTTATGTTTCACCATGATCTCCTAGTCAGGCAGCATCCTACTGTGTGTTCCAGTGCCTCCACGGCTTCTCAGCCCAGTATGTTAATCTGGGGCCGCCACTGCCAGGCTCCGCCTTGTAAAAGTTCAGGCTATCGTGGCTCTGGATTCCCAGTTCTGCACTGTCACCCCTGGCACAGTATTCACAGGCAGAACCCTGGGCACGAGCACCTCCAATCACTAACCCATACACCTGTGGCCTCCCAACGAAGTATCAGTCAATAACCACCATCGGGAGTGGCCACCCCAGCCTTTAAAAATTGGGGGTCTCCCTCCTGAATAAGGTCTGTTGGCACATATGTTGAATATTAAAAAACCTTTCAATCCAGAGCAGCGCAAGAGTGGAACCTGGAAGTAATTTATTTCTGTGTCGCTCTCCCAGCCTTTATTGAAGGTGTGTTTCAAGGCCAGAGGTCACTCTGCGGTGCTTGTAGGATAGGGAAGTGAATACGCATGGTGGGTTAGGTGTCACTAAATGCTAGGTTTGTTCAAGCCAACAAGGTGACTGCTGCAGCGGATGCTTTCTCCCATTGAAGCTGCCTGACCAGAACCCTCTTGTGTGGCCCTGGGTCCCATTTGTTTTTGTCAGATCATACCTTAGTTTCATGACTCTCCGGTCTATAGCAAAAGGTGAGCTCCTTTTATTAAACAGTGAATCCTGCACTTGCTTTCCATATGTCTGTAAGTATTAGTCGGACATCAGTTTTTGGTAGGTCTTAGCGTAGGCTCCAGCCATTATGCACAAGCTGTGTGTATAGGGGTGGGGCGAGGAGGTTACAATAATCAGGAGGGTAGGGATGTTCAGCCTTCATTCACATGCCGCTGTGGTCAATGAGGTTGGCTGAGGTAGAGCTCACAGGTGGCTGCAGCACCACGAGAGCCAGGAGTGTCGGAGGTTCTACCATGCAGTGCTGAATTTGAAGAAAAAAAAGATTTTGGGAACCCAAAATTGGGGATCAAAGTGTGGCAGAGGAAAAGGGGTGGAGCCACGAGGGGCAGAGCTTGAGAAGCAGAGTCTGACAGTCAACTTATACAGTTATTTTATTTTAAATCTGCTGCAAAGAAATTGGCGGCAACAACCAATGTTCCCTTTAATTGTTTCGTTTGGAGACCAGCAATACAGTGTCTTTGTGTACAATATTCTCAGATGTATGCGCAAATGGAACTTACCATGAGCCATTATGCAAGAGAGCCTGCTACCTCTTGGGTGATCGGGTGAAAGAACAGTTTAATTTTTTACCCAAATGAAATAAATAATAAATTATATTTTTTAATATTATTATTCAAACTGTAAAGTCAAAAGGCAAATAGGTGGTAGTGAAATTTCGGAGAGGGTTTGGTGCAGCTCATGCATCCTCAGTGCGGTAAAGCCATAAATAAAGAGACACAGTGCAATTCTGTTTTAAACAGTCCGACAGCTTAATTGGTAGCCAATGAAAGACCACAAATATCCTGGACTGACGGTTGAGCGCCGACATTTCCGCTGTAATTGATGGAAATTAACAAGCCTCAATGCTCCATATTCAATCATGTCCGGTGAAGATAAAATGTCAATGCACTCATTTCACGTCAGTCCTCCCACTTCGGTAAGTATCATTGGTATTAAGTCACTGTGTCTGAGACACTCCTCGCCTGCTGCTGGATGTAAACACAGATTTACTGCGGGTGTCCGTCATCGGGCACGGCATCCCTGGCTCTGAATAAGCTTCGACCTTAGTTGATCGGCTATATATATATATATATATATATATATGTATATATATATATATATATATATATATATATTCACTACGTCCGGGAACCAGGAGACCCATGAGAGGTGGCACGTAAGCCGGCGGAGCTTCCGGCAGTATTGCGCGTAATACAAAGTCAGATGGTACGCGCTCTCAGTAAAAACCACAGGTGAAGGTACATGAAGATTTATTACTTCAAAAATCCACGACGCGTTCCGGCCGTCAAGCGGCCTTGCTCACATAAGTGAATGCATGTACTGCAAAGCATATATACATATAAACATGGACATCAAAAGAGGACTGTACAGCGGGCTGCACACACCACTGCAAAAACGTGGCGGCCATATTGGAATTAAAACATGCTGCATTGGAGTGTGCAGACTATGGCAAGTATATAACATAAACGTACAATACCAAAATAAATACAGTCTTTCCAAGCAAAATACAAGTGTCTGTCAAATGCACTAGTGAATGTCCGAAAACATCTGGTGGACCACAGAAGTGTATATATTGTCCGATTCGGATCCAGGCTGGACACACGTTATAGCCAAACCTTAAAAGTCTAAATGGAGACATCTCCATATATCATAGAGATATAATCTCAACGTCCAAATCCTGTCTAAAAGCAATTGATAGACATATCAAACATTGCATTCCCCAAGTGGGCAAAAGAACCAAGGTCACGGTTTCGGAAATGGAGTAAATCTGGCCCCTGCCTGAAAAGTCTGTGGTTCAGTCCAAAGTAAATAATCATCCCCACAGTGGGAGTAAATTATGCATACAGTAAACATGCTACATGAAGAAAACAACAAAAGATACAAGAAAATGAACAATTCTTATCTGGGGTAGAAGAGGCCAAAACCAAAGGTGCAATCCTTGTGAAGAAAAGGGTAGGGAGCCCAAAGGGTGAAAAATCAGGTCTGAGGGTCCCTTCCTTTCCTCCTGTAAAAAGAACATATAAAGAAAGTTCACATACTGTCTCGCCTGTCTGCAATGAGTGCATAAGGTTGCTATATATAATTATAGACATATAGATATAGATGCAACCTACGTGATACATGTAGGAAAACAGGGATGCAGATAAATACACGAAACAGAACAAATGGTAAAAGTAGAAAAAATAGAAAAATAGGAAGAATAAAAAGGAACAAGAAGAAGAAAAGGAAGAGGAGATAAGCAAACAAAGTGTAGGAAATTGCTGTAGATAAGTTAGATGTAACTTCAAGAATACATACAAACCAGACTGGTTATCGTAGGACATGTTCATCGAGATGTATGGTCAGGGAGATCAAGAAAAGATAGGAGAGATACGACAGTCACTCATTGTATAGGTGGATTGCCATCTCTTCGTCAATGTTATGTTCCCCTGGGTAACGGGTGCCTAAGTCTATGATGTATTTAGATTCCCTTTTCCTCAATAACAATTCTCTGTTACCTCCCCGTTTGCCAGTGGTGACCTGTTCTATGACAAAGAATTTGAGCTTGGAGCTGTCAGAATAGTGAAATGTTTCGAAATGTCTCGCAATAGGGTAATGATGGTCTTTATTGACTATGGCTCGCATATGCTCCAACACTCTTTTCTTAGCCATGTGTTTGGTACTGCCCACGTACCACAGGTTACATGGACTTTCAAGGACATACACCACGTATGTGGAACTGCACGTGAGAAATTGATTGATATGAATATTGGTCCCTTGAGTTGTATTGGGGTATTCCTTTCTCATCATGCTGTTACGGCAAGCCTTGCAGTGACTGCAGGGAAAGAATCCCTGCAGAATGATGTTCGGGCTGGCATATGTGGTGATATCATTGTGTACAAGGGTATCTCTGAGATTGCGTCCCTTGCGATAAGTGATACAGGGTCTCTCGGGAATGGTTCCCCCGATGACGGGATCCTAGGCCAAGATTTCCCAATTTCTTTCCAAGATTTTCTGAACGTCATCGACGTGGCTGCTGTAGGTGAGGATGACCCTGGTGGTATCACTGTCATCCTGTGTGCGAGTAGTGGTGGATGTTTTTTCTTCTAGGGTAGTGATTCTAGAGACCGTTTTGACTTTCTCCACAGCTCTGCGGAGAACCCATTTGGGATATCCTCTTTCAGCAAATCTGTTTAACATGACATCCTGCTCTCATGTAAAGGCTTCTTCGGTACTGCAATTGCGTTTAGCCCTTAAGAGCTCCCCATAGGGGATGCTCTATTTGAGGTTTTCTGAGTGGCTACTCAGCGCATGGAGTAAACTGTTGCCAGCAGTGGCCTTTCTGAATAATCTAGTATGTACATGGTTGTTGATGATCTCCACTTTGACATTCAGAAACTCAACTGAAACCCTGCTCATGTTACCAGTGAGTTTCAGATTGATATTATTGGTGTTGAGTTTCTGTATAAAATGGGTAGCTTCAGATTCAGTACCATCCCAGATGATGAACAGGTCGTCGATGTATCTCAGCCAAACGACGACCTGTTCAAATTCTCTGGTAAGGTCAGGATCTCCTCTGATTTCTTCTTCCCATGCCCCCAGAAACAGATTCGCGAAACTGGGGGCAAAACAAGTGCCCATGGTGGTTCCAAGAGTCTGCCTATAGATGTCACCATTGAATAAGAAAAAATTGTTCTGTAAACAATAACGAATCATTTTGAGGAGCATGTTGGTATGTTCCAGGAAATGTACGGGACGTTTGGCTAGGTACTTGGCACATGCCTTGATGCCAACTTTGTGTTCTATAATAGTATAGAGCGAATTGGCATCCAAGGTGACTAGTAAAAAGGTAGTGTGCCAGGGTATGGTCAGTATCTTGTTAAGAAAGTCTTTGGTATCTTTCACGTACGAGGGTAAGGTGGTAACTTCATCCCTCAAAAAGTTGTCGACATAGTGTGAGACATTCTCTAATGCACTCCCTCTAGAAGACACGACGGGTCTGCCCGGAGGATTGGTAGCGTCCTTGTGGACTTTGGGAAGAAGATATAGGACTGGGAGTTTAGGGAAGTCCCTTTTGAGGAAGCAGAATTCTTTCCACTCCAACAGACCTTTGTCCTTCCAATCCACAAGGAGGCTCCAGATGCCAGTGACACTATTCCTGTAATCGTCTCTGTTCGTCTTGGTATAAAACATGGGATCGTCTAGTTGGCGGGTGGCTTCTCTGGTGTACATATCTTTATCAAGTAAGACCACATTGCCCCTCTTATCAGCAGGTCTAATGACAATCGTGTCGTCCTTGGCCAAAGTTTTTATAACGTCTCTCTGTGCTATGGTAAGATTGTATTGCTGTTGGTGTCCGTTTCTAAAACCTGCTTTACGTCTGAAACTGAGCAGTTGGCTAGACACCATGTCCTGGAAAGTATCTATGGTGTCGTGGGGCATCATTGGTAAAAAAGTAGATTTAGGTTTAAATTCAGAAGGGGCAGCCCTGTTGTGTACAATCTCTAAATCGTTCAGAAATTCATGAATGTCAAAATTGGTATTCTCTACGTTACCCTCTAGTGCATGCATGGTAATAAGAGTGTCGATATCACTAATATTAAGTTCATCATTAGTGCATATCCGTTGCTTATTCTTCCTGGTATTTTTGTCAATATTGGCCCAGGGTTTCAATTTATGCCATTTTTTTAATTTCAATTTTTGGGCAGAATTTAAAAATATCGATGCGTGTATTCACATAGTCAAGAGGTTGTGTGGGACAAAAGGAAAGGCACAAAGTTCTCTTCTCTAACTGGTTGAGTGGTCTGTAGCGTTTCCAGTTCCTAATATGGGTTAGGAATGGGTTGCTCTGGTGTAGGATTTTCTTAGTCTCCAGGTGATAGACATAGAGACCAGCTACATTGGGAGCAAATGTGCTCCCCATGCTGGTCCCGTGCTTTTGTAGGTATAGGGTGTCCTCGTAGGCAAAGAAATTATTTTGGAGTGCCAAGGAACAGCACTCCATGACTACATTGCGTGGAGTTTGGTACTCCCAGTCGGTAGTGAATAGTACATCCTCTATGATGGTGAGAGTCTCATCATGTGGGAGGCTGGTGTAGAGACTCTCTTTGTCCAGTCCCATCAAAATGTGTTTGGTAGGGTCAAAGGTGATCCCTCGTAGTAGCTGTAGGACTTCTTTTGTGTCTTTTAAATACGTGGTAGTTTTTTGGACCAGTGGGCGAAGGAAGGCGTCCGCAAATTTGGAAAGAGGCTCTAGGATTGAGCCAATGCCGGACACTATGGGGCGGCCTGGTGGTTTTCTCTGATCCTTGTGGATCTTAGGGATGGTATAAAAGTAGGGGGTCCTTGGCGATTTGTTAGTAAGGAACTCCACCTCTTTCTAGGAGATCCAGTTGTGTGAAATCGCTTCTTCAACCATGGTTATTTTGGGAATAGCCATCACTTTCCGCCAAAAAACTCCCTTGAGTTGCGGGAACAGGAAGTGCCCCTAATTCATCTGTGATAAGGTCCCAATAAACCCGGCGGCCATCTTGGGTTTCACCGGTCTAGTGTTGCTAACAATTAACTTTGGTTTCCCGCGCTTGAGGAGACGAATGGGGCATAAATAGGTTCTCCCCACGCGACTCAGTGTTCCACGGAGCCGCGGTGAGGTAATACCCAGGAGAGTGAGTAACCTTGACGACGTAAGTACGGCATAGCCGCATCCCGCCCCTTGAATCGACCGCTTTCACAAAAGCAACCTTGACAAGCCATACTGAGGTTTTTTCTCTCATTTTTGTCAAAACAGTGTTTGACTGCAGGTGCCCCTCCCCTCCTATTCTACAGGCTCATGGGGCAATTGATGGGCATAAAAAATGTACGTAATAGGCAGATTGTGCCAAGAGGTATATTTCTTTCCTTAAATGCACGATGTCATGGCAAACTATGCACGATGTCATGATGACATGGATGCATTCACTGTGGTTCACACGAGAGCCTCAGCTACCTAGTTTAGAGTGTGTGGTTTATGTTATATGTTGGTGCGTCATGTACTGTCTACACAGCACGCAGAGAAAAATATATCACCACGTAAAAATATTTCACGTTTTTTTCAGATTATCATCACAGAGGGTGTGGAATAATTGTGTTATATACAATTTGAAATATTTTTATGATGTCCTTGTTCTTTCACACCCATAACAAGAAAACAATACCTAGTAGAGTACAGTATGAAAGTGCATGTTTAATATAATGTGCACTAACTAATGGTTTTTTGATGTAGTATTTATCTTCTATCACCAGCATTCAGAGTGTTGAAGGGATCTGTCTAGGTCCTGATGAGAAGCCAGGGGAGGGCTTCGAAACATGTTGACAAAGGAAGTACAGCCCATTAAGGCATAGTACCTCCGCTACATTCCCCACTTTTAACAATACCAGCTTATAGGAACATTAAAGTTTATTTTTCCACATAGCCAGGTATTTTTTAACTATCTATCACCTTCACTTAATCACTTCTGACCCTTCCACTCACTCCTACACCACACATAGTATTGTTTAAATCAGTGCTCCCGCGTAGTCGCAGGTCGCAGCACGCCCCGTCCCGCAGCGGGGCGGGAAGACCCCGATGATGAAGCATGCCACCAAGGGCCCTTTTGGTGGGTGAGGGGTATTTTAACAAAGCTGTGTGCTTTCCTTGAACGTAGGAGACACACGATTCCTGGAAGGACACCCCCCTTTTTTCCCCATTTTTTCCATAAGGGTGGATCCCTTTGTTTAATATATTACCAAGATACTGAACATACCCTGGCACACTACCTTTTTACTAGTCACCTTGGATGCCAATTCGCTCTATACTATTATAGAACACGAAGTTGGCATCAAGGCATGTGCCAAGTACCTAGCCAAACGTCCCGTACGTTTCCTGGAACATACCAACATGCTCCTCGAAATGATTCGTTATTGTTTATAGAACAATTTTTTCATATTCAATGGTGACATCTATAGGCAGACTCATGGGACCGCGAATCTGTTTCTGGGGGCATGGGAAGAAGAAATCAGAGGAGATCCCGACCTTACCAGAGAATTTGAACAGGCCGTCGTTTGGCTGAGATACATCGACGACCTGTTCATCATCTGGGATGGTACTGAATCTGAAGCTACCCAATTTATACAGAAACTCAACACCAATAATATCAATCTGAAACTCACTGGTAACATGAGCAGGATTTCAGTTGAGCTTCTGGATGTCAAAGTGGAGATCATCAACAACCGTGTACATACTAGATTATTCAGAAAGACCACTGCTGGCAACAGTTTACTCCATGCGCTGAGTAGCCACCCAGAAACCTCAAATGGAGCATCCCCTATGGGGAGCTCTTAAGGGCTAAACGCAATTGCAGTACCGAAGAAGCCTTTACACGAGAGCAGGATGTCATGTTAAACAGATTTGCTGAAAGAGGATATCCCAAATGGGTTCTCCGCAGAGCTGTGGAGAAAGTCAAAACGGTCTCTAGAATCACTACCCTAGAAGAAAAAACATCCACCACTACTCGCACACAGAATGACAGTGATATCACCAGGGTCATCCTCACCTACAGCAGCCACGCCGATGATGTTCAGAAAATCTTGGCCAGAAATTGGGAAATCTTGGCCAAGGATCCCGTCATCGGGGGCACCATTCCCGAGAGACCCCGTATCACTTATCGCAAGGGACGCAATCTCAGAGATACCCTTGTACACAGTGATATCACCACATATGCCAACCCGAAAATCATTCTGCAGGGATTCTTTCCCTGCAGTCACTGCAAGGCTTGCCGTAACAGCATGATGAGAAAGGAATACCCCAATACAACTCGAGGGACCAATATTCATATCAATCAATTTCTCACGTGCAGTTCCACATAAGTGGTGTATGTCCTTGAATGTCCATGTAACCTGTGGTACGTGGGCAGTACCAAACACATGGCTAAGAAAAGAGTCTTGGAGCATATGGGAGCCATAGTCAATAAAGACCATCATTACCCTATTGCGAGACATTTCCAAACATTTCACTATTCTGACAGCTCCAAGCTCAAATTCTTTGTCATAGAACAGGTCACCACTGGCAAACGGGGAGGTAACAGAGAATTGTTATTGAGGAAAAGGGAATCTAAATACATCATAGACTTAGGCACCCGTTACCCAGGGGGACATAACATTGACGAAGAGATGGCAATCCACCTATACAATGAGTGACTGTCGTATCTCTCCTATCTTTTCTTGATCTCCCTGACCATACATCTCGATGAACATGTCCTACGATAACCAGTCTGGTTTGTATGTATTCTTGAAGTTACATCTAACTTATCTACAGCAATTTCCTACACTTTGTTTGCTTATCTCCTCTTCTTTTTCTTCTTCTTTTTCCTTTTTATTCTTCCTATTTTTTCTACTTTTACCATTTTTTTTGTTTTGTGTATTTATCTGCATCCCTGTTTTCCTACATGTATCACGTAGGTTGCATCTATATGTCTATAATTATATATAGCAACCTTATGCACTCATTGCAGACAGGCGAGACAGTATGTGAACTTTCTTTATATGTTCTTTTTACAGGAGGAAAGGAAGGGACCATCAGACCTGATTTTTCACCTTTTGGGCTCCCTACCCTTTTCTTCACAAGGATTGCACCTTTGGTTTTGGCCTCTTCTACCCCAGATAAGAATTGTTCATTTTCTTGTATCTTTTGTTGTTTTCTTCATGTAGCATGTTTACTGTATGCATAACTTACTCCCACTGTGGGGATGATTATTTACTTTGGACTGAACCATGGACTTTCAGGCAGGGGCCAGATTTACTCCATGTTCGATACCGTGACCTTGGTTCTTTTGCCCACTTGGGGAATGCAATGTTTGATATGTCTATCAATTGCTTTTGGACAGGATTTGGACTTGAGATTATATCTCTATGATATATGGAGATGTCTCCATTTACACATTTAAGGTTTGGCTATAACGTGTGTCCAGCCTGGATCCGAATTGGACAATATATACATTTCTGTGGTCCACCAGATGTTTTCGGACATTCACTAGTGCATTTGACAGATACTTGTATTTTGCTTGGAAAGACTGTATTTATTTTGGTATCGTATGTTTATGTTATATACTTGCCATAGTCTGCACACTCCACTGCAGCATGTTTCCATTCCAATATGGCCGCCACGTTTTTGCAGTGGTGTGTGCATCCCGCTGTACAGTCCTCTTTTGATGTCCATGTTTATATGTATATATGCTTTGCAGTACATGCATTCACTTATTTGAGCAAGGCCGCTTGACGGCCGAAACGCGTTGTGGATTTATGAAGTAATAAATCTTCTTGTACCTTCACCTGTGGTTTTTACTGAGAGCCCGTACCATCTGACTTTGTTTTAGGCATATATATATATATATATATATATATATATATATATATATATATATTCAAAAACGAAGGTGCCTTCATGCGGAGTGCACTTCCAACAAGTTAATCACGGAAATGGAACAGCTTCGGTCACCAAAAAATGCAGATTTAATGCAAGCATGTCTTAGCCTGACGCGTTTCAAACATAATGTCCTTCCTCAAAGGCGGCATGCAGTCACAATGTTCATCTCCGTCTTCAACCGTGATTTTAAATCAATTGTATCCTGCCCATGTGGGCTCTTCAGCAAATTGCATCACGGTAAATGGAGTTCATATTAAACCCAAATGGGTCGGAAAAACAAGAACCTGTGCAATTTAAAATGACATCTTATTAGCTTATGTATATGTAAATCCGTATTTGTAAAGCGCGAACTACTCACCCTTACGGGTCTCAAGGCGCTGGGGGCCGTTGTGGAAATTAAGTGAGCTATTGCCCAGAGTCACATTGTGCTGAGCTGAGCTGCCGCCGGAGCCGGGGATCAAACCGTGAGCCCTGTGCTCCGAAGTCAGCTGCCCTGGCCGCTGCACCACACCTCTCCACTCCACAGCTTATTGCTTTGCAAAGTTCGGAAACCAGAAATTGCTCCAAAGAATACACCCAAACTTTGTTGCTCCATAATGTGGCCACTTGCATAAAGCGCCACAGACTTGCCTTTATCCGCAATGGTGCTACTCCACGACCCGGCGGTACCGTAATAAATTCAAAAACGAAGGTGCCTTCATGCGGAGTGCACTCCCAACAAGTTAATCATGGAAATGGAACAGCTTCGGTCACCAAAAAATGCAGATTTAATGCAAGCATGTCTTAGCCTGACGCGTTTCAAACATAATGTCCTTCCTCAAAGGCGGCATGCAGTCACAATGTTCATTTCCGTCTTCAACCGTGATTTTAAATCAATTGTATCCTGCCCATGTGGGCTCCTCAGCGAATTGCATCATGGTAAATGAAGTTCATATTAAACCCAAATGGGTCGGAAAAACAAGAACCTGTGCAATTTAAAATGACATCTTATTAGCTTATTGCTTTGCAAAGTTCGGAAACCAGAAATTGCTCCAAAGAATACACCCAAACTTTGTTGCTCCATAATGTGGCCACTTGCATAAAGCGCCACGGACTTGCCTTTATCCACAATGGTACTACTCCATGACCCGGCGGGGCCGTAATAAATTCAAAAATGAAGGTGCCTTCATGCGGAGTGCACTCCCAACATATATATATATATATATATATATATATATATATATATATATATTCACTTAAAAAACCATAGGTTTTAGGGACAGTTATAGTTAGTTGGACATTTCACTCGTACAAAACCATAGAAATTCCCCCGTTATAGTTAGTTCAGCTAACTATAACTCGCGCCCCCGCAATGCACTGCTGATGACGTCACATATTACATCACTCATGACATGGTCAGTGACATCACTGATGACATCACTGATGACATCTCAAATGACATCACTGATGACATCCTCCAGTGACTGTGTGTTTCTTTAAAGTTTAAATATGTTTAATATATATAGGGAAAGGCGTATTGAAGAATGAGTGGGTGTATAAGTGTCTGTATGGATGATTTAGTAGGTGCGTGACTAACTCTATAAGTGAGTGATTAAACGTATCTTACTGAATGCATGGGTTAGTGACTAAACTGGGTGAATGTCTGTATCCGTCTGTCTATTGCTGTGTAAGTGGCTGCATGGGTTTGTGAATAGCTACATGAGTGTCTATATGAGTTATTGATTAGTTGTCTGAGTATCTGTATGGGTGCCTGAGTGTTTGTGTGGGTGGGGTGTGTGCGACTCTGTGCATAGATGTGTGAGTGGGTGATTCACTGGGTGGATGGTTTCAAGAGTGCATCTGTGATAGACTGTATGGGTGGGTAAGTGTGTGTAAGAGTGTGTTTGTGAGTGAATGTATGTCCCAGTGGTACATGTGTGAGTAACTACATATGTGAAAGGCAGTATATATGTGTGTTGGAGTATATAAATAGCTATAAGCAAGAGTGTGTGATTGTGAGAGTGACTGGATGAGTGTGTGCTTGTATCAGTGATTGTATAAGAGCGTAAGAATGTGCTAGTATTTGTATGAGTAAGTGAGCTGGTGTGTGTATAACTGTATAGTTGAGTAAATGGCAGTGTGTTTAATTATTTGCATGACTGACTAGGTGTGTGAGTACCTCTATGGATGAGTGGCGGTGTTTGAGTGTCTATATAGGAGTATGAGTGCATATGATAGTCCTGTACTGAGTGACCGTAAGTATGAGTGACTGTACGGGTGAGTGAGTGGATGTGTGTGTAGACCTAAGAATCAGTGAGTGGGTATGTAGTTATTGGTGTTGGAGTGTCTATGGTTTTGAGAATGGCAGTCTGTAATTTAGAGTGGGTGTATCAAAGGTTATATCAGGGTGTGAGGAGGTGCATCAGATTATCACGTGGATGATGTCATCAGTGATGTCATCAGTGATGTCATTTGAGATGTCATCAGTGTTGTCATCAGTGATGTCACTGACCATGTCATGAGTGATGTAATATGTGACGTCATCAGCAGTGCATTGCGGGGGCGCGAGTTATAGTTAGCTGAACTAACTATAACGGGGGAATTTCTATGGTTTTGTACGAGTGAAATGTCCAACTAACTATAACTGTCCCTAAAACCTATGGTTTTTTAAGTGAATTTCAAAGGTTTTTTAAATGCTAATTTCTAACTATAACGTGTCTGAAACCTATGGTTTTTTCAGTGAATTTCAAAGGTTTTTTAAATGCTAATTCCTAACTATAACATGTCTGAAACCTATGGTTTTTTTCAGTGAATTTCAAACGTTTTGTAAATGACAATTTTTAAATGTATTAATTGTTATATTTATTTTTTTGATACTGATTTACTACATTTTTTTAAACTATTTATTTTTACATATTTTATTTTTAAATTACATTGTAATTACATTATACATTACATTACAAAATATACTTTCTCAGAATGAATTACTTTAGTTTAAATACTTTGCAAATAGGCAATAGACTTTTAAGTATAGTAGTTACAGTTGTTGCAATGGGCAACACAATTTCAAACACAATGCAACATTGAGCTCAATGTGAATTTCTAGTTAAATGCAATTAGTTACTTATGGATTACTTTTCTAACCACAGGACTGGATCCTAGATTCAGTCCTGGGACATCTCCTGTAAACAGTTGAGTAAAAGCGTTTTGGTTACAGTAGTGGTTTTTAAGGAATATTATTGTATTTTAAAAGTTGACACTTAGAAACTTTTTCACATAGAATCACCAATGTTATCATATGGGAGGAAATTCACTTAGCAGGTAAGTAGTGTTATCGTTACTTTTTCTTACTCAGTGGTGGATCCTGTATCCAGCACTGGTGCATCTCCTGTAAACAGTTGAAAGAATGCGTTTAAGTCATACAGGCGATTTTTAAGGAATATTTGTAGTTTGTGAAAATCAACACTTTGAAACTTTTCTGCTGAAAACCAGACAATGGATTCCTATGGAAGGAAATATAAGTTACTGGTAAGTACGGTTAAAATTACTTTTCAGGATCAGTACTGGGCTGAAAGATGCAGCACTGAGGTCTCTCCTGATAACAGGTGAGTAAATCGGAATTCCTATTTTGGCTGATTTTAGAGGAATATTTGTATGTTTCAAAAATCGACACTTAGAAACTTTTTCAGCAAAAAGCAGACAATGATATCCTATGGAAGGAAATTCAAGTTACTGGTAAGTACGGTTAAAATTACTTTTCAGGATCAGTACTGGGCTGAAAGATGCAGCACTGAGGTCTCTCCTGATAACAGGTGAGTAAATCGGAATTCGTATTTCGGCTGATTTTAGAGGAATATTATAAAGTTCCAAAACTCCACACTTAGAAGAATTTCCAAGTGAAACCAGTCAATGTTAGCCTATGGAAGGAAATTCAAGTTACTGGTAAGTACGGTTAAAATTACTTTTCAGGATCAGTACTGGGCTGAAAGATGCAGCACTGAGGTCTCTCCTGATAACAGGTGAGTAAATAGGAATTCGTAGTGAGGCTGATTTTAGAGGAATATTTGCACAATGGTGAAGGGAGGGCGGGGCCTGAGGTGACATCTGTGCAAACGCGCCCCGTGGCGCGTTATAAGTTGGGGGATTAAGTCCCTTGAATCATGAGGGTCCCTGGGGTCCAACTAGCCCACCCTGTACCTCCAGTATGCGCCAGGGAGCTGCGTTGCAGAGAGGTGTTCAGAGGCCACGCCCTTTTTGCACCTCTCTGCAATGCAGCTCTGTGGCGCTTTCTGGACGTACCTGTTGGGCTAGTTGGCTCCCAGGGACCCTCAGGATTGAAGGGGATTTAATTCCCCATCTTAAAACGCGCCACGGGGCCTGTTTGCACACATGTCACCTGAAGCCCCGCCCCTCCCTTCACCACTGTGCAAACGCGCCCGTGGCGCGTTTTAAGTTGGGGATTAAGTCCCCTTGAATCCTGAGGGTCCCTGGAGTCCAACTAGCCCACCATGTACTTCTAAAAGCGCCACAGAGCTGCGTTACAGAGAGGTGTAAAAGGGGCGTGGCCTCTGTACACCTCTCTGCAACGCAGCCCCTGGCGCATACTGGAGGTTCCTGGTGGGCTAGTTGGCCCCCAGCGACCCCCAGTATTCAAGGGGAATTACTTCCCCTTCTTAAAACGCGCCAGGGGGCGCGTTTGCAGAGTACTGCAGGGAGGGGGGCGTGTTTTTTTTTTTTTTTTTAAATTCCCCCCAAAAAACGGGAAGGGGGCCGCGTGGCCCCCCTTCCCTGGGCCTGTATTGGCTCCGGGGACCCCATCCCCCGGGGCATGCCCTCGATTTTTTTAAAAATTATTTTGGAGGGGGGCTGCGTGGCTTCCCTCCTCAGGCCATTTAAGGCCCCGGGGACCCCATCCCCCGGGGCCGGCCTTGCCCTTTTTTTAACTTTTTTTTTATTTGGGGAGGGGGCTGCGTGGCCCCCTCCCGAGCCACTTATGGCCCCGGGGACCCCATCCCCGGGGCCTGGCCTCTGGTTGGGGACTGTGGGGGTCCCCAATTCCCCACAGTCCCAGCCGGCTCCCCGCCTCCTGCGCGAGCCGGCATTGCTTTCCACATGGGGAGCAGCTAACATGCTGCTCCCCATGTGGAAAAGTAGTTGATTTGCATTTCGAAAGAGAGAGCAGGTTTACTGCTCTCTCTTTCAAAATGCAAACCAAGTTTACTATGACAGGACGGGAGCCGCGAGGCTCCCGTCCTGTCATAGCAAACTACAGTGTCCCGGGGGTAGGCACTCACCTGAAAACTATTGGAATCTGAAATAAAGGGGATGTTCTAGTGGCTAATGCGAGTCCTTCTTTGCTCACTCTGCCCATGAAGAAGAGCGTCCAGCTTGAAACGCGTCGGCATCATAGTGAGGTGATTGGAGTCACAACCGGAGGCTTTTCAACTGTCAGCTGTATTCCAACCAGCGAGTGCTTCTCATGAAACGGCAACATATATATATATATATATATATATATATATATATATATATATATATATACATATTAATATATATATATATTAAAGAAGAGCGCCGCACACCGGAGCTCAATGCAGACAGGAGTTTTTATTGAATACATGACGAATTGGCAGCTTGCTTAAAAACATATTGTCCTGACCTGTTTTAGCTGATGTTTCAGCCTTGTTCACAAGTAAGCTTTCCAAAGGATTGCGGCGTTCACTACGTCATTACACACGCCCATTAGAGGCAACCAGATTCCAATGTAGTCTCAGCATACTACAATCCCCAGAATGCATTGGTGCACATGGTCAATATCTTTAATTCTGCAGTTCATTTTGCGTTTATTTTTCATGGGGACACTGCAGTCTTTTTAAATATTTCAACTTGTGCTCCAATATGCAAGTCACTTCAGCTCATAAACTTGCTTTGCTGTCGCTCAAACGTTCTCTCCTATAAACGCCTGCATACCTTAAAGTCCTTGCTGAAAAGGACACACTCCTTTTTCACTCCCTTGCCCCGCTGTCACCTCCTGTACATGGTCGGGTTCATTACCGGACCCTCTATAAACAGATCCGCCTTCACTTTCTCTGCAGAGGAGCCTCAACCTCACAGGGCGGTCTCGGCGCTAGGGGACGGAGCACTCCTATAAAAACCTAGCACAATCTTCCTTTCCAATTAATAACACCGGACCTCAATGCAGACAGGCTTTTTTATTGAATACATGACGAAGTGGCAGCTTGCTTAAAAACATATTATCCTGACCTGTTTTAGCTGATGTTTCAGCCTTGTTTACAGGTAAGCTTTCCAAAGGATTGCGGTGTTTACTACATCATTATATACGTCCATTAGAGACTACCAGATTCCATCGTAGTCTCACCATACTACAGTCCCCAGAGTGCATTGTTGCACATTGTCAATATCTTATGACATAGTGAACGCCGCAATCCTTTGGAAAGCTTACCTGTGAACAAGGCTGTAACATATATATATATTACAGGGCTTTAAGTGGGAAAAAAAAACTGGGGGTGCTCTAAAAGGGGCGTGGCAAATCTCTTCAAGGGGTGTGGCCTATCCGAGTAGGGGCGTGGTCTAAATCAAGATAACTAGCATTGTGTGCTTAAGAAAATCATGAAGTGGCATCCAGCAAAGGATAATAAAATAGGCAAAAAGGTATATTTATTAAGTATAAGCCATAAAAATACCAAAAACTTTAAAAACATGTAAAAATTATTTACATTACTTAGAAATCTATTGCAGGATTCCCCAAAACCCTTGAAGATATTCACTGTGTCTATTTTGCTGGGGTTTCTCGGCGGAGTCAGAGGTGTGGCAGAAAGAGCAAAATATCCCAATTTGTAGTATTTGTTTTCCATTTCACTAACCAGTTACAGCTTATTGCGTTATTTCATTTAACCAATGGATACACATGTTTATTTAAGGTTTAATATGAGTTATTGACATTAAAATACATAAAGTGGGATACGTTTCCAATCACAGAATGTCCCAAATATCCTTAAAAGTGGAATCGCAAGCCATTTGTCTCCCAGCCATGGAGTTTCTGTCATCGGCACTTCTCCCTTTTTCCACAAGAGCAGTTCAAACATGAATGGCGAAATATCCTAGTTTGCAAATGTTTTCCACATAATTATGGCTCTGCCATATTTGCCACATAATACATCATCTGCTGCATAATCTGACGATTTTAACTAATAAATTGTTTATAGCTCAAACGGATCAAAAGCTACTAAAAAATGTGACTTGTGCTGCTGTGAAGTGGAGGGCCCATTGCAAAGGTTGACTGGTCACCTTTCTCACTGCTGCAGTTGTATGTTCCACTGGTACTAATAAGGGAACATCTTTGCAGAGACTGTTAGCATGTGTAAAATGTCAAAATAATAAAGTATCAGAAAATTTACCGCACCACTAATACCAGTGTAGGGTGTCAGCGCATTTTACATCACACATAATACACAGAGACAATCGTGTATAAATCACTGTATAGGAAATGTTACATAAGACAAAGGACTACAAGGTGTAGGAGTCACATGACAACCATACTAGTAGGCAGCATAGTTTAATAGTGATTGGTCTGGAGAAACACAAACTCAGAATTTAAAACGTAATACCATGGTTGGGGGTTCTCTTTAATAACCAGAATTGATTTCTACCCAAATGAACCCTTTTTTGCAACATTAGGATAATCAAAGACTGGGGAAAAACCATAACGCTCTAATTTATACCTTGCAGTTTGCATGCAGCTCTTACATGACAGTTAATAGCTCACTGTTCTATGTTAGGATTTTAACTTATTAACTGCAAGTAACAATAGGGTCTCTCTGACAAAAGCAGTAACCCACTGACCTTTTTACATTATGTGCACTTTGTGATCTGCATGGTACATGTTCTTTGCAGTGGGCACATTAACCCTCTGCGCTTCCTTTCTATGAGTCAAAACGTCCACTAGACAAAACAGCATCTCTCTAAGAACATTCATCACTAGTTATCCTGACATTTTTATTGTTGCCGAAAATTGTTGGAGGCCAGGAAGGAGACAGCAAGTGCTTTTAAAACCATATTATACTTGCAAACACAACGCCCCCACCTGAAGTCAGTGCCTTCCCGCGGTCCGTGCACGTAACAGCGGTGGGGCCGGGTAAGGGGGTTTCGAGGATGATGCTGAAGGAAAATTAATTATTTAATTTTCCCTCAGCATCGTCCCGTGAAATCCCCCTTACCCGGCCCCTCTGCCCTACTGCTGTTAGCTGCACGGATCGCGGGTGGTCAGCGCCTGGTGCGGTCGCACTGCCCTAGAGCCACCCTGCTCAAGGGTCCCGTGACCTCAGTGACAGAGTCACTGTCACTCTATGGTGTGCTGCTTCATAGGCCTGCCTGCAAGACTGGAGGTGAACTTCAGTATGGATTGTGGCAGACAGGTCTTCAAGGTTAACCCACACATGCCACTGCTAGGGTCCACCTGCTGGTGCTAAGACACCAGGACTTTTAAGATCTTGCGGGGCCTTCTAAGGTCTAGCATGGGAATGTGCTCCCTCAGCAGGAGTGGTCTGGTGGACTGGTCATGAAGGCTGAACCTGGTTCCCCAGTTCCGAATTACGCAGCTCTGACCATAGTGCCACATCCTCTCCCCCACTGAACACCATACTGCCCCACTGAGAGAAACTTGCACTGCACTGACCCGCTATAAACACCTGGATGTGACTCAATTCAAATTACGCACTAGACAAGAGCAATATGTTGCCTAAAATTTTTTTACAACATCCTAGAAAAAGCAAACACTCATAAGAATGCAAGATTAAGTAAAGCACATGAAATGTAAGCAGGAACAACATGGTTCCCTTTTTCCTTTTACACTCATTATTCAGAAATTAGTGAGTGCTTTTGCCCGAAAAGGTAAGGCCATGACTACAGAGCCCAGAAGGGACCCGTTTCAATGCCCATTGCTTATATCCTTACAAAATGAAAGCAGTCTGGTTTAAAAAGACCACATTCGTGAACACACAGCCGCTGTACACATTTTGTTTTCCAATTCACCCATCAAGCAGGTATTTCAGTACCTCCAGGAATAGTGCACTTTCCCACCCCGGGAAAGCAATGTTGCTCAAAGAGCGACTAGAAAACAAAAGTAGCACTTCACTGGCAAACACTGTAAAGTGGCGCTAATGTGTTTAGGTGTGAATACATCAATCTGGCCACCATGCAACCACTCTGTCTTGCTTTAGCTAGTTACTTTTCATATTTTGAATGTTTTAGTTCTCTCCACCCCGAGGCTGCACTTAGAAATTGAAAAAAGTCAGAAAAATACGACGTTTCCAGCGAAAGTGTTTTTCTTTTTTGGATCCATTTCACAGGGGAGCAAATAAACGAAAGGAGGGAAGAGAAGGTAATATCTGTTTCTAAAAGTCTCCGTTTTCACCATCCCACGCTGGCACCACGACGACGTTGCTCCTGCGCTGAAAAAAGAGAAGGGAAATCCTGAGAGAAAATGGCTCTCTTAAAGGATTTCCCTTCCTCCAACAACGCTCACCTGGCATGACGTCATGCCGTCGTGCCATGACCTCCACTACTTCAGTGAGGAAACTGAACCCTCACTGCAGTCCAGTAAAAAAAAAAAAAAAAAAAAAAAAGGACTACCTTTGCCAGCCGCGAAAATAGAGCCCGATAGAGACCCGTTTCGAGGGCCCCCAAAAAAAACTGCCGGTGCTCAGACCCGGACAGACCCGGCCCACTTAAAGTCCTGTATATATATATATAGGTGCAAATGCCCACATTTTTTTAGGGTACCCTGACCACTTCTCCTACTGACTCAGACTACTTATCCCACTGGGACTGCTTGCTGCCTGCATGGACAATGCCCAAAGCTGGATTTCAGTGAACAAAGTCAGTGAGCCTGCCTTCCTTAACAAAGAGTTAGCCCCAAGAACATTTTGAAAACATAGTGTCCAATAGTGCATCTTAAACCCAATTTTAACATATATTTACCAAATAACCCTGTACTCACAAAGATCACTATAAAGGGCACTTTCATGTTTCCATTTTGGAGGGGGGGGTCATGGGCTTTGCTTCTGAGAGAAAATAAGGCACCAGAGCTGCATGGTTCATTTTCTTTTTTCTCAGCGGAATGCATACATGCATTTAAACCCAATGCAGACTGGCGGGCAGCTTTCAGAATTTTGGTTCTCGGACAAACTAGCAAAATATATTTAATATTTAACAACCTGGACCACTATCTGCAGGGCAAAGGTAAAGTGTCCTGATCCCCATAAATAAGTAGCAGCAGTGGACACCGGCCACCACCAACTCAAATTTGGTACTGCTGAGATGCATGTGTGATCTTGGTACTTAACCTGTTCAAAATTGCTGATGGTACTCCCATTTTCATTTCTGAGAGCTGCCTTAGTTTGCTAACTCTCTGACATGCCTCTAATTTCACTCACTTACCTAGATTCTGTCTTTTACTTATTCTAAATCTCTATTATTTGCTTTCTGTCTTATCACTAACACTGTAATGGATTCACACTTACCCATGGTCTTTTAGTCGTTAGCTCACTCAGGCTCTGATTACCATAGGGCAGTTAATGCGGTTTCATCTGCAAATTTTCATTTGTACCTGAACTGGGTTTACAGCTCTGGTGGAAACTGGGGTGGCATAAATCCTTAGTTTACGCCAATGAAAATATTGCACAAATTGGGAGGTTAGAGTGCAAACTAATGCCTTGCATACCTCAGACTGGGTGAAATCATGTGCAATTTGCACTTGTCCCTTATTCTGAGGACTTCAACTCCTAATTGGGTGCAAATTGTACACCGGCTACTTACCACATGCCACGCAAATGGTAATTATGGGTTTGAAAATATGCATCTGTATTAGCACAAAAGTGTGATATTAAGGCCCTCTCTCGTCTTAACTTTCCAAATTACTATTTATTTTACTCACTATTTCACTTAGGCAGAATCAGTCATACTTTAATCCAATAGCACTTGCTATTGTTAGGTAACTACAACACCCATTATTTGCTGGGCAATGGGCATCTATATCAAATGAGGAATTTGGCATAGCACTCCAGTCTCACCCGGTTACCAAAATTCACATTGAATAAGAACTAACACCTGCATGCTACTGATAGCATAGCTCTCCAAAGTTAAATCAAACTCTGATCCACAATGGAAATGTTCGGAGTGTCATAATATGTAATACCAGACTGTGCTGCAATGTCATAGAAATACTTATACATTTTCTCCCTCTCCAGTTTTTAGAAAAAAACATGTCAAAGTAGAGGATGAAGGTACTGTTAAACACATGTAGAAATGAGATATTAGAGCACGGAAAACTCAATGCTAAATTCAGAACCAATCTACCAGACTAACTAAACAAAGTTTTCAGGTGAGGACGTAATGTAGAATTCAATGTTCCATTAGTCTAAAAAATGTGAATGATTTTTTTGTTTGGTGTAAAAAAGGGCATGTTTTTATTTGGGTTTTTTTTGTAGCAAACTCAAGGCCCAACAGGCATCAGAGCGCTTCACAAAGAGACTGGCAAAAAGCAAATAGAAATATACAATATAGACAAAAAGGAGATAACATCAAGATAAATAGCAACATTTAAATCTGAATATAAGTAAACGATTGTCATGAAAAGGGAAAGAAAATGTTGTGTGTGTATATATGTGTGTATATATATATATATATATATATATATATATATATATATATATATATATCCACACACAGAGTTGCCTCAAAGATGGAGCCCACACGGGTGAAATCATCTGCACCTTTTAATGGAAACTGCAACAAGGTAAATGCACCGCCAGCAGCACACAGTCTTTTAAAGTCAAACGCCGATGCGTTTCAAAGGCTGACTATTCAAATGAGCACACGCAGTCAGTGAGCACTGGATAAAATAAAATATATATATACATACACACATAAAGCATGACTTAGGGTTGAAGGCTTGCAGGAAATTCTTTAGGGATAGACCGCTAGCAACATACAGCTTTACCATAGCCCTCACTGGGATGCTACAGTTCTGTCTGGAACATAACTATTTCTTGTTTGGCAATCAGTGGTACAAACAGCTCACCGGGACAGCTATGGGAAGCTGCTTTGCCCCTAGTTATGCCTGTATGTTCATGGGATGGTGGGAGGCTGAGTACATCTGATCAGAGAAGTTTGAGGATTTTTCACAACATCTGATTTTGTGGACACGGTATATTGATGATATTTTTCTGATATGGGACGACCCACAGGAGAAATAGGACAGCTTTTTGGTTAAGATATCTAAAAATGATTATTTTATTTAAAAAGTTTTGTATAGCGCGAACATGACCCTAGAGGGTATCAGAGCGCTTTACAGAAGAGTTGCGGCACACATACGGGGATACAATTGTGGTAAAACAGCAGCAATATACAAAAATAACAACAGGTACTTAATGACATGATAATGGAGGGTATCGGAACCATAACATTGCAAAATATCATAAGTAGGCAGAGGTGCATGACAAGGAAGGCAGAAGAACATGCAAGTAGAATAAAGCAAGAAGAGTCGTCGTGACACTAGAAGAAGAGGAGCAAGCCATTTGGCTCGGAGGATCCGCCAGAGACGAAAGGCCAAGGCTAAACTTCTAACTCAGAAAAGTACTCATCAGTAAAGCTTTCACTTCCTTTTTGAAGGACAATGTTGATGGAATCAGTCTAGTTTCCGTAGGTAGGGAGTTCCAGATTCTTGGGGCAAAACCTGAGAAGGATCAATTGTAAATTGTCATTTTTTTTAAATTTCTTTGGTTTAAGCAACAAGGTACTGGAGCTCCTGGAGGAACGGGCACCACCCAAGAGATCTAGCTTATTTGCAAGGTACAGAGGAGTGTTGAAATGAAGTGCTTTGTGGGTCACGCAGGCAAGTTTTAGTTGCATCCTTGCCTCGAAAGGTAGCCAATTTAGAGATTTCAAATCCGGGGAAATGTGGTTGGTTTTCTTGGAGCCTGTGATGAGCCTAGCAGCAGCATTCAGTGACGCCCTGAGAGGGGCCAGTCTGTACCTCGGTAGACTGCAGAGTGTTGTACTGCCATATTCCAGCCGTGAGATGACTAATGCTTGCACAGCAGACTTGAAGTCATCAGGGGGAAGGAAGGGTTTTAGTTTCCTTAGGATGCTCAATTGGAAGTTCACTGATGCGATCCTGCATGTTGCAGTTAAAAAAGTGAGGGGAGTGGACAGGAGCAGTCTTGTTAGGCCTAAACCTAAGGGATAAGAAGAGCAAGCAGTGAGGCTGATTACCACTTATCATTCCAAATCTGCTGAGTTCGGGGCTATTGTTAAGAAACATTGGCACTTAGTGAAATCGGATTTCACTATTGGGAAGCTTGTTAGCCCCAGCCCGCAGATATCCTATCGGAGATGCAGTTAACTCAAGGATATGCTGGTGCACTCCTATGAGGAGACAGGGTACTCCCTTGGAAGCACCTGGTTTAGGGAACTCCCGGGTTTTTACAAGTGTGGTAAGTGCAAAGCATGCACACATTTTACCAATGTAAAAATGGTGGCTTTTCCGAATGACAGAAAATGGAAAATCAGGCATTTTTTTCAACTGCAATACTGATTTTTTGGTGTATGTTTTGGTCTGTGTTTGTGGATTGCGCTATGTGGGTAGATCAATTTTTCCTGTGAAGAAGAGAATTTTGGAACACTTGAGAGATATCAGGAATAATGATGCGTCTTACCCCATGGCAAGACACTGCAATATGCTACATGGCCCTAACACTGAGAATCTCAAGATTTCCTTCTTTGGTGTTGACAGTGTTCCTGCACGAATGAGAGGGGGAGACAGAGAACGAGCGCTGAGGAGGTTAGAGTCAGAGTACATCATCCGTCTACACAGTAAACAGCTGAATGGCCTCAATCAGGATGAGGAGCTTCATGTGCACCTGGGCTGAAAGGTGGAGCCACAAATCACCTCTTTCAGTGTTCTCCGGGACAGCCAGTAGATCTTGTTCCCCCTTTTTCTATTTTATTTTATTATCTATAGGGTGGTATCTCCTCCTTGATTTGTTTTCGTTCACATTGTTTCAGGCAAAGGTGTTTTTCCCTTTTTCTTTCCCCTCTCCTGTGGTTACTTTTTTGATGTGTGGTGTCTCTGTTTCCTAGCAGCTCATGTGTGTTAGGTGTTGGGCTAGTAAAGTGGTCACTTGACCTGGCACGTAGGTGGCTACTCTGATTGCACATCACTAGATCTCCTTTGAGCAACACATGGGATGGTGTTGGCCCACTCTCATTTATTTGCGATACAGAGCTGTTTTGAGTTATTATGAGGCTCCTGTTGTAACAGGCACTGCCCAGTTGTCATCATTATATTTTCTGTAGTTTGGTTGCAACAGTTGGAGGTTTTCCCCAATCTGCCTCCCTCGGGGGTCAGAAAGCCCACTAGACAACATGGATATTGATAAAAAAGAAAACATAGGGGTGGGGACATGGCCATACCCCCACCCAAAAAGGATGCAACCGTCTCACTGCCCCCATGGGGACAGATTGGAGGTTTGTCCCAATCTGCCTCCCTATGATGGGGCAGAAAGCCCACTAGAAAACCCGGAATATTTTTTTTTTTTAAACATAGGGGTGGGTGCTGCCCACTATAGTTATGGCCATGCCTCACCTCAAAAACGATGCAGCAGTCTTTCTGCCCTCTTGGTAGGGAGTTTCAAGGTATGCCCTAATCTGCTTACCCTGGGGGAAAGAAAGCCCACTAGACTCCAGAGGGGGCAGAGAGGGGGCTAGCCTCCAATTTGCCTCCAGGGGGCAGAAAGCCTACTGAGTGGCAGCAATATTTTTGTACAATATAATGGAGTGGGTCTGGCCCATCCTAAAATCAGGCTCAACAGCCTTTCTGCTCCCCTGCATCCCAAAGGCAATCGAGAGGACATTTGATTCTTTGGGTGTTGTTTTTAAATATTGGCTGAAAGAGTGGGGCTAACTAAATCCCAATATCGCTCCACTTGCCATGGTGAATGGCTGCACTTTTTGGGCTTCAGTAGGCCACCACCTGGGGAAACCTACCAGACCCGGACATTTCTGAAGAGTAGACATCGAGGGGGGTCCAGAGTGGTATGCCTTGCATGGATCCTATGACGTTTCTTACCCGCAGTGCGCTGCACATTTCAAACTCTGCCTAAAATCATGCATGTAAACATTCGGGATACACAATGATCCACAAAATTCTTACTGCCCAGCATTCCCCCACTTACTCCAATAAAAACACTACCCTTCTTGTATCAGTGGGCCCAGTGTCCATGACAGGAAAAGACCCAAACACATAATGTGAAGAATCCAACATTTCCTGTCATTTGGCAATGATAGTAGCTGCGTTAACTGGGACTGGGATCCGTCACCACCTATGGAAACCTACCAAACCCACTAATTTCTGAAAACTAGACACCCGGTGGAGTCCAGAGTTGTGTGCTTCACATGTATGCCATGACATTTTCTTACCCACAATGCCCTGCAAACCTCAATTTCCTAAAATCTCAAATTTTCCTTACATTTTTGTGACATAAACTTCTGGAATCTGCAGGGATTGAGAAAATTCCTACCACCCAGCATTTTCCCATTTGTCCCAATAAAAAGGCTACCACACATGTGTGGCTGGGCTTAGCTGCCGTGACAGGAACATATCAAACCAGGGTCGAATGGAGTCTACGGGGACTGCAGGGCTTTGTAGGTAATCAAACGGCATGCAATCCATGTGAAGCACACCACCCTGCACTTCCCCGGGTGTCTAGATTTCAGAAATGTCTGGTTTGGTAGGTTTCCTTAGGTGGCACCCAAGCCTGGGCCAAGTTAACGCAGCTATCTCCATTGTCAAAGCATTTTATTGACTGAAAATGTGGATGTTTTGCATTGCGTTTTGGGCCCTTGCCTGTTGTGGGCGCTAGACACACCCACAGAAGTGAGATACCAATTTATGAGGAGACGTGTGGGAACTCTGTGTGTCAGCTCGGCGATTCCTCGGGAACGGTTCGATGCCAAAAGGGGTCCACCTCTCGACAGCCCCAACCCTGAATGCTATTACAGCACAGGCGAATGGGATGGTCAAGCGGGGGAAGGAAAGGAAGGGGTCAGCAGGGAGGGAGATCTGAAAAGGTAAAAAGAACTCAAAGGTTAGCATCAGTTGGGATACACGAATTCTCTTAATTATTCTAATGAGCCACCCCTACCTGTAAAATATAAGTAAATACATTTCTTTCATGTAGGTCATTCAGGAATTCAACAGTTCAATATTATTGCTCGGAAGTGACGATAAAGCGCTATGGAAAGGATAGAGTACAAGGGAATCATAAAGCCATGAGCTTAAAGAAACACTCAGCCACTGTTAACTTTGCCAGGCACTCAAAGAGCATACACACCAGTACATACACTTTGTCCCACGTCACAGGGGAAGAGCAGAATAACGCCTCTTGAACCCCCTGTTAATGTAAACCAAACACAAAACGATCAAAATACTTCTTTTGATTTCCAATAATATATTTCATCATGTTATTATAGTCATGTACACAAACGGATTTCACCTCCTTGAATCGTTCTACCTAGATACCTAAAACCTTGGTAGTATCTTTGCCTGGAGGTAACATAATCCTTTCCAAACTAACAATGAAGGGAGAGTTTTGGTGGAAACAATGATCCCACTATGCCAAGTGGCTATGTTCTGAGAGAGGAGCTCGTTTGTGCCCCCTTCTGCGGAGATACAGCTGGAAGAGTTTGAGCGGTAATCCCGGTCTGAATGGTGCAAGTGCACCCTTACCCTACTCCAACTGACGTGAGAATCAGCAGCGCGGCCGGCGCTGTACCAACGAAGAATAACCAGCAGTTTGTTCCTTCCCTGAGGCTGCCTTTAACCGGTCTTCCTCTTCCGGCAAGGACCCCACGTGATCGGGGCCACAGCGGAAATGTTCCCTAGGCATCCTGGGATTTGTAGTTCTTGAGGCTCTGCACCCCGCGCTGATCGCGTTGCAGCGCCATTCTCCCGCTGATCCAGCCATCCTCCATGCGGCCCTTCCCTGAGACCACCATTCGGATAGCCACGACCAGGTGTCGCAGCCACGGGAGACCAGCGATGCTACCCCCGTGCCCTCAGGTACGCTTCTGTCAGTAGATCTCCCGCGTTCTGCCCGGACCGTTCCGGAATCTGTGACAGCGTGTGATAGGAAATGTGTGGCTCCCCACAGATTCTAGAACTTTTCCTCACAGAAATGTGGGGGAAATGTGTGTTTTTAGCTAACGTTTGAGGTTTGCAAGGGCTTCTGAGTAAGAAGGACTGGTGATAGCCACACATGTCACTCTATCCTGGACTCCCCTGGGCGTCTAGTTTACAGAAATGTGTGGGTTTGGTAGGTTTCCCTAGATGCCGGCTGAGCTAGGGCCTGCAATCCACAGCTACCCAAATTGCAAAAAAAAGGTACGTTTTGAGAGGAAAAATGTGATCTGTCCATGTTACGTTTTGGGCCCTTTCCTGTTGCAGGCACTAGGCCCACCCACACAAGTAAAGTGCCATTTTGTGGGGGAGACGTGGGGGAACGCTGGGTGGTGGGAAGTTTGAGGCTTCCCACAGATTCCAGAACTTCCCCCGAAGAAATGTGAGGAAAATGTGTATTTTTAAGCCAAAGTGTGAGGTTTGCTAGGGCTGCTGGGTATGAAAACCTGGTGAGAGCCACACAAGTCACCCAACCCTGGACTCCCCCAGGTATCTAGTTTTAAGAAATGTTGGGGTATGCTAGGTTCCGTGTGTGGCTGCTGAGTTATGACACACAATCCGCAGCTACACACATTGTAAAAAAAAGTGTGGAATCTGCTAGGTGAAATATGTCCCCAGGTCAGGAGTTGAGGTGTTTTGCATCGCAGGCGCTAGGCCCAGGCATACAAGTAAAGTACCGTTTTTATCAGGAGACATGTGGGAAAACAGAATAGTAGAACATTTGTTATTACCATTTGAATTTCTCTGAATTTGTGGCTTCCAAATATAAGCCAGTATGCAAGGAAGAAGACATTTTGCAAAATGACCTCTGATTCACATGATAGTATGGGTAATCCCAAATTCAGACATGTACCAATAATTATTATTCCTAAACTCAGTATCTTGTGAACATTTCAAAAATACATGTTTCCTTTATACCCGTTTTTCATTCTTTATATTTTACCACATGAATTGCTGAATGTTCTTTACACAATGAAAAAATCATTGTAAGGTGCAGCTCATTTGTTGGTTCTGGGTATTGCGTGTTCTTGGAAAACTTACAACCCTATATATTGCAGCGACCAAAAAGGTCTCTCAAACGTAATTGTGACAAGACGTTGCAGATGAAAACGTTGTCACGATATCCGGTTTTTCTACTAGTTTTCAATATTTTTTTTGTTTCAGCAGCTAGTTTCTTTAGGAAGACCTTGAGGTAGCTACACAAAGGGCCCCTTGCTTAAATGAGAATGTTGTCTACTTTTCACAAATGTATAGTTATCCGAGATCACTCATCTCTTAGAAAAATGTCAAAACTATGATAAAAAAAAATTGATTCAGCTGTACTTGTTTCTGAAAGCTGGGTAAATTGTGATTTTAGCACAACAAACCTTTCGTGTATGTCACGTTTAGGAATAAACAGACACTTTCTTGTGCAGCACTTTTTCCCCATTATTTCCCCCCACCCCCTAAAATAAAATTGGCTATATTTTTGGGCTAATTTTGCAGTCCTCTTATGGATAATCCAGCCACCCTGGATACCTTTAGAATGCTCATGGTGCTGGGTAAAAATGCACAAATTTGGCGTGGATATCTTAAATGGAAAAAAAGTTATGGAGGCCTAAGCGTAAAATACCACAAACAGTTAAAAAAAAAAAAAAAAATGAAAGGGGGCTTAGGACTGGGGTTTAAAAGCCTCAGCAGTTAAGGGGTGAAATAGGGTATTTGTGTCTGGAAATGAAAATAACAAAGCTCACTGCAGGATTGCTGCTACAGTGAGAGTGAGGGGCATGGCGGTTAGATATAAGCTGCCCAGGAACAGTGGGGAATTGCTCCGACTTTTGCAATGGTGCTCACAGCTCTAACATGGAATGTGAAGGGGCTCAATGCCCGACTAAGCAACAGAGGGTGTGGAAATATCTGTTAGACGAACACTATGATATTGTTGCACTACAGGACACACACCTCAAGAGGTCAGAGGACCACAGGCTGAGACATAAATGTTACCCCTTGGTGCATAAATCATCCAGTCCCACCAAGCACAATGGGGTGGCACTCCTGTTTCACTCGGTGTTAAAATTCCACCCCGAAGGGTACAAGACAGACAAGGAGGGATGGGTGGTCATGGTGATGGGGCGCATACGGGGGAAGATGTGCACTGTGGCAGTGATTTATGCCCCAAATACTAACCAGATAGCATTCATACCAAGGCTGTTGGCACCCTGGGGGGCTTTGCGGAGGGGGAGATACTTCTCATGGCCGATTTCAACCTCACTTGGCACTCAGGCTCAGATAGCACACACCCACACAGGTCTCACAGGAGCAGCATTTCAAAAGTGGTGAAACTTGCAGTGCAGGACCTGGGCATGGTTGATGCCTGGAGAGAGTCCCACCCGACGGATAGAGATTACACATTTTTCTCACATATCCATTGTGCCTACTCGAGGTTAGATTACATGTTTCGGAGTCGAAATCTGGCACAAGATATTTGCAAGGCAGAGATCCGCCCCATAATTATCTCTGACCATGCACCTGTGGTTATTTCCCTCGAGTGGAAGGACCCCGCCCCGAAATATTCACGCTAGTTCTTCCCACATGCGTTGCTGCGAGACAGACTAGTGCGAGATGAACTTGGCAAAGTCATAAACAAATTTTTTCTGATGAACAACCCCCAAGATACGTCTCCCTCTAACCACTGGGATGCGTTTAAAGCAGTCCTGAGGGGCCAGTGCATGGCAGCAAAAGCGGCGCTCAATAGACAACGGACCACTGAACGCTTGACATTGGAAACAGAGCTCCACACACTGGAACAAGCACACAAGAGAGCCCCTAATCTAGCCCTCCAGTGCAAAGTCACAGCTGTGAAGGGGAAATTAAATGCAATCTACACAAACCAGGCCAAGCTGACACTTTTACAACTCAAGCAAACATCCTACACACAAGGCAATAAGGTGGGAGCACATTTGGCATGTCAACTTATGGTACAAAGGGAAAAGGAGTACATTGGTGATATTTATAGCTCCACGGGTGACCTGGAGAAGTCAGAACATGGAAAGGCGGGTACCTTCGGACAGTTTTATAAGTCACTATATACTGTTGAACCGACGGATTCCCGGTCTCAATTAGATTACCTTGACAAGGTAGATCTACCGCAAATTACATCCACACAGAATGAGCACCTGAGGGAACCCACTAGTGAGGAAGAGGTACAGCAAGCCATAGGCTCCCTAAAACTTTTTAAATCCCCTGGCCCAGATGGGCTGAAGGCACATTTCTCTAAAATATTTAGTGCAGAACTTGTTCCGCATTTGACCTCCCTCTTTAACCATATAGCCGAAGTTGGTAGGGTAATGGCGTCCATGAGTGAGGCCATTCTCACAGTCATTCCCAAGGCCGGAAAGGATCCGACAATCTGTAGCTCCTACTGCCCCATAGATCGCCTTAATCTCGATGCAAAACTTTACTCAAAGATTTTGGCCTCACGACTGGAGGACCTAATGCCTGACTTAATCCATTCGGACCAATCAGGGTACATCAAGGGGAGACAGACCCAAGATAATGTACGAAGAGTCATACATCTAATAGAGAAAGTGACCAAGAAGGATATCCCAGCGGTCATGCTCGGCCTGGACGCTGAGAAAGCGTTTGACCAAGTGGATTGGTCATTTCTATTCGCCACCCTGAGACGGTTTGGCTTCTGCGAGACCTTCTTTACCATGATCCAGGCAGACTATGCTGCGCCATGTTCTAGAGTACTGGTCAATGGAGTGAGCGAAGGACTTTTTCCGTTGGAAAGGGGAACCAGACAGGGTTGCCCGCTCTCACCTCTCCTTTTCGCTCTGAGCATTGAACCCCTTGCAGCAATGATAAGAGCCAACCACCTGATCAAGGGGATTGTTTTTTGAGCGGAGGAGCATAAGACTTTCTTATTTGCTGATGACATCCTACTCCCCCAGACAGACCCACAACACTCATTGACCCCCCCTACAAAGTGAACTGCGACTATTTGAAGGAGTGGCGGGTTTATGTATAAACCTATCAAAGTCCTTCTTACTCAACCTAACTCTCCCAGAAGCAGAGATGGAGGCAAAAATATCAACAACACCCTTCCAATGGGCAAAGAAGGACCTCACTTACTTAGGCATCAAACTGACGCCCAGGATCTCGTAGCTGTTCCAGGCTAACTACCCACCACTCTTACACAATTTGAAGGTCAACCTAAAGAGATGGGCTCCTATGTACCTATCATGGCTCAGCAGGATTCATGCGGTTAAGATGGTGGTGCTACCTAGGTTCCTTCATCTGTCCCAGAGCCTGCCCATCGACCCAGAGATAGACTACCTGAGGGTATTTAAGACACACTTAATGCATTCATCTGGCAAAACAAAAGAGCTCGTCCCTTTTTCAGGCTGCTCCGACGTCCCAGGTCGGAGGGAGGTTTGGGCCTCCCAGATCTTAACCTCTATCATAAGGCGGCCCAACTTAGGGTCATCACTGAATGGTCCCAGAGGGAGTCTGACAAACACTGGCTTCACATGGACAGGGCAATCGCAGGAAGGGTCATCTGGGACCTACTATGGAAACCAAAGGGAGACCGCCCTCCTAACGCCTACATTAGCACACCAACTGGGGCTACCCTAAGAGCCTGGAACGAAGTACTTCGTAAAATGGCATGGACGACGTTCCCCTCTCCCTTCACCCCAATTCACTACAACCCGGAGTCCCCCCCAGCAGTGCACCCGGGACCTTTTGATGCATGGAGGGAGGGAGGTTGCCTGATACTATCACATCTCTTTCACAACACAGACATCCTCACCTTCGAACACTGCCAGCGGGATTATAATCTTACAGGGGGGGGAATTCTTTCGCTGTTGACAACTGCATCATTGGGCATTACAACCAGATACTTGGGAAGCAGCTATGAGGGAGCTCACACCGCTGGAGCGTTCTGTGAAGGTGGCCAGGGGTACTAAGGGCATCTTTGCTTTTTTGTACGATCTATTACTTCGCTCAATGCCCTCACAGCCGCCCGACATACTGCTTTTTGGGAACGCACCCTGGGTCACGACATTTCAGAGGGAGACTGGAGAGCACTTTGGAGGGACATACACAGACACAACCATTTCCTAGGCCTCCGGGAAGCCCATTACAAAATTGTATATGACTGGTACCTATACCCTACAAAAATGAAAAAATGCATTCCAAACACATCAGATTTGTGCTGGAGGGGCTGCGGCCTTTTATGTGACTTTCGCCACATCTGGTGGGATTGCCCGACCATCCGGCCATTTTGGTCTGAAATTTTAGCACAAATTAAAGACATCTTGGGGTATCCAGTGCCAGACACACCGACATTTGCACAGCTGGGGCTTAGATCCGAAACCCTGAAATACCAAACAAATGCTGATAAAGGTATATTGTGGCTGTGTCTGGGGGTGGCAAAGATGGCGGTGGCGGCGCCTGGAAGAAGTCGGAAGCCCCAACCTTGACCCAATGGCACGCCCGACTTTGGCAAGCGGTCACGATGGAGCGGATGAGTGATATATTCAGGGCCGATTTTAAAAACTTTGAGTACTCATGGGGATCTATAATTAGCTATCTTTCGAAAGGACTTCTGCTAATAGCCTGCCCATTGTGAACACGGGCTCTACATCTCTTCCAGTTTTGAACAGTCCCTCACAACGTACCTTAAAACACCCAGGGGGCCCCTCGGCCCTGATGCACATACCTGTACCGTAGCAGATTCCTGTAGTCATGGTATATCTCCGAGGGAGGGAGGGGTAGGGCTTGTTGAGAAAGAATGATGTTATTGGGTAAAAGGGTCCATTAGAACCGTACTCGAAAATTGTCTCTGGATTTAGCAATGATGGTCTTTATGGTCTGAATGTATTACAAGTCCTTATGATGAAATTCAATAAAAAGAAGATTGACAAAAAAAACTTGGTGAAGCACAAATGATAAATATTGTATTGCGCCGCCACAGCATCACTCAGCGCCGCCACAGCATCGCTCAGCACCGCCACAGCATCGCTCAGCACCACCACAGCATCGCTCAGCGCCACCACAGCATCACTCAGGGCCACCACAGCATCACTCAGGGCCACCATAGCATCACTCAGGGCCACCACAGCATCACTCAGCACCACCACAGCATCACTCAGCACCACCACAGCATCACTCAGCACCACCACAGCATCACTCAGCGCCAAGACAATATCACTCAGCACCACCACAGCATCACTCAGCACCACAGCAGTATCACTCAGCACCACAGCAGTATCACTCAGCAAGACCTGAGTATCATTCAGCATCACCTCAGCATCGTCTCCGCAACAGTCACCACCACCACCACTACCACCTCAGCATCACTCAGCACCACCTCAGCCTGCTCTCGGAATCTGGCATCTGTTGATTCTCCCCTAGCGTCTGGCCGCTGCTAGTGTTATAATACAGGTACTAGTTCCCAACCTTCACCCTCCGATTGTTTATGCCCCCTCAAAAAAAAAAGTTTAACAAACAACCATTGCAATAGGCAGAAACAAGTTGCCAGCATTGCAAGAACAAAAGAAAACTGAGGAATTTTTTTATTGTAAATACTTTTTTTAATATGGTCGTTCAGTTTTACATAATGCCTTCTTGGTCATATATAAAGTAACAAAAATGCTTCTGACACTTTTTTATTATAACTTTTCAGCATGCTGCACAGCAGCCACACTTCTCTACAGCACAGCTTGAAGACATTGGCAAAGTCAATAGCTCTGACTAAACACTTATAAGGCCCCAAAGGCGAGACCTATTGGCTATGCCAATGCTTGTTTCTCGTTTGGAATGCCTGGAATCCAACAAAGATGTATCCTGACTCAAAATAGAAGATCCAGCACAGTCCGTTTCAGGACAACAAGGAGTTAGATTCATGGAATCACCAATAATATCATTACTAGCTATAGTTGGAGAACTTACACTTGAATAATTGACAGAAGAGTTATTACATAAAGAATCCTCTAAATCAAACAAATCAGGGACAAAATTGGTGCCAGAAGAAGGTACAGAACATTTAGCAACTCTCTTAAGATTCCAGACCTTCCCATCTGTAAGGCGTACAGCGTTGTTCATAATTTCAACAACTTGTAAAGGTTCATAATAACTGCTAACCTCTTTAGAAATTTTACCAGGTTTTTTCACTCTTACCCACTGTCCTACTGCAATATTAGATTCTTTCACATTGTGTTTGGAATCATACCATTCCTTCCTTTTACTATGAAGAGCATCTGCTCTATATCTGACAGTATCTTCTGACCAGTGCACAATGTTGGATTTAAACAACCACCCAGGTGTAAACTTTGTTCTGGGATTCCTCCCACGCATAAGCACAAATGGTGGATAACCTGTAACTTCACATATTGATACCCTATAAGACCAAACCATTTTTAGAACTTGAGTTTCCCAATCACCATGTTTGGCTGACATTTGGATGGTATTTTTTATGCACCTATTAAAGCGCTCAACCATACCATTACTGTTTGGGTTATATAATGAGGTTGTTTTGTGTATTATTCCAAGTTTGTTAAAGTATTCCTTAGCCTTGTTGGACCCGAACTGAACACCATTATCGCTTAAAAGCACAGACGGGATTCCTTCCATCTGAAAAGACTGATCAAGAAAATGAAGAACTGAATCAGTGTCAGCTCTGCTAACAATTTTGACAATAGGCCATCTTGAAAATAAATCCATCAGTACCAAAATGTACTTCTGATCAGTACCAATAGGGCCCATTATGTCAATTGCAGTGTGTTCCCAAGGTGATTTTGGTCTGGACATGACTCCTAGAGGAGGTTTACAGGTGACCAAAGATTTATCGGCAACTTTGCACATATAACAGTCACGTACAAATGCTTCTATTTCGGCGTCCATGCCCGGCCACCAAAATGATGTCTTAACAGTTTGTTTAGATCGAACTATACCAAAATGGCCTTCATGACAAAGGGCAATTATGGAAGAACGTAATTTTTTGGGAGGAATAACTCTATCACCTCTCCAAACGCTTTCATCACGTATACTTAAGTCAGATCTGACTTCCCAGAAAGGTTTGAGATTATGATCTTTACTCAATTTCCTTGGCCATGATTGATTTAGGTATAATTTTACTAAACATAAATCATCATCTTTTGAGTATTCTTCAACCCATTTCTCTTTAACAATAACACCGTTACCACAATCCTGAACATAAGCAACTTGAGAAGAATTCCAGATTTCATCCTCACATTCAATTAACTGCTTAGGCATCCTGGAAAGAAAATCTGCCATACAATTTTTTCTTCCAGGCACAAACTCCATTTTGTAGCTGTAGTCTTGTAATCTAATAGCTAACCTGGCCACTCTTGCAGATGTATTGATGGTACCCTCAGTAGTAAGAATCCTAAGTAATGGCTTGTGATCAGAACGTAAAGTGAAATTATTGCCCCAAACAAATGCACGGAAATGATCCACAGCCCACACGCAAGCAAGTGTTTCTTTTTCAATTACTGAGTATTTTTCCTCAGTAGGAGATAACGATCTGGACGCATAAGCAATGACGTGTTCATCCCCATTGTGATCCAACTGGGATAGTACAGCACCAAGGCCTTTGATGCTGGCATCCGTAGTGATTACGCTGTGGGCGTCAGGGTTAAAACTTTTCAAAGAGGCTACACTAGAAATACAACCCTTTATGTTGTCAAAATCCTGTTGGCACCCTGGTGACCATTCAAATTTGTTTTTATTTTTTAACAACTGTCTGATGTTATATGTTCTAGATACAAAATTTGGTATATACTTAGAACAAAATTCCGCAAGACCTATGAAAGACCTAACGTCATCTTTGCAGCTTGGTGCAGGGGCACACTTAATGGAATCAATGAGGTTAGGTTTAGGTTTAATTCCATTACAATCAATGACATGTCCAAAATAGGTGTCACTATTGGTGGCAAATGTGCATTTGGAATATTCCACTGTTAACCCCTTATCATCCAAAATGGAAAGTACCTCATGTAAGGTTTTATCATGGTCTACTTTGTCTTTTCCAAATATAAGGATATCATCCTGGAAGAATTTAGTATTTTTACATTGGAAAATAAATGATACATCAAGCGTTGAAATACCGGCGGCGGATGCCAGGCCAAAAGGCATCCTTTTAAATTGGTAACAACCCTGCGGTCTAACAAAAGTGGTAAATTTCCTGCTGTTTTTAAATAATGGAATCTGATGGTAGGCAGCAGATAAATCGATGGTGGAAAACCACTTTGCACCATCCAACAAAGCTAACATTTCATTCATCTTTGGTAGTGGAAATTGGTCAACAACTATATTTTCGTTTAAATGGCGCAAGTCCACACATAGTCTCAATTTCCCGTTATTGCGTTTGACTACCACTAATGGAGACACCCATTCCGATGCTTCAACGGCTTCAATTATATCAGCCGAGATAAGTCTATCAATTTCTTTGGCCACATCATTTCTTAAAGCAATAGGGATACTTCTAACTTTATGGATTTTAGAAATGGCATTATCCTTAAGCAAAATTTTGTGCTCAAAACCCTTTAATTTACCAATCTTTTTCTGAAAAACAGACTGAAACTTTTTAACAGTTTCTCACCAATCTTCGTGCCTTCATCCATAACCAGAACTTGTTCAGCAGAATTCGGGTCTAAAATGATGTGTAGATTTTTCTGGTCTTTCCATCCAAGGACAGATGGACCCTTTTTCGAAATGTACAATTTGCCATACGCATGACGATTCTTAAATTCAAATTTAAACCATCTACAACCCAAAATGTCAATTTTTTCACCTCCATATCCTTCTGGATCAATGTCAGAGGAAAATAGTTTTGAACCAACTTTGCCTGTGAACTGTTTCTTCCAAACCTCTTCATTAATAATAGAATAAGGGGAACCAGAATCAGCGTACAATTTAACATGCACACCACCAATGAGAACCCAACATTCTGGTTTGTTTTCAATCAACAAGCATCCATCAGTAATATTCAAAAATAATTTATTTTTTAGAGCAACAGAACACTCAGACATCTGTTCATCATTGCTGCTTACCTCGTTATCCGAATCAGCCTCTTCTTGGATACATTTGACTGATTTGGTTCTTCTCCTGCAAGATTTAGTGTAATGCCCATATAAGCCACAAGAACTACATTTAACCTTCCTAGCTGGACAAGATTTAGCATAAGCTAAATGTTCAAGACTTCCACATCTGTAACATTTAGGAGGTTCATTGTTTGGTTTATACTTACTCCATCCATCTGGCTTTGGTTTAACGCTAACATTTTTTTTTTAACTAGACATTATTTTAGCAACAGTGTCGTTAGTAACGGCCTCTGTCCTCAAGGCGTTGGCACATCTACTGGATGTTTCAGCCTTGCGGACAATGGCGAGGATGTCATCAAGACACGCATCCCCATTTATCCACAAACGCTCCTGAATGGCTGGATTAAAAGCATGCATAACTACTTGGTCACGAACCAAATCCTCCAATAACCCACCAAATGCACAATTAACAGCTAATTTTTTTAACTCACTTACATAGTCGTCTATGGATTCATTTTTAAGTTGTTTCCTTTGGAAGAATTTATAGCGAGTTATACCTATGCACACTTTAGGAGCAAAATACCTGTCTAAATTAGCAAGAGCAATCGTGTAAACGTTACTGTCACCACCACCTACAATAGGTTTGTTCATTTGATTGTAGGTCTTAAGACCCTGAGGACCAAGAGAGTGTAGTAAAATGCGTTTTTTGTGTTAAGCAGCCATCTTGCCATCAGAGTCTACAGTTTCAACATAGTTCAAAAAATATTCTTTCCATTCAGCCCATTTTAAATTAAATTCAGAGCCTGAAGACCAAAAATCTTGAGGAGGGCTGAGAGAAAAGGTTTGTTGACTCATTGTTGTTCACCAGAAAGTGTGTAATAGTAAAACAGCATGAAATAGTGGAATTGTTCAGTGAACACTTAGATTGCACTGTCCAAACTTCACCACTGTTAGTTTAAGTCTTTAAATGCAGAAAGAGAAGAAGAAAAAAAAAAATCACCTTGAGTTAAGCAGGGTGTCCAATCATAAAGATGTCAGGAAGACCAAATATCACTGTAATAAGAGATTTCCACTGGGTGTAGTAGATAACGATATTCCCAGTAATTAACAATGCCGATGAGGCGACTCCGTTAAATAAAGCCGACTTTCTTCCTTTAAAATGGCCGCTGCGCGTGATGTTCACGACGTGCAAGGCTTGCTTAGAGCCTTTCCCAAATAAAAATGGCCACCACGCGTAATGGCGTGCCACGTTCCTTGGAAGAAACGTCTGACGCAAGGCAGGAGAAGCAGAGGAGCTGACCGCGAGCTGGTGCGTGCGTTGCTAGGCAGTTCGTATTTGAACTCGGAGAGTTCTAACGAGATACCGAAAGCCCAGAATCAGGTAAAGTTATTAAAAAAATATATGTAAAAAAAAAAATTACGTTGCTCACCGGAACTGTTGTACAGGAGATTTCCGTGAGTTTCAAGCGATCTTCATGAATCTGCTCTCCGTTAGGATGCCAAGCATCAACACTGCCTGCGCTCAACACACAAATTTCTTCCTCCTCTGCGAGGTCTTTTGAAAATCCCGATCGTCGCAAATTTGTAACGTATGAAGCGGAGGCAATATCTTGAATTAAGCTTTATTCATAAGCAGGCAGGTACAAAGCTATACAACCTCTCGGCTCTCCGTTCAGGTCTAACTGCCCTTCCACTTCACCGCACCACGTTCCATATTCTATGGAACGTGGTGAAACAAAAGGAAGAGATAAAGAATGAGATGATGTACAACATAACACCGAAGTGTGACATATCTGTTAATTTACTCCATGACTGTTAATTCAGTGATGGCTGGATTATTGGTTTCACAGTAACGGTGATGGACAACCCTTGTAGTAGATATGCCCTAAGTGGATGTCAGAATGTGTAAGTTAAAGTTGGCTGCTGACTGCTGATTGTTATGGTATTAGTGTGGGCCAGGAATGTTACATACGAAATTACATAACTATGTAATACCTTGGTGAACCATAGGCTAGCCCTCCTTAACTTACCTAAGGCAAACAATTGGCAACCAGGCATAGAAACACAACAATGGGCGCTCAGCAAACAGTACCAGGCAGTAATTGTGCTGCATTAATGTTGGTGCTACCAAGAGAGGAGGGGTCGGCTGCCAATTCCACCCCAATAGTGCCTTCAAAGAAGAGAGTTGAGAATCAATACAAATCCTCCCCAGCACACAAAATAATAGATGGTCAATAACAATCTCAGAGTCTTAAATGTTCTAGTCCACTTTTAATCCTTCGATATCCGTTCAGGGACAAAATTCACTCCATATTTGGTTTCCATAAGTACAGCTGCATCAGCAATATGGTTTTATTTCATCTATAGTTCAGCTTGAAATTGTAGATTTGTAAACAGAACAGTTTCCTACAGCCAACAAGTGTTTCGTTGTGTGTTATCTCACACCTTGACTTCTTCAGGCTGTAATTCCAAATACACAAGTGTCGCAAAGGTCATCTCACATCTTGAGACAAAACCGACACTCATCAATATATCATGCAAAATGGAGTCTCCTCAAGAAAAGAAATGCAGATGGTGCAATTGTGATTAGAAAAAGCCATCACCCAAAATAGTTACAGACTACGTTTAATTGTGAAGGTTGCAAAAAGTTGTGCCAAAAAAAAAAAAGAAACACCCAAGTAAACACACTATATGCCTAACTTGTCGTAAAAAAAGTACTAAGGTAACCGAATTGTGAATCAGCCAGAGGCAAAGAAAAGGAATCAAAGCAGGTATTAAAAGAAAAGAAAATAATATAATAATAACCTGAGACCAAAAAGGTAATGTTCTAATCCAGAGTTATCCCTCTATGGCATCCAATAACGTCTGTATCAACAACAGACTATGATGTTCTAGAATTATGAACAGAATTCTAGAACATTAGACAGGTCATAATCTCTGTCTGTGAGGTATTTAGCTTTAAATGGTTATTTGTCATCCATGTGTTTATGGCCAGAAGGTAGTCATCAAGATTTAAATCGTAGAGGTCTTCCAGACCATCCATTTTTTAAATGATTTGGGGTCATCTTCATAGTTGTAACAGATGAGTGTAAATTATTTAATCAGGTTTGGTAAGGGAGTTTGGTAGATGTTAAATAATAGAGGGGATATGATGGACCCCTGAGGGATGCCACAGTGTTTTGTGGGAAGAGCTGATATGAAAGCTGGTACCACCACTAGTTCACTTTCTAAACATAGAGGTCAAGAATTCAATGGGCATTGGCTGAACTATCTTCCTACCTTTCGCATATGATGTGTCAAAGAAGAATTTGGTCTGAGAAAAGATTGCACAACTGTACAGGACATTGAGACGTGATGGTGTTGTTAAGCCAGCAACGTCATGACCTGAACCTAATAGCCATTCAGAAGCAATGTCGAATCAATCGGAAACTGTAGATTCCAAAATGGCATAGTGCTTTGATTGGTCTATTGTGCTGGGGCAAGGTCATCACAAGCCAGGTACGACTTACATTTGACTGACATTGTTCCAGCCTATAACGCCTAAAGTGAAATATAGTCTAGTGAGATAACACTATTTACAATATGTATATATGTATATATACACACATACACACACACAGATATTTTGGTTGCTGGAGCCAGATAGTTTGTTAGGTTAATGTGCCTGCTGCAGAAGACTGCAAATACCCAAACTAGCAGGATTGGGAATCTGAAATGATAGCCTGCCATGTCACAAGGGCTGCTATAACAGACTGTTTATCTTTCTCAAATAGTTTAATATCTAGATAATCCTGCCATGGTCAATATGTTGAGTATTCATCTCTTTGAACCAAATATTGTGGAAACCATATTCAGGGCATCTGAGGCTGAAAACATTTGTATTATAATTGAGCTCTCTAGGCCTCTCAGCAGAACATCAACTACACTTTTCTGATTTTTATGTATTGTGATTTATGGTTTAACTCTTTTTTTATTGACAGTTGCAAAAAGTGAAAAGCATGTCATCAGGGCCACGCAGGGCCCGACTGTGATAGAGACAACTCAGTTGTATCGCAAAAAAAACACAAACATCTCCCCCCCCCACCCACCACCCAGAGAGTAAAGGAGGAAAGGAAATAAGAAAAGAACCACCCCCCTCCCATCCCTGGTCCAGGCTTGTGACAAAGCGTGAGCGCAGGCAGCTTGTCTGATCTGAAGGGCTATCTGGCTACAAATTGGGGTCTGGTGCGTTGAGACGTAAGAGGCGTAAATACCGTGGACAGGTCAACTCTCGAAAGTCTTGTGCAAGTAAAGTAAGAAAGGGTTGCCACAGCTCGCTGAAGGAAGAGCCCTTCCCCGCCAGGGTGAGGAAATCTTTTCCATTCCCAGTACGTGCCATAAACGTTGGTACCAGCCCGTGTGGGTAGGAATCTGAGGGGACCGCCAATGGATTAATATGTTCTGGACTGCTGAGCCTAGAGCGATGGCTATTTGCTTCCCTCTCCGGGCCTTAAGGGGATATGTGAGTGGGTTGGGTACCCCCAGGAGAACATATGCGGGAAATCTAGGGACTTCAGTGTCGAGATGTTTGTCTACTTCATCCAGGACATGTGTCCAGTATGACCGGAGGTGAGTACAGTCCCATAGTAAATGGACCAAAGTGCCCCTCCCGCCGCACCCACGCCAACAATCCGGGCTTAGTGTCGCGTCGACCTGGTGGAGCCGCTCCGGGGTGTAATACCAATGGTACACCAATTTAGTAAAAGTTTCTGTAAGTCCGACGTGTGTTGCTGTGTGACGTGCCCTGTAACAGGCTCCGTCCCACTCCTCGGGATTAAGATCGCGCCCAAGCTCCCTCTCCCATCGGGCCCGCCCCGCGTGGTGCATATGCGAGTATTTAGATTGAAGAAACTTGTAGAGATCTGAGATCAGTTTTTTGTCCGAGGACCTCGTTACCAGCCAGCGTTCATATGGCGTAAGGCGTCTAGCCGCCTGTGAGCGATTAGTAGGGTGTAGAGCCCAGTGGCGTACCTGAAGGTAACGCATGCGTTCCGATTCCGGAAGGTCAAAGTCCTCCCGTATCTGCGTGAAGGTGATAAACTCGCCATCGGCGAATAAGGGTCCCAGCGCCCAGCAACCGGACTCCTGCCACCGATGGAAGGATCGTTGGTCCAACCCCGGGCTGAACTCAGGCTTATCCAGGATCGGCGTGAGAGGTGATGGAAAGGACGTGAGTTCATGGCTTAAGTCCGTCTGATCCCATGTCGTGAGTATCGTACGGGTCACTTGTGAGGCATATAAGTTGGGAGGGCGATGAGCTTTCGCGAGGAAGGGAACCTTCCTAAGTGATGTACCCGCTACAGCACGGTCCTGGAAAAGCCAGTTTTTTTCAGATTCGGCCCGATTCCATTCCACCAGATAGCGTAACTGTGCAGCCTTGTAATAGAGGGCGAGGTCGGGAACCCCCAGACGCCCCTCATGCGGCGGGAGAAAGCTGACCGCACGTTTCATTCTTGGCTTACGGCCCTGCCAAATGAAGGCAGAGAGATCTGATTGCACCTTTCGGAGCCATCCCGTAGGGGGGGACAAAGGCAGCGTTTGGAATACGTAAAGGATCTTGGGAAGAACGGTCATTTTTATAGCGGCGACTCGCCCCAGCCAGGAAATCTGATGGTGTTTCCATCGCCGAAGCTCGGCCTGAATCTGAGTATGGAGGCGGGAGAAGTTGGCCAGTCTCATGCCCTGCAAGGTAGGAGCCAGGTATATTCCCAGGTATGGGACAGGGTCGTCCGACCACGATAGTGGGAAACGAGCCTGCAAGTCCGCTTTCTCGTGGGGTGGCAAGGAAAGGTTCATCGCCGTTGACTTAGAGAGGTTGACTTTAAACCCGGACGCACCTCCAAAAACATCCAGTTCGTCCAAAAAGGCTCCTAGAGCTCCTTCCGGATTCGTTAATGTGATGAGGACATCGTCCGCATACAAACTAATAGTGTGAGAGTCCCCCCCGAAGCGTATACCCGTGATTTGCGCATGCCGCCGAACCCTCTGTGCCATAGGCTCCATATAAAGAGCGAAAAGTAAGGGCGAAAGGGGGCAACCCTGCCGCGTTCCCCTATAAATGGGGAAGGGAGCGGAAGTATGCCCATTGACTCTTGCGGTCGCTGTGGGGGAGCGGTAGCAGTTAAAAATGTGTGTCCGCATCTTATCCCCAAATCCCATGTGGCTCAACACCTGTTCAAGATACGGCCAATGGACTCGGTCAAAGGCCTTTTCGGCATCGATCGTGAGCAGCATGTATTTCCCCGGGATGCGGGAAGCTTTTTCGATGAGATGCGCTACTCTTTTCGTGTTGTCACTTGTCTGCCGCTGTGGTATAAACCCAGCCTGGTCGGGGTCCACCAGCCCTTGCATATAAGGGCCCAAGCGGCTCGCCAGGATGGAGGTATAAAGCTTCAAGTCTAAGTTCAAAAGCGATATGGGCCGGTACGAACCGCAAACAGATCTGTCCTTCCCAGATTTAGGGAGGACGACTATCGCCGCCTCCAGCATGGAAGAGGGTATTGCTCCCGTCATCGCAAATGAGTTAAAAAGCCGGGTCAGTAAGGGAGTGAGGGCAGCGCCGAACTGCTTGTAAAAGGCCGCGGTGTAGCCATCGGGGCCCGGGGATTTGCCCAGTTTCAGGCGGGCTATGGCAGAGATTACTTCCTCCGGCCTAATCTCCCGTTCGATGTGTGTCGCCTGATCCGGCGTCAAAGTCGGAAGGTCCGCTCCGGACAGGTAGGAGACAATGTCTGCCTCCGCCAGGGGCTGGTCGTCGTACAGGTGAGCGTAATATGTGCGGAAGGCATCTGCGATAGCCGCATCATCGGTAGATAGTACTCCGGCGCTATCTCTGATCTCCTGAATGCCCCCACGTAACCGCGCTTCGCGGAGTTTATGCGCGAAGAGGCGACCGCACTTATCCCCCCCTATATAGAAAGAGTGTCGCAGTCGCAAAGCGGCATATTCAGCCTTGTCCTGATCCAAAGCTGACAATTGCTTCCGTGCAAGCGATAACTGACGCCACACACGGGAGCCCGGTCCGCTGGTGCATCTGCTCCAGTTCCCGAACCTGTTGCGACAGCTCCCCCTCTTGGCCCTGCGGTCCGCATTGTCTGCAGACGAGATGGCAATGACCTCCCCCCTGATGACCGCCTTGAGGGCCTCCCACCGTGTCGAGAGTGATGTGTCCGGAGTGTCGTTGTGTGCGAGGTAATCCACTATAGCACGCTGCAATTGAGTGACCGAATCTGGCCTATGTAAGAGAGCATCCCGGAATCGCCACTGTCCAGGTGGGCGGCTGACCTGGGGGAGATCCAGTGAAATTTCCACCGGGCTATGATCGGAGAGGGAGGCAACCAGGATGTCAGTATCGAGGGTGGCCGCACAAATGGCCCTGGTACCAAGGAAATAATCCAATCTCGCGTAGGTCTTATGTGCGTGGGAGTAATATGAAAAAGCCCGGGAGTGAGGGTGATGGTGTCTCCAAATGTCGGTGAGATCAAGGTCGCGTAGCCATAGGGACCCTGTGTAAGAAAGGGCGCCTACCTGACTTGTGCGTTGGGTGGACCTATCTAAGTCATTATTAAACACTAAATTAAGATCACCCCCTATCAATATGTGGCGTTCTTGTGTTGCTGTGGCGTCTGTGAGGGCGGTCTGTAGAAAGCGTTCCTGATCCTCGTTAGGAGCATAAACCGATCCCACCACCACCACCGTGTGACCCCCAATAGAAAAGTGATAAGTGAGGAGCCTGCCCTTGATCTCAGCCCCCTTCTGTATCACCTTCCCCCTAAACGCCCTAGAAACCAGGATAGCCACCCCGGCCGTCTTAGTGGTCGTGGAAGAGAAGAATTGGATCGGGAATGCGCGTGACTTGAGACGGTGACAGTCCCTTGAGAGAAGATGCGTCTCCTGCAGGAGACAAATGTCAGCACGAGTATTCTCTAAGTAGGATAGCAGAGCCCTACGTTTGATTGGATTATTGAGTCCCCTGAGATTGAAAGTGAGAACCTTAATTGGGGATGAAATCATTTGCCCAGGTCTTGAGCCCCACAGTTAACCTGTACTGTTGCATTACCTGCACTGCGATGTAGTCTTGCCAGGGAAAGCAGTACCTCGATCCCTGGACCAGGGCCCCCCAGAGTCAGAACACAGCCGAGAGCGAGGACCTAGAAAGAAGAAAGAGAAAGACCCTAAGAAAGGGGAGAAGAAAAGGAAACCCCAGGCGCAACTGGCACCAAAAAGGACAAAAAAAAGAAAAAAATGTATCCAGTCTATCATTAGTCCGTCATCCCAGGATGAATCGGAAATAGGGAAAAGTCTTTGGGGTGCAATGGTGGCCAACAGAGGTTCCCTCCCATCCCCCCCGCCCACCAGATATCTGCAAGATGAGAAACATAACGGCCAAGGTCCATCACTCGGAGGCCTCATTGGTCTGAGCCCCCGGCATCGCCGCTATAGCAGCCTGTTGCTCCCTCTTGACCTCCTGCGGGTCGGGTTTCCTGATGCGGCGTCGGCCGCGCTGCTGCCTCCACCTCGGGCGATTGTCAGAGGCATTCTGGTCCAGGCGTTCCACGGAATCGTGGTCCGCGGGAGGAGAGATCCCCAGGAGCTTGCATGCTTCAGTGAAGGAACGGAGTTGGAAGAGCTTCCCTTCATGTCTGAATACTAAAGCGGAACTGATGCCCCCATGAGTAGGAAATGTTTTTTGTCGCAGGGCCTCGGTGATAGGTCTAAATAGCCGGCGCTTCTGAAGCGTGATTGCTGCGAGGTCCTGAAAGAGCGCCAATGGTTGATCTCGGAAAGTAATCGGTTGCATTGATCGGGCTTGGCGAAGAATGTCCTCCTTAGTGCGATAATCTTGTACGCAGACCAGGATGTCTGCCGGGGGTGCCGAAGGCGCCCTAGGAGGGCCCACTCTGTGTGCTCTGTCCAACTTAAGATCGGAGTCGGGCGCTCTGCCCAGGACGAAGTTGAAAAGCTCCCGCACATAGTTAAAGATGTCTCCCGCCTCTGCATCAGTGCGTACCCCTCTGATGCGGATGTTGTGGCGGCGTGAACGGTTCTCTAGGTCCTCCAAATGGGACTGGACGTCCACTTGTTGCTCGTGGATTCTCACCACCTCCTGTCGCAAGGCCTCCAACTCCGTATCGCGGGTGTCGCTCTTGGTCTCTAGGGACGCCACTCTTTCCCCTATTTCGTCCATATCCTTATGGACATCTTTGATCTCTGCCGTTAGGTCGTGCTTCATAACTTGGAGGTCGTCCCGAAGGGACGCAAACAGAGAGTCCAGGTAGGCCCGCGTCACGGGCATGTCTGCCGTGTCAGCCATCCGCCCCGCTAGTCCGTCACTGTCGGTCTCCGCCGGGCCCTCACTCCTGGCCCGTGCGAAGAGATCTTTGAGGGACCTCTCCTTCGGGGTTTGTTTGTCCTTCCTGCCCCGGGTGGATGTCATGCTCAGCCGACCCCGGCGAGAGGGCCCCAGGACCCAGTCGTTCCCCGACAAGGAAAGCCTCCCGCCGCTGCCCCGCACAAGCGGCGGATCTCGGCTCCGTCGTTAGCCTGCATTCACCCCCGTGCGGCCCCGCCGGTGGATTATGCGGCCTCCCCCGGTGCAAGTCCCGCCAGTACAGCAGGTTCAAGGCTACCAGAAGGACGGCCGGTGGTGTAGTGTGCAGTGGAGACCCTCCGTAGCACTGGAGAGGAGCCGCCGGCGGCGCTCGGGGGCTCCCTATCAGGAAGCGGAGATGAGGAGGAATAGGCCCCCAAGGAACTCGGGGCACCCCTCGCCGGTGGGCCCGGGGGTGCAGTTCAATCCAAACCGCCGGCAGGGGATCCTCACCAGGGCCTGCGCTCAGGGCCGGGCAGGGACACCGGGACCCACGATGGCAGTCCGCCGGCGTAACTGGAGTCACCAAGGAGCGGCTCCCACGCGGGGGCCGCCGCAAATGAGGGGGCACACAAAGGACTCACCGCCGCGGCCTCTCAGTCCACACAGGCCGGGGTCCACCGGGCCGCCACCGCCGCCGTCTGCGATGCTGCCGGGCGCCCCAGAACTCCACCTTCTGCTGGGACCTCTGCCTCGGTCGCTCGGCTGCTCAGCCACCATCCAAGTGCATGGGCCGGTCGCCGCACGCCTCAGGTCGCCGGCCGGAGGCCGAGCTGCCCCCCGATGGCTGGGCCCAAGGCCAACGCCGCTTCGATCAGGCCCCAAGTGCGCACCCGCTGTCCCGGCCGCAGCAGCGGCCGCGGCGTTGACAAAGGCAGCAGCAGCCCCCCGCCGCAGCCCGCGAGGCCCGTCCGTCCACCGGGAGCCGAAATGCCCCCCGAGTCCACGCTCTCAGTGCTGCCAGTCGCCTCCGCGATCCCGGCCGTCGTTCCTCCTGTCGCCCTCCAGGCCGCGATGAGGCCCCGGCAGTATGCAGGCCACCGGCTCTCGGTCGCCACTCAACCCTCGGTGTTGGGGTCAGGGGGGGCCCCGGGGACAGCCGCCGATCCGAGGCGCCACACTCCGCAGCCCGCGGGTGTCCACTGGTGCGCCCCCCCCCCCGGGCACCAGCCTCGCAGTCCGCGCCGCAGCGCAACACCCTCCGGCGATAGGCCCGGCACCCAGACAGGGGCGCTGCCACCGGAACCGCCGGAGCTTCGCAGGTCCCCAAAACCAGGTCCGCCAGGCTCTGTATGTCTTCAGAAGCCTCGGGTCTGCACCTCAGCACAGTGCAGGGACCCGGGCCGGTGCTTAAAATCGGTGAGCGGAGGAGAGAAGGCTAAGCACGTCTTAGCTCTCCGCCATCTTGGCCACGCCTCCATGTATTGTGATTTAAAACCCGTTTAGTATGAATCTGCTTTTGAAATAAATTGCCTCCTTTCAAATTGTGCTTTATCTAATTCATGGTCATATCAAATAAATTGCTGTATTGAGGTTCTATGTAGTTAATATACTAAATGCATTAATAGGTAGTGAACATGTGTGGTAGCGTGTTGTTATTGGTAGAAGTGTGGGAATGCTGGGTGGTTTGAATGCTATGGATCTTCACAGATTCCGGGACTTTTCCTCCACAGAAATATGGGGAAAATCTGTGATTTAGCCACCGTTTGGGGTTTGCAGGGCATTCTGGGTAATAAAATATATTGGGATCCACGTAAGTCACAACACCCCAGACTACTCTAGGTGCCTTCTCTTCAGAAATGTCTGGGCCTGGCTGGTTTGCTTAGGTGTGACTGGGCACTGACCTAAATACCGTAGCTACCCACATTGCCAGAATGGGTCAGTTTGCAAGGCAAAATCTAGATGTTTCCTTGTATCTTATGGGCGACAGCCCAGTCACACAAGTGGAGTACTATTGTTATCTGGAGAAGTGTAGGGGCGCTTTGTTGTAGGACATTTGGTCATCCCTGCAGATTCCATTAGTGTGGTCTGCTTTCACTTTTGGTTTGCTGTGTAATGTCAGTACAACTGCGTGCTGCGCAATACAGCAAAACATAAAATCACACTCTGGATTCATGTGAAGCAGTTCCCTTGCGTTCCAAATTTAATTTTCGAAAAGAAAGTGTTTCTGGTGTTTTTACCAGAAACATTTTCTTTTCCAGTACTGTGGATGACTTGCTGAAGTCCACCACACTGTGAAGGTAATGTGGTGGACGCCAACAGGCGGGCATCTACCCTAAAGCAGTTAAAATCCACCAGATCTATGCAGCCTGATGTCCTGTCTAACAAGAATTAACAAGAAACTGCAGGGATCTGATGACCACATTACACTAACTTCTTTGTCCCATGATCGTACGGGACTTCTTCAGTTCCAGGAGACCCCCAGGATGGTAGGCTTATGTGACTGGAGAACAGCGAAAAGCACAGTGGTTAACGAAATGTGGAGGGTGCTGCTAATGGCTGTGCACAGTCAAGAGAAAGTTTAAGTTGCCATAACTGGCCTGTGGAGAAGGGGGCTACAGAGGAAATAAATATTTTGAGAAGTACAGAGGAGATAGCAGAGAAGATAGAGAGAAGAAGTTTGCGAAAAGGAAAGAAGATTGAGAGAAAAAAAGGAGAGTAAATAGAAAAAGCAAGAGAGAGAGCAAAAGAGGCAGGAATGTGAAGATAGATGCAGCAGCAAACAGAAAGGAATGAGAGAGGTAGCGAGGGCAGAGATTAGGAGATAGGGAGGTAATAGAGAAAGTAAGAAAAAGCCTAAAGATGCAAAATGAGAGCTAGATACACGGTGAGAAAAGGTGATTGGAGATTTTACGTTGAATTTATAACTTATCACATTTTTGGACAATGCACCTGGCCCAATGTGACTTCAATGCTACATGTTATTTATATGTTGTTTTTTAAAAGGGATCTTAGTGTAGGATCCAAAAATCACCTAGCATAGTGGTCTTTAAAGTCCTAATAAGGTCTTATCATTGTTACTTGATCGACACTGCATTTTGAAAATTGCCCAACAATGGCATCCCCTTGTTATTTGTTACTATATACTCTTGGTGAGAGTACTGACACCTTCTCTTTTAATGCTTAGCAGCCATGTCTACATTTGCTTTCAGAGTTGCTGGAAAGTGCAACCTACTTGCTGAGAAGACTAAGTTCTATTAAGGGGGTGATTTGGCTTTCTACTGTAGATTGAAATAAGGCAGCCTATTAACTGTTTCACAACGTGAAGCTTAACTTTTATCTGCACCAGTGGCAATGCCAAATTATACCTCTGGAAGTAAATATTTTCCATTTCTAGTACACAAGGCAGGACACCATTCTTTATACATTCACCACTCAGAAAAGTGCATTCTTGTCCAAGCAATGTTAGCCACATAGAGGATACTACCTTGAGGATTCGATGCAAGGAGACTACTGCCTGTCAAAGGGTGGAGCATATCCATAATTCCGGAAGTGGAGGACTCTGTAGCTTCCAAATGGGAGGTACCATGTAAGAAGCGTTAAAGAGCGATGTTATCACAGAGCAGGATTTTAAACACAAACCATGAAACCACCACTCAGACTCTTGGAGGCAGTGCTGCTGCCTGTCTTTCCACTGCTCCTCTAACTGGCGATGTAACTAGTTTCCTCAGCCAGGCAGAGGCCTCAAATAGACCCATCCCGGGCTCACAGAGTCACCTATCCTTTATCATGCCTACCTGTCTTGCTGGTCGATGTCTAACAAAGGTCTCCTTTTGTACAACATCTTTCACACAGCCTCCCTGAAACTATGAGAGGTGTGTGCCAATGTCAGAGTCTGCTTCAGGTCCATGCAGTTTTGACTAGTGCTTTTGATCAAAAGTAATTGAATGATCGATCTTTGGCACAACCTTATAGTAAAATTAATTGAAGGACCTTCCAAACTTCCCTGTAACCTGACATCTAAATTCTATTTAGTTTTCACCATTGTTGCAGCCCTAAAATGTTTAAAATACACAAATAATATCCCAAAATGTTCATAATGGTTATGTTCCATGCTCTCTGTAAAGTTATTGAAAATTTGTGAGGAGTTTAATTAAAACCACACTTACAAAGGTAGACAGAATTAGAAAACTCCACATTTTTATGACGCAGATAAAGTTTCCTAACTTTACGTGAGGTGAGGTTTATCCTTAAGGACCTTCCAGTTGTCATGATTTCCTGATGCAGAATGTACCAGGTAGGAAATCCTAAAGTAAAATAAATTTGATTGTGGAGGCTGGACATCCACCACCTGAGGTAAGAGGTATGGGAGAGAGGGCTCTGAGATGAGGCCAGCTTATTTTTTTTTAACGGAAAGAACCTCATAAACGTTGCATTTCATAAAGCCTCAAAATTTAGAAAATACACATGGTTGCGAGCCAGCCTACCTTACTACCTTAGTCTCCTCTACTTTAAATACCAATTAGTTGACGGAATTTACAGTTGGATTGCGGAATGTTGACTGATGTGCACTCTGAATACTGAAAACTGAATATCAATAGTACAGAATATCAAATCCAAAATATTGACAGGTAAGTAAGCATAGATTTTTCATGCCTTACTCCACATATGTGTACCTTCGTAAAATATATATTTCTTAAAGGTATGTAGATGTGGAGTTAGGAATAGTAAAGCTATACTTCCCTATATGCACTTACCTTTCGATACTCTGTTATGTTATGTTATTAGTATTTCTAAAGCGCAAACTGCTACCCGAGGGTGTCCTGGCGCAGAAACCTGATGTCCTACAGAGGCCTAAACACAGGGATGGACAAAAGAGGAGATTAGACAGTAAACAGCCACGTCTTCAGGGCCCTCCTGAAGTCCAGATGGTTTGTCTTACCCCTGAGATGCATCGGAAGTTCATTCCATGCTTTGGCTGCTCCGACCACAAAGCTTCTACCGCCCCAGTTGGACTTCTTTACAAAGGGCACAGATATCTGCTTTGCTTCTGAAGAATGCAAAGGTCTTCTAGGTATATACCACTGAAACTGCCGTCTTAGGTGGAGGGGACCACTTCCTTGAAGGGATTTGTGGACCACACAAGAGCTTTAAACAGAACACGTTTTTTGACGGGCAGCCAGTGGAGCTTTTTAATCTCAACCGAGATTGAAGCAAATTTGGATATACCGGTGAGCAGTCTAGCCGCTGCGTTCTGCAGAAGTTGCAATTTTTTCATAAGACCATCCTGGATATTGAAATAAAGACTATTACAGTAATCCAGTCTGGACATAACTAAGGCGGTGATGACAGTTTGTTGGCTTTCTTTAGGTAGGAAAGGCAGAATTTTCTTGCAGGATTTGAGAGTATACGAGGTAGCTGAGACCACTGCATTCACTTGGTCCTTAAAATTGAGTTTATTGTCAATGTATACTCCTAAATTTTTCACCTTCCTGATAGGAGCCGGAAGAGGACCCAGTGTGTCCGGCCACCATGCCGGGGTCCAAAAATTTGGGTCATTGCCGAACAGAACCACCTCTGTTTTGCTGGAGTTCAATTTAAGGCAGTTTTGGGCCATCCAGTTCCCCACCGCTGTCATACAATCGTGGAAACGGAATGCCGTTTCCTGTACCCCATCCGGTAGTAGTGACACCACAATTTGGGTGTCATCTGCATATGAGGTCAAATCAAAGCCAAAAGATTCAACCAGGGGCGCCAGGTGTGATGCATAAATGTTAAAAAGAGTCGGACTAATGGATGACCCCTGCGGGACACCACAGGGCAACGAAAAAGGTTTTGCAGTAAAATCTCCAAGGGAAACAGTTTGCACTCTATTAGATAGGAAGGATTTGATTAACTTCCAGGCAGTGCCCTTAACTCCAATCTCTTGCAACCGGTCCATCAATAAGACATGATGGACCGTATCAAAAGCCGCGGAGAGGTCCAACATAATCATTACCGCTTTCCCTCCGTGGTCCAGAATCATCCTAATTTCTTCAGTGGATTTGAGAAGCGCCGACTCCGTGCTGTGGCCCCCTCGAAAGCCATACTGGGTGGGATCTAGCGCCTGGGCTTCTTCCAAGAATAGACTAAGTTGTGTGTTCATAATTTTTTCCGTAAATTTAGCAGGGAGTGGGAGTCTGGAAATAGGTCGAAAATTATTAGAATCATTAGGATCCAGACTCGGTTTTTTCAACAAGGGCAGTATGGAGGCACTTTTCCATATTTTAGGGAAATATCCTTTGTCAAACATAGCATTAATGATGGATGTCAGCGTTAGTGAGATTGGCTCCGGTGCTAGTTTTACTATGGAGATTGGACATGGATCCAATGGTGAGCCCGATTTTGTTGTCATAAGCAGCTTAAAAGTGTCCGTAACCATAACAGGAGCAAACTTATCAAACTGTGGCACGGAGCATTGTAACGGCTTAGAATCAACTATGTCGATCCGAGGTGTCTTCATGGTTGAGCCAGTAAGAGTTGAAAAGATCACATCAACCTTTTCATAGAAAAAAGTTGCTATCTTATCACACAATTCTTGGCTAGCTGTAATAGGTGGGGGGGTTGGATGCGCTAAGGCGGTGACCGTTTGAAAAAGTTCCCTAGTAGAATTTTTAGCCGAGTTAATTTTATTTATAAAAAACTCCTGTTTTGTTTGTTGAAGCAGCTGCTTATACTGAGTTAGGCATAGTTTGTATTCCTTTTTGTCTGTCTCACTGTACTCCGTCCTCCAAGTTCTTTCACTATGCTTGCAGGCTAGTTTTTTCTCTCTAAGCTCTTGAGTGTACCACGGCGCGGAAGGTCGTGCTCTGTTGGAGGCGAAGAAATTTTTAGGAGCTAACTTGTTGCCTGCTGCTTCCAGCCAGTTAGTATAGGCAGAAGTGGCTCCGTCTAGATCGCAGGAGTAGGGCCAACGAGGTAGAGGTTAACAGTTCCTGTAATTCCTCGCGTTTACCTTGTTCCATGCTCTGCTGATCAAATGTTTATTTGTTAATTTTTTAATACCTCGGTCAGGCATCAACACTTCAAACAATACTGCCTTGTGGTCTGACCAAACCACTGGAAGAAGGTCAGTGAAAGCCAGCTGCGTATTGTTCGAAAAAATGCCATCCAATGTATGACCTGCCTTGTGTGTAGCGCCCTGGACCAATTGCTTTAGGCCCACACTATTCATCAGATCAAGCAAGCTAGAAGAATCTGGATCCGTGTGAACTTCCAAATGGAAGTTGAAGTCCCCTAGTATCGTGTATGCGCACGCACTTAACTCATTTTCCAACATACCACAAACTTGGGTTATAAACCGATTTCTGGGGCCAGGTGGCCTGTAGATGAGAGTGCCTTTAAAGGTGTGGTGGTGAGAAAGATAAAAACCAAAATCCAGCGCTTCGCATTCCGTATTAGATGCGCAGTTGAAAAATGCGTTTAGTGAATTTCGGTATATCACTGCTAGACCCCCTCCTTTCTTAAAAGGCCTATTTAAGGTATGGCAAAGGTAACCCGGTGGTGTGGCTTTGACCAAATCTGGACCTGATGCATCATCCGTCCATGACTCGGTGATAAAGGCAATACTAATTTCCTCTTCCTCAATTAGAGAGGCACAGTCTATACTATGTTTCACTAACGATCTTGCATTAAGAAGAACACACTTACAAGCATTTTTACCTGTATGTTTTTTCTGGGCTCTATGCTTGTTATCTGTATCTTTAGACTGCAGGGTCAGAATATCCGGTAGTTTGGTATTGCAGCCTGGGCAGATTATGTCACAGTATGGAAGCTCGATGCCGGGTTGGATACATATACAATTAGGATAACTCTTAATGTTATTTAGGCTATGCAGCAGCCTACTAGAGTAGACTTGAGTCCTGGAGTGCCTGTCAGTGATATTCTTGCAATACGGTATTCTGGGTGTCGATATTTAGTAGTACAACCAGTATTCGCAAAAGAAAGCACTTATAGAGCACAGCTTTAATGTTTGGTCATAGCTGAGGGCCTGGATGTTAAAGCAACAGCATCATAAGTAAATGTTGAGAGATCCACACAGACTGGAAGGGAAGGGATGAGATCCGATCACCAGAAAAGCGCATTCCTAGTCCGAACCTTTGCGCTGTGGAACAGGCTGCCTTCAGTTGTCGGCTTTCAAGCCTTTGCCATTATCTTAAACTCTGAAGAGCTGGCGTGACTTAAGCCCCCGGCTTTGGAAATGCCCAGCCAGGTTTGAATGCCGGCTTCTGTTATTTTGCACAGATCTCTTAATTCCCACATGTAACGCCCGGCTTTCTTGTAAAGTGCCCCTGGGCCAAGTTCATGTTAACTAAAACTACAAAAAACACAGCTTACTTAGGCTGTTCTATGGAGAGGCTTGGCACAGGTGGGACCTCATTGTCTTTAGCAGGTGAGTAGGGTTGCCACCTGGCCGTTTTTCTACCAGCACCGCTGGTATTTTGATGTCCAAGCCAGTCCAAAAATAGGCAAAATCACCCAAAGCCGTAATATTTTACCCATACATATTTCAAACACCAAATATAAACAGAAAACACTTTTAAATGTGTTCGAGCTCTGCCTTAACGATTCCTGACTAACAATTTGTTGTGGTCATAGCTCGCTCGTTCTCTTTAAGAGCGAGCTGTCTTTCACGCGCTTGTCTCGGGCGCAGTTTTCTTTCAGTGTGGGTTCTCCGTTCCGACGCTGTTATGCAAACTGCCTCAACTGTTTTCCTGGGCAGTTTGGATAATAGCGCCGGAGACTGAGTTGTGGGTTGCTATGTAATCTTTTACTTGTTGGAATAAACCTGCTTTAACCTCATCTCTGCCTCATCGTACCTACTTCCACATTTGGCGACGATTGGAAGCAGCGACCCACCAACTTCATTTCATCGTACCTTTCTTTTTAATACAATTTCGTCGACGCTTTCGAGCCCACGTTTGCTGTTTCCTGTCTCCGCGCTTCAGTCTACGTTGGATTTGCACAGTCTCTGCCCACCTTTTTCATTGGCTCACAGTGCCGAGACGTGCCTCACGCATCACACCACAAGGGGTGGGATTTCCTGTCAATTTCAGGAAATCTCTTTCGGCCGTTTTTATTGCATTTTCTGCACTTTGTACTCCGTTCAAAGGCAACGCGAGTACCTCCTTCGTCTCACCTTCGTCCTACTAAAGCTCTACTGTGTTTTCAGCGCGTCCTAGTATTTCAAGGCTCAGCGCTCATCGGAGTGTGGGATTTTCAGCTACAAGCTCCCAGCTCTCACAGGAGGACCTTCAACTTCAATGCCAATGGTGCGGTAAGATCTGCCTGCACTTCGGTGACAGGCACACCACTCTTTACTAACTTGTATTACTTTTGTGGCACTGCCTGTTTTCTATTACAGTCACACTGTTTCATTTTGATTGCCTAACTATATTTACTTATTGTTTTCACGTGTTTTACTTAATTGTTACCATGGCTACCAACAGTCAGCTACTTTCTATTCCTCATTTCCTTCCTGTGCCAGGTAAACCCCATATTCCCTGGAAACATTGGTTGGGTATGTTCCAGAATTATCTACTTGCAAATGACGCAATTGAGTATGACCCAAAAAGGAAGTTTCCATTACTATTTGGGCATTTAGGCTATGAAGGCCAACAAGTTTTTAACAACTTGCCTCAAATCCAACCTCCTCCAGCCGCACAAGAAGGATGGAGTGTGTACTCAGAGGGCATTGCTAGACTCAACAGAAAGTTCGCAGAAGAACCCAATGTCCTTTTAGAACGGTTCAACTTTATGCGTAGAAAGCAAAGCGCTGATGAGTCTGTTGAAGATTACATATCAGCATTAAGACTCTTGGCAGCTACCTGCAATTTCGGACCTGTTCTTGACATTTGTTGAAGGGACCAGTTTGTTTACAGCTGCTACTCTAGGAAAATTCAAGAAAGACTTTTGGGATGCAGAGACCCCACCTTAGCAGAAACCATTGAAATTGCTAAAGGGATTGAGAGATCAATTATTTCATCTAGAGTTATTTCTAATGATTCTTCCTCCAACAGCGTTTCTGTTTCTGCACTCTCTCAAATAGGAGATCATATTTCCGCTTTAGAGGTTAGAAAAAGGCCGAATAGAGTACCTTTCAAGAAACCTATTGTGAATATGTCTTGCTACAGGTGTGGTTCTCGCGACCATATTGGGAACAACCCAAATTGCCCAGCTTCTTACAAACGTTGCACTAAATGTGGAAAATTGGGTCATTTTATGTCTGTCTGCAAAAGTACTAGAAACACAGTCAGAATTAGCTCCATTGAAGCCACTCCTGAAACATGTGCACATGATTTGGACAAAGTGTTTCTTACTGTCTCTTGTGAAAATTCAGAAAAGATTGTTATCAAAGGCCCCTTTTGTGAAGCTATAGTTGCCAATGTACCTTTAGAAATGATGGCAGATTCTGGTGCACCAATTACTATTATTTCAGACAAACTTTTTCTTGACAAATGGGAAAATAGACAGCTGGAGAAGCCTGATGTACACCCAAAGGCCTTTGGGGAACAAGATATCGATATGCTTGGCTATTTTATTGATACCTTATCGTGTTTAGGCAGACAGATTACTACAAAAATTTATGTTGCTCTCAAGGGGAAGAACATTATTGGGTGGAAGGATTTAGCTAGGTTAGGCATTATTCTTGTCCCAGGTGCTGACAAGCCAATTGTTCTTGCTGAACACTATATTTCATTCATAGAAGAGGATTCTGACACCAATGTACACAACATTTTGAATAAGTTTAACAAACTTTTTAAAGAGGAAATTGGTAATATTCATAAATTTGAACACCTTATAAAGCTCAAATCTAATTCGGTTCCCATTGTTCATAAAGTCAGGTCAGTACCACTTAGTGTTAGGCATGACCTGAAAATCTTATTGGACAAACTATGTGCTGAAGGTGTTATTCAGGCTACTGACTCCTCGGAATGAGTCAGTCCAGTGGTTATCGTTAAAAAAAAAAATGGGGAGATCCGTCTATATGTGGACCTTCGCACACTTAACAAAAACATAATCATTGACTGTCACCCATTACCGAAAGTCCAGGACCTTCTAGCTAACATTGGTTCTGCCAAAGTTTTCTCTCTACTTGACCTTAGGTCTGCGTACCATCAAATACCCCTTGCTGCGGAGAGCCAAGACCTTACCACTTTCATCACGCCCTTTGGAGCATTCAAATATTTAAGAATGCCGTTTGGTCTTGCCTCCGCAGCAAGTGTATTTCAGAAATTCATGGACAACATCCTTGCAGACATATCAGGTGTTCAAGCCTTTCAAGACGATGTCCTCATTTTTGCAGATTCCCAAAGAGAACATAATCTCATTTTGGAGAGGGTTTTGTCAGTCTTTGAGAATGTGGGCATCACATTAAGGAAGGAAAAATGTAAATTCATGGTTGAAGAATTAGACTATCTTGGTCACAATGTCTCCAAACAAGGTATCAGTCCTAAAATGTCTCTTGTATCTGCCATCAAGGACACTACACCTCCAAAAAACAAAGACACACTCCGCTCCTTTCTAGGTCTATGCGAGTATTATTCTCGTTTCATCCATGGGTACGCCATAATTGTTCAACCTTTGAGGGATTTGTTACACAAAGGAAGGGCGTTTGAGTGACCGATGCTGTTCAGAGTGCTTTTTCACAGGTTAAGAACCTTATAACCACAGCTCCCATTTTGTCTCCATTCAATGCAGATCAACCTTCATGCTTGACAGTAGATGCCAGTCAATTAGGTTTAGGGGCTGTCCTTTCTCAAAATCTTGGAAGTAGGGAAGGTACTGTTGCCTATGCATCACGCTCTTTGTCATCTGCAGAAACCAACTACAGCACAATTGAGAAAGAGGCACTTGCTTGCACTTGGGCAGTAGAGAAATTCAAAACTTATTTGTGGGGTACTCATTTCAAAATTTTCACAGACCACAAACCTCTAATATTCATGCTCAATGGTAATGGGTCTGGCAAGGCTTCTGCGAGGTTGGTGCGTATCATTTCCAAATTACAAGAATACAATTTTACGATCCATTACTTGCCCGGAGGCAAAAATGGACGCGCTGACTGTCTGTCAAGAATGCCTGTTGTTGATCCCACTTCACCTGTTACTGATGATGTAGAGTGTGTGATAGCCCTTGTTGAGGACATCTTTTCAGAGCAAGCTATTGTTTCAAAGGAGTCATGGCTCACCGCTCTTGAAAAGGATGTTTTGCTCCAAAAGGTGGTCAATTACATCAAACAAGGTTGGCCACATGATAGGAATTTGTCTTCTGATGTCAAACCATTTGCTCATGTTTTGGATGAGTTATCAGTGGTAGATAGTTTACTTCTACGTCGTGACTTTTTGATTCCCCCACTCTCTCTGAGAGAGTTATTATTCAAGAAAAGTCATGAAGGACACATGGGGGTTTCTGCCACTATCCGCAATCTCAAACAGTTTTACTGGTGGCCAGGTATTGATTCACAGGTTAAGTCATGGATTTCTGGATGTAGCACTTGTCTAATTTCAGACAAGCATTGGAAGGTTCGTGAGCCTAACATTCATATGGTGCCTTTTCCTGATTCAGCGTGGGACAAAGTTGCCCTTGACTTTGCAGGCCCATTTGAACTTTTACCAGGAAATCAGAAATATCTCATTGTTCTTGTAGATTATATGTCCAAATGGGTTTATTTTAACTTTGTTGCTTCACCGGATACCAATTCGGTCATTAAGTTCCTTGAACGCATTTTTTAAATTGAAGGTTCTCCAAAGGTACTTGCCACAGACAATGGCACACATTTCAAGTCACAGAAGATGCTAGATTTTGTCAACGGTTTTGGTATTAAACACCTTACGGTCGCTTTGTATTCCCCATCTTCCAATGGCCTTGTTGAAAGGATTAACAAATTTCTTAAAGAGGGTATACAAACTGCACTGTCTGGTGGCTTCCAGGTAGAAGAGTTTCTTAAAAAAAAAATTTGGAACTACCATCTCACTCCTCATTCTACAACAGGTGTTTCACCTTTTAAATTGTTGCGCAACAGAGTCGCTACCTCAGGTTTATGTCCCAATTGGGTCAAAAATCTCACCTCCTCTGCCAATTCACAAGATACTTGGGAAACCATTAGGGAAAAAGTCAAGAACAAGCAAATAGCTATCTCTAATTATCATAAGGTTGCTAAAAATACCAAGGATCTAGTGTTTTGTGTCGGTGATTGGGTCTTAATAAAGAAACCCAATAGAGTCAGAAAGGGTGAGTCAAAATTTTCACTACCTGTCACAGTTGTTAGAGTATCAAATTGTGCAATTTTATTAAATGACAGAGGATGGTGGAACAGGAGAAATCTTGTTAAAATCTCCAACGAACAAGCTATCAAAATTGTCAATGCAAAAAAAGGGGTGTGTGTGTTGCTGATATTGTTGGTGTAGAGTTTTTCTTTGACAAACCATCTACTTCTTCTGTTTTCCCCAACCCTCTGTCACAAGACTGCTCGAATACTGATGTTATTCATGAGGGTTTGACAGTCCCCTCACCTATCCCAAGTACGAGCAATGTAGGTGCTTTCACTCCTCATATTTCTCCGGCTAATCGTTCAATTGTTGATTCTATTCACAGGACACCACGAAATGTATCTGCACCTCTAAGATTCAAAGATTTCTATTTGATGTAAAATTCTTATCATTTACTTCCCTTGTAACCTCTTATGTTAGCACATTATCTGTTGTTACCATTTATTGCCTGTATAGTTTTGATGCCTTACATTCTGCTTTTTGTTTAAAAGAAAAAGGGTGATGTTGTGGTCACAGCTCGCTCGTTCTCTTTAAGAGCGAGCTGTCCTTCACGCGCTTGTCTCGGGCGCAGTTTTCTTTCAGTGTGGGTTCTCCGTTCCGACGCTGTTATGCAAACTGCCTCAACTGTTTTCCTGGGCAGTTTGGATAATAGCGCCGGAGACTGAGTTGTGGGTTGCTATGTAATCTTTTACTTGTTGGAATAAACCTGCTTTAACCTCATCTCTGCCTCATCGTACCTACTTCCACACAATTAAAGTAAACAAAGGCAGAGAAGTAATGATACAAATGAATTCATACGATTTTACTTGAAAATCCTGATTAATATCATGTCCAGGCCTTTCCAGACTTAAAGCAACAACAAATGGCCGGTATTTTTCCTCTCGAAAGGTGGCAACCCTGCAGGTGACTGGTTTGAATGCGATACGAAGGGTCTTTTCTGATTGGCTGGTAGGACTTTGGTTTTTTTTCCCCCCTGAACAGAACTGGAAATAAAACGGGCGGGGCCTGCGCGCCAGGGGGACGTTTGGTCTTGATCTCAATAAACAGCTCTGTGTCGTTTTCCGTTATGTGATCAGGTTAGCTGCAAATAGTTTTTTCGGCGCTCTATTGTTTTTTTGTTGTTGTACCTGGCCTTGGAATACCGTATTTCTATGCGAAAGTATTACAACTGCAGCATGTATCATACATATCTCAATGAATAATCACCGGACTCCGTAAACTATCCACACCTGAGGTGGCACAACCTTCGCTCTCAGGTGTTAATGACGGGCCCCTGGCCCTCTCCCAGCCCACTGTGCACCTCTCGCGCTTTAATAAGGTTAAAGGAAGAGACAGAGCGGTCTCCGAATAATGCCATTATGTCACCGGGCAGGGGGGCGGGTCAGACTTTAAGGCTGTGATGTGAAAAGCACACAGAACATACTTAATTAGTTCCAATGCCTGGGGCAGGCGGGCCCCTGCGCCGGAGTTAGAGGGGGCTCGGTGACTTTGGGCAGACTCCTCCCAGGCCCCGCTGCAGTGACTCACAGGCAGGAAAGAGCCCGCAGCAACGGTTTTAAGAGCAGTCTGGAGCAGAGGCCGTAGAGACAGGACAGGAGGCAGAGAGCAGCGCCGGTCCGCACAGAGAACCAAGGAGACCAACCATGGCAGTCCTCCCCGCCCTCGTGGCTCTCCTCGCCCTGTGCCTTCGCCCGGGAGCCCTTGGATTTAACCTGGATGTTGGGAACCCCGCCGTTTACACCGGACCAGAGGGCAGTTATTTTGGATTCTCTGTGGATTTTTACCTCCCAGACCTGCAGAGGTGAGTCTGAATAATGGAAAGTTGAGCCTGAGGGGGAGTTTCTACTACCCAGTCTGAAAATGCACCCCCGCGCTACGGCTATTAAGGGGGCTGGGTGCGGTGGTCAATGTTTCCTGTTCTTTTACGTTGGAGGAATTCCCAACAGCTTTGTTCCAAACATTGTTAAAATGTGATTAAATCGGGGCTCTGTGAGAAAAGGAACGGCCTGTGCCTGTTCTGTGTTGGAATCCCTTGATGGAGGGGAGTGGTATGTTCTAATGCTGCATGCCAAGAGAACTGCCCCGTGCTGTTTCACGTTGATGGTGGTTCTCTCACAAAAGGGTCATTGAAGGCAACTGGGTGTGGTTTAAAGTTTAATCTCTGCAGGTCGCCTGTGGGGCGTTCCATGCCACAGGTTGGTTAAGTAAACTTTACTCGTGCAAGTGGTGTTATCGCAGGTCACGTCTCTTTTGTTCATTTTGGCGAATCCTTCATTTATTATCACGTGTTTGTGGTGGGGCACAAGGGAGAGTCTCTAAAAATGCTTTTCCAAGGGAATCGTAACTATCATGCATTAGATCGTGAACACCCTGAAAAGGGATGTGTACCTGGTTATAGGGGTGCCTTCTATTGCCGTGTGAGACGACGAAGCCCCTCCCACCAGGATAGTGTTTTGGGGTGGTCCCGGGGTTTCCTTTTGCCCGGGAGGGGTGGGGGCGGGGAATCTCTTTTGATGTGAGTTTTGGCTCTTGCACCATGTTGTGAGCACGATTACAGCAACGGAGCATTTGGTGACAGGGTGGGACTCCACTCCCTGATGGAATTAGCAGGTCTGGGAGGCAGCAGCTGCCCCTGGGGATGAGGAGCCGGTGCTTGACACGTGGGTGTAAAAACTGTCCTGGGTGTGCGCACCCCCCTGTCTTCTAGTTTGCAAGCTAGGACTGTTCTTCCCGTCTCGTGGATCCTCTAGAACTGATCGCTTTCCCACTCGTGCAGTCGTGTGGGTAAATCCGCTACCCTGTTCTGTGATGTAATGTTCGTATGTTCAGCAGTCACTGGCGTGTGTAATGTGACTGGTGGTGGTTGTATGCGGGGGCAGAGACTCGGTGTTATTTGATATGTCTCTGTTCGGTGGGATCTGGGACACTGGGCTGAAATGCAGCAATGCTGCTGGCTGCGCGCTGATGGGCATCTCGGGGGCGTGGGAATGCAGGCAGCAGACCGGCCTGTGTGCCGGGAGACCGGGCTGCGTCGAGGCTGGACTCGCCTTTAAGTCGGGGAGACCCTGCTTGTTTCTCATCGGCGTTGTCCGAGACTGAGTAAGCAGACAGGGAGACCGGCCTCGGTTATTGGGTGTAGCGGCTGCACCCAGCACGCTCTCGAAACCGTGTTTTTTTTGGGGGGGGGGGGGGGGTGCAGACTGTGGGCTGGTCCAGGAAGGGTAGCTGTTCCATCGGGGATGGAAGAGACAAACTTGGAGTAACTGGGAGATCCGGGCTGTATTCTGTGACGTGTTTAGGGGAAGAGTCGGGGAGACTACAAAAGGATCTGAGGGGCATCGCTGTATTCTAAGGGGTCAGTGCCCCCTTATACGTTTTACAACTTAGATTTCTTTTTTTAGTGGGTTTTGCTGCAGTTAGGTTTTTGTGCTGTACGTCTGTGCCCTAACAGACAAATAGCCAATCGGACGTTAAGTAATTGAGGCTTTCAAGCGTCTCTTGCTTCCGCCCAGTGAAGGCGCTTGAAGAAAGCGCCAAACAAAGGAAAGAGCGAAAAGCCTGAGGCTTCGAGTCCCCCGCGGACCCTCACCACTCCTCCACACGGGCCTCTCTGGTGCTCTGTGGTCATCTCTCCTCGCTCTGACGTCACCCAACTCGCTTTAGGCGCTTCTTCTATACACCTCTCCCCTCTGACTCTGCCTGATTCGTCTCAGCCTGTGGGCCCTCTCCCTCTCTCCCTCATGTCACGCTTCATGACTGCACATATGACTTTCTGCCGTTAACTTGTACGACTCTCCCGTTCCTTTCTGAAGTTTCCCACTCGCCGACCTTTGCTTTTTTTTTTTTTTATCTCCTCCATTACTTTCCTTTATCCATATGCCCGGCTTTTTTTTGTCCTCCCTTTGCCTGCTTGTCTGATTACCTGTTCCTCTTTCTTTTTGGATCAGTCGGTCATTGCCTTGTATTTTGTTGTGCCCCTCTTTACAGCCCTTTCCATTGCAATCTCCCCATTCCCTTCTTTCTGACTGCACTTTATAGCTACACGCGAGGACATTTTCCCTCATGTACCTCGCATGTAAGCAGCAGGCAGCGCCGTGATCTCGCGTTGCTTCTGTGTGCGCGTACGGTGCGTGCAGCCTGACATTCCAGTGACCGGAGGCTCCCTCAGTACAGATGTTACTGCGGTCTGCTTGTTCCAACGAGTGACTCACAATACGCCTTTCCATTTTTTTTTTTATAATTTTTTTTTTTACAAAATGCCTTTCTGTCCACAGAACAAAAATAAAACGTGTATATTCACAACTTTGAACGACGGTTTAGGAGTCACTTGCTTGTGTGGAAACCGACCGTACTGGCTGTGGAGCCTGGCCTCTGCGCCCACTTTTCTCTTCAGAGCACAACCTCTCTACTTTTATTCCGTCACGCTGCTGCACGGCCTCTTCCTTGCCACACTTGCAGCCTCGCTTAACAACTCCACACCGGCTGCACGGCCCGGCACCCTGTCACACCAGCAGCGGGCCTTGCACTTCGTTGGCGTACTTCTGCCATACTAACTGCACCGTCTGGCCTCTTGGCCTCCGCCCTGTCACACTCATGGCAGAGCTTGACCTCAGCGGCCCTGCACCGGCTGTGCAGCCAGGCTTCTCTCATGCTGGCTGCCGCATAATTCAGACCTGTCAGGCTGACCGCGGGGCCTGGCCTCCTGTCACACCGACTCAATGTGGGCACTCACGGTCTGTCATTATTAAAGAAGCTTGTAAACCATCTCTGCGTCCATGGATATGACATCATCTCCGTATCTATAATGACCGTCCAATGTAATGGAGTTGAAGACACCTCTCTTTAACTAACACTACATCACAATGCAGTAACAATCCAATAACCAGCTACCTCGCCACATCTGGACTGCCCTTGCCTCTAACCCTATCCAGTTCTCCCCTGCCTTTTTGGCTCGGTTCATGCTAAAGACTATATACATACAGGGTGCAGTTACTTGAGTGTTCTGGCGCTGAATTTGAAAACCATGGATTGGGGGTCACAACAAGTAAGGCTTTCAGTGGTTGCAGAAGGCAACACAGCTTGTATTGGCTCAAAATGTAGGCGCCGCTCTATTCTGTGGCCATCAGGAGGCCCCCCCCCCCACTGGTCCCCCTTAAGTCCTTAACATGTGCGCAGGCCTGTGAAGTTGAAAACCAGATTGAAGGTTTGGAGGCTGCTTTATGCTCCTCACAGGTATTTAAAAGCTGTGAGTTTCAGTATAGGGAGTCAGTGTGGGCTCGACACGTATATGACGGAGGGGCAGGAAGGGAGGTGGCAAAGCAGCAGCCATTTGGATGGTCTGGCTCAGGGGTCTCCAACCTTCCTGTAATGAGAGCTACTCGTGTTCAGTGAAAATCACCACGAGCCATTATTGGAGTGGGTTTTAGTGACCACATTAGTCAAGACAGCAGTAGTAGCCACCCCATATAATATTACCACGATTAAGCATCTAAGTCCATCGGGCACGTTTGCCAAAAATAATGTTAAAAAAAAATGCTTTGTCAATACGGAATGCCTCTGCGTGGGTAAATAATACACTTGACACCAAGGTCATCATATTAGTAATGAGCCTCCCCACCACCGCATGATTTAGCACTCAAATATCATTTTGGATATGTAACCATTTTCCAAACATCAGATTATCAGTTCTAAAAATACACACTTTTGTCTTGAATACACACTTTTCAATTTAGTTACCTATATTCATTCAGCCAGGCAAAAGCTTGTAGTTTAGTAGGCCGGGCTGCACATAGGAGAGTCACGTACAGGTAGGAGCAGAGCTACCAGTGGCTCATGAGCTACTCGGAGAGGCCTGGTTTGGGGTCGGTTAAGCCGGTGTTCTGGAAGGCCCAAAAACAATGACCATAGTCCAAGAAAGGTGCTGTTGTAGGTTGGATCTCTATCTTTGTACCGGTAGGGATTCTGGACAGGGGGCACCATTATTATGCAGAGCACAGTAAGTGGATGCAGTGTGGTTGTTGTGCGACACAAAAGAGACGAAGGGACCGGGTCACTCCTAGATTCCTAACCTTTGTCTCAGGAACAGGCGTTGGGCCCAAGGGAGAAGGCCGCGAAGATGGAGCTAGACGGAACGCTGCTTGCCGAGAAGAAGACTTTGGTTTCTTGTGAGTTCAGTTTGACTGATTTACTCCATCCAGGAGAGGGCAGGGCTCGCATCAAGCTTGAAAGGTGTCGGAGCTGCTCATGAAGCAGACCAGTAGTTGCTTATCTGCATTGGTGAAAACTGAGTATCAAAGGATCTAATGTTAGAGAGGCCCGAAAGTGCTCGGATACCTCTCTAACCCAAAACCATTCGCTTGTAATCTGGGGCTATTTTAGAACGAATTCCTCACTGTACAGTGGGCAGGGTCAAGGCTGATGGTTGATTCAAGGAGGCTAAAAAGTAAGAAACTAACAGGTTTATCTATAAATTTGGTTTGAACATGGTATGGGAGGGGGCTTCACTTGTGGCGGTTCCAGGGTCCACGTCCGCTTTTATCAGAGCTGCCTTATTTGCAGTCACCTCCGTGGCTTTCCGAGTTAAAGGAAAAGAGGAAAACCAGGTTTGGTGGTCCTGATATTCTTAGCACTACATGGGTCTAAGAGATCAGGTAAAGAGTGGGACAGACACCCCGGCGAATGTTAGAAATGTGGTGTGCAAGGACAGTGTATGGTCAACGGAGTTTTTTTTTTTTTATGGAGGAAATGTAGTGTTGCGGGTTAAAGAGCTGCAGATGCCCCTCTTCAAACACTATGCTACAGTGGAGTAGCTGCCACCCTTCGCTCTTAGTAAGCTCGTCTGTGGTCTAGCCGTCCACCTGCCATTGCTCTGCGGCCTTTTGGCTTCGTTTCCACTGTACACGAAGCATGCATGCGTGCAGGTGGGGTCAGCAAGTTTGCACTCTTATTTGCCCATGAAGGCATGTTTTTTTTGTGCCGGGCACTGTTTGAATATGATCTGCCCTATCACGGGGGCTGTAATTCATGGCCCGCCGTCACACTGTCTGTAGAGCCTGGCTTTAGCAGTCTCACGCTTGCTGCAGAGTCTGGGCTCCGTGCCCCCAAGACTGCTGGTGGCATATCCAGGCCTGCTGGCTCTGCTGTCCTGTCACGACATAATCTCGTGGCGCAATCTGGCCTCTGGGACTCCCACTGGCTACTGCACAGCCTGGCGCCTCGGCGTCTGCCGGTTACAGCTGAGGCACGGCCTGGCCTCCTTTCACTGTGATAAGACAGGTTAGCATCTGGGTCTCTTTCTATCAGCCCGACTAACACTGACTCCGTGCCGGGACTCCTGTGGGGCAGCCTGGCCTCCTCTCACATTGGTGGGACTCCTGTGGCCGTGGGACAGCCTGGCCTCCTCTCACATTGGTGGGACTCCTGTGGCCGTGGGACAGCCTGGCCTCCTCTCACATTGGTGGGACTCCTGTGGCCGTGGGACAGCCTGGCCTCCTCTCACATTGGTGGGACTCCTGTGGCCGTGGGACAGCCTGGCCTCCTCTCACATTGGTGGGACTCTCGTGGCGCCGCCTGTCTTCCTCCTCTCACATTGGTGGTACTCTCGTGGCGCCGCCTGTCTTCCTCCTCTCACATTGGTGGTACTCTCGTGGCGCCGCCTGTCTTCCTCCTCTCACATTAGTGGTACTCTCGTGGCGCCGCCTGTCTTCCTCCTCTCACATTGGTGGTACTCTCGTGGCGCATCCTGGCCTCCTCTCACATTGGTGGTACTCCTGTGGCCGTGGGACAGCCTGGCCTCCTCTCACATTGGTGGTACTCCTGTGGCACACCCGACCCCCCTCTCATTGGTGGTACAGCCTGGCCATCTACCACGCTGGCTGCAGGGCCTGGCCTGTGCTCTGTCCCAGGGATGCCCCACCAGGCCTCTTGGTCTATGTCATGTCGTAATGGCTGCAGTCTGTCCTCTGCTTTCTCTAAAAGACCCGTTGGAGAATAGTCCTTTTTGTAAAATCTCGTGATTGTTTTTGAGGGAATCCCTCCTCTTTTCTCCTGTTGGTTTTTGCCTTGCGCTTGCTAGGTGATTGGTGTCGTGATGGTGAAGGCTTTATCAGCTGCAGCAGTCTGTAGTCCTGAAGGGGAGGAGTGGGGCCTCGAGTTTGGGCTTCTAATAAAAGGCGACGACAAAGGAACATGCTTTTTCTCTTGATGTTCTTCATATGCTTAATGACCATGACGTGTAAGGTGAGGATGTGGTCTGCGGTGTGTTTCGGGAGGTAGCCTGGTTGTTCATAAATTCCAGAATCCTTTGTTGGCTAATACTGTAAAAGGCTTTGCTCATGTTACTGCTGACTCGGAGGCCTCTTACATGGCATGATTGCAGACTAGGCCACATCCGGGGTGTGTCTTGCTCACAATGGCACCCCACGGCCAATCGCTTGCACCATCCCCCTCACACACACTCCTAACCCACTGCCACCATCACGACAAGGCACTCCAGTGCATGCTGTGAGTGTATCTAGTTTTCTTTATGGAAGTGACACTGTACTGTAAGATCTATTTCATACATGTCATGCAAATAAAACTGCGGCCAACAGCGAGCACCATGTAACAAGATACAACGCGTGTTGGCAACTTAATTGTATGATGTAGGTAATGGTTTGCATGTCAGTTTGGAGTAGGCACAGTGCGGGGGTTATAGTAACAACAGATTTGTATTTGTCAGCCTGTTTCTGTAATTCTTCCCGTGCCAGGCTCTTGACGTCAAGTTCTTGAAGTCTTCTTTTCATTTACACGGGTCGTCCACTAGGATTCTTTTCTAGGGAGTTTTACTGCAAGTTTCTGGTCTCATTTGAGGTTTTCACCATTAATTTCTTAACCCATGGTGGTGTTTTTGAATTGTCACTGGTGGTTTATGTGTGAGTGAAATATATTACACGGGTCATCGAAAACCGTGCGCTTGGTTGCTTCCTCTCTTTGAAATTGTTTTTATTATAAATGAATATAGTCTTCCGTTTTTGTTTAAATTATTGACTTTTCTGTGGTTGTTAGCTGTAGCTGGGTTCTCGTAGGTCCTTTACGAGTCCTCCATAACAATAGTTTAGCCGTATTTACCGCTCTCGGCCAGATGGGTCTTATAGCACTACAGAGTTGAAACAAGACAGTCAAGGATATATTAGTTGTTTTGTTGGGTTTTCTGGAGTTTGTCTCCTCAGTATATAGGCTTATTTTCTCTGGACGAAAGACCTGCTATTTATGGTTTGTATGCTCTTTGTAGTGATGGTCCACTCCCTACCCTGGTCTTCAGAAATCTGGGTCTACATGGAAGATGAATGCTTATACTTATTGCGTCTATTCAGAGTTGAGTATTTTTGTGTGAAGCTTGATGGTGGTAATTTTATTTGAGTCAGTTGTGGGTTACCTGGGACACCACTATTGCTAAAGGAGCTGAGGGCTGAATGAAAATGTAGCCATGCTACTATGGACAGAGAAAATCTATGCAATACCGCTACTAGGGTTAGAAATCAAGTGAACTTGAATCAGACTACAGCTACAAGAACTGGAGCAAAGCGAGAGATATTGGGTGGCAACACTTTGGAGCGAGTGTTGGTCACCATTACTGGTTCAGAAGACTCAAGAAGCGAGTGCACTCAGATACAGTACAGCTACAGGAATCCACTAAACCTGGATTCCACTACTGCACAGGAGCTGGGAGTTAGAGTTGGGGGTCGAGGGCATACTTGGACACCATTACCCCTTACAGAAAAGAGGTAGAACCTTAATACCTATATTGCTTATAAGTGGCTAAGACCACGCTTACACCGCAGGGGAGGGAAGCAGAGGGAGAGATTGGACACCATTGCAGCTACTGGAAATAGGAGCCAAGAGAGCTAAAAAGCCGGTAGGTAGGGGGGGGGGGATATGTGTGTGTGTGTGTGTGTGTGTGTGTGTGTGTGTGTTTTTTTTTTGTTTTGTTTTTTTTTAAATTTATTTTTTAAGCGGGACTTGTTACTGTTTGGGTGCTTTAATTTAGAGTGTTGCAGTTTCATTATTTGGATAAAATGATGGAAGTTAATTTTGTGATGAGGAATAAAAGGTAAGGCTGTTCCCTCCCTCTCACCCCTCTACGCCACTTGTCCATTGCCCGGTCAAGAGTAAAAGAGTGAATTCCCTTGTAGTTAGGAGTTGTCATGGGTGCTGTCAGCCTCTTTTCTTCACATCCAGTCCTTTGTTGGTGTTGGGAGTCACTTGGCCACAAGTTTCCAGGTACTCGGTTTGCAATGTTTGAAAATGGTTTCTGCATTTCCGTTGACTTCAGATGCAGCAGGGGTCAAGCTATCACAGTCTAACTGGTGGGCGACTGTGCGAAAGTTGGTGTCTGAGCGCAGCCTAAAGCTATCAGTCTGTCTGTTAACAGTCGGATCTCTATGATCTAATCATTTGTCAATAAGTTAGTCTTTACAAAACTGCACTTCTCATGTTAGGTTGGTCGTTGTGTGTTAGGAAAAACTTGATTTAAGTGGCACGTGAGACTTGTTTTGAAGTACAGGACCAATTTTTTTCTGAGGTCAGTCTCTCCCCCCCCCTCCCATTTTTTTCTCTTCATAACCTACATAGCAACTATCTGGTTCTGTTTCAGCTCTTTGAGTTTAACTACCCAGTTCTTTAAGGACTGGAGCTCCCGTTGATTAATAGTCTGGGGACGAACCGGAATCCTGCAGCCTCTGGAGGGAAGATCTGTCAAATGTTGGGGGTTAGAGACAGGGCAGCGGGGAGGAGGACCACCTATGGAACTGCCACTCCAAGCAAACTGCTGGGCCCTGCAGGGGGAAACCTGTGATCAGTGACTGAAATCCCACCCCACCATGGGCCTGTCTGCCTTCTCAGTAACTTGACACAGGATAAACAGAAATGCAGTTAATTCTTTCAGTGGTGCTCTGTCCTCAATTTTCAGCTTTTTTAAAACGATTGCAAGTGTGCAACAAATTGACATTTGATCGACTTTGAAATGGATACCAGCAGTTCTTCCCTCAAAAGTAAGCTCTTTTGATGGCTTGCATTCCATCCATTTACAAACATTAACTGTGCTGAATTTCGGGCTTTTAAAAAAATGTTTGCCTAGATTATAATTGGAACACAATAAGTCAGATAGGATGGTTAAAAAATTAAATAAATTCCACAACGTAACAGAAGTTCATCTGTGCATGCAGGATCCGAAACCACTTCCCATATCCATCGTGACTGACCCAACCCAGCTCCAATTTAGGAAAGAGCTGAAGATGCACTACTTGATGGACCGCTACGTACAATGCAGTTGTAATCCATGGGCCCTCTTGGAATTCAGTTACCTCTTCCATCACTCTTCGCCTGTATTTTTGCCTTTGACCCCGTACAGTACCCCACTGCCTCTTGGCTAGGTTTATGCTGTACTAATAGCACATACGTACTTATGTTTTTTTACCGGAAAAGCGGACCCCGCAGAGTACAGGGCATATGTTTGACGCTATCCTCCAGTTTTAATTTTAAGGACTGTTGGCAAAAGTGGTGTTGTTTCTGAAGAGATGTATCCAACCCTAGCTCTCTAGGACAACCAACCACCTGCTGTAAACGGGTAACATTTAGATTAATTGTTTATACGTTTCCTATTCAGAGACTGAAATCTGGTGGTTTCTGTCCTCCTGAATTTACACTAGCCAGTCATGATCTAGGACATTTAAATGTTTATCTGAATATTTGCAAGCCACATTGCCTTAAAATCTTGTCTTGATCTTGACAAGGGTTTTAAAAAATATTTCTAGTTAATGCCCCACAGACCTTAGAAGGGAAGCCATGCAGGAATGTTTTCCAGCCTTACCGAGGACCTACTCCGAGTTTTATTTTGTTTTTGTCCTTCATGCTATCTTTATTATCCATTTTCTCTTCCTGCAGCATCCATGTTTGTGTGTTTGATGCCAGGATCAGTCTATCAAACCGCAGCGTTGAAGCTGCTAGTGGTACTAATTCTGCTAGAGCCCTATCTCGCTGATAGCTCCTGGCATGATGATGTCTTGAGTAGGCCTCCATTGTGTTCGCATCATTCATTCGAAAGTCTGATGGTTTCTTTGTTTGAGTGATAATGTCAACCGCCTTATTCCACCATTTTGAAGCCAGAAGCAAATACTGTAAAGATCTCTTTAACTGTCTAGTTCTTAATCCAATCAAGGTTCAGGGTGTACACGCGAAATGTGTCTGAACCGGTGCATTTCTGACACCATAACCCAGTGATTTATTCTTCCATTGCCAAGTGCGATGTCCTATTATAGGGGCAGTTGAATAACGTTTTGGGTCACCTTTGGACTTTTTTCTTCGCAACAATCTAGCTGTCCTATCTATTCATAACAAAAGAATAGCTTAAAGTTTACAAACTCTTAACCAATACCAGAAGCGTGATTCTGCAGTTACCACTATCTCGACATGCGCATATCTAGCCTGCTCTTTAGGGTCACTCGCCCCTCCATTACCAGGACTACCCCCGGTGCTCCTTCCCTGCACTGGTTCATCCCCTTAGCAGATGCACGCTTTTTGGTCCTCTAGGTGAAGTTGACACTCCTCTTCTTGGATCTTCTGCTGCTTGGGAAAGTGACCTAGTACCACCTGCTCACGGACGCCCAGGTGGCTGCCGAGTCTTACCATTCCATTGAACAGGTTTTTGAGGGCAAGCCTCTTTGTCAACTCTTCTCCAATCATGGGGAGTTCCTCTAGTAGAAAGGGGATCTAGAAAAGACTGCTTGCATTCCCAGCCGCATGGTAAACTTTCGCATATGTAAGCCCCCAATTTATTACCTTGCAAAGCGATCCCTGCTCTTGTTATATAATCGATATTAGTGTAGCAGTTGGCATGGGGCAGCCAGGTTGCGTTGTCTTAGGTTGGAACTGTGTTAGGCAAGCCTGGCAATAATGTGATTTGAGAGTGTATGTTTGTGTGCATGGTGAGGGGGGATAGACTTGTCCTAGGGCATAGCTGGGTAGTGTCAAGAGTCGCACAGTTGATTCCTTTTCGTGATTTTATTATAGTATGATGACAAGCTAGTTGTGCTGCTGTGTGTACAGTGATCAGGATAGAGAATTGGAGCCGGAGACAGAGAATGCATTTCTCAAAGCGCACACGCTTTGAACTAAATGCACAAATAGCGTACCAGTAACCAAGGCAAGCAGTCTATGGCCTCCCTAGGCATATGGTTGCATCATCCCGGCAGGTGACACATTCCCTCAGCATTTTCACCTTAGAAATTACTGACGCACAAATGTTGATGCCACCCTGAAATTTCTTTTATTAATTTCCAAAGTTTGTTACTTTATATGGTATTTTCTACCACTTTTTTTTTTTCTTCTAGAATTTTACATAGCCCCTATAAGTTTTTTTTTTTTTTTTTTTTTTCCTCCATGCGTTGAATTGCTCTGGTTTTGAAAGAAAAGGGGCTAGTCACCAGAAGGCGAAGTGATTGCAAGAGGTGCTCAGGATGGGAAGCCGGGATTTAAACTCTTGGCTCTTAGTTCCACAGGCACCAACCTCGCTGTTGGTGTTGACCCAGTGCCGGCCTTAGGATATTTCGGGCCCTGTATATAGTATACTGTATGGGCCCCACCAGACACAAGTCAAATTGTTTTTCATTGCTAATCATTTTATTTAGGTAGATTTGTTAACAAGTATTTCAAATAAAATGTAACTATACTAAGTGCACCTGTAATGGAATAATAAATAATGCTTCTTCACAAAAAGGGAACGTTCCTTGCATTCCGTCCTGCAAATTCTTTTATTAATTCACTGTAGTAGAGTGTTCGTCCAACATCATGTTCATCTGATATCAGTACCAAGCCAGTCCGCTGGTCCTGGGCCATTGACGAATGCAAATAGTTCTTAATAGTTTTCAACTTTGAGAAGGATCGTTCCGCAGAGGCTTCTGTTACAGGAACTGTCAAACATTCTAAGAATGCTGTTTAAGTTGGGATAAACTTCATGCAAGCAGTTGTCATACATGTATTTGAGAGCAGACGCAGTACATGCTGCATCTGTATCAGGATGGCTTTTCATTTCTGTGATGAGTTCATCCCCTGCAATGTCTTCTTCAAAATATGTAGCTGCATCTTTGCACTTATTCACGAGCTGTCCTGTTTCCAAGGGTTTCCCTGATATGCCTTGGTGCACAAACCCTATGGTGTCATTAAATGTTACCATTTGTTCAAAGCGTTCTTCGAGTTTGCTGATTCATCAATGACATTGAAGTATTCATTTATGAAAATCCAAAATGTCGTTTCTTGCTTCTTGTCCTCTTCTCAATCTCAAAGCTGGTCTCCACTGGATCATCAAACCTTGAGGCTATCTCAGAGGAATGTATGATTATACAACGCATACATTCACATCGCATGCTATTAGATCGAGGTTTTACCACGCAAGTCGTTACAACGACTTTCGTTGGAGGCGCTGGACTTAGGAGTAGTTAAATTTACTATTCCAACTCCAGCCTACGTACAGTAGGGAAGGTGTTGGATAGTAAATTAAACTATTCCTTGTCCTATAGCGCCCTCCAGCGCAAGTCGTTGTAACGACTTGTGTTGTAAAGACTGCGATCTAATGGCATGCGATGTAATGCATGTGTAGTAAAGGTGGTTTCCCATCTCAGAGGCAACTTCAATAACTTTATCAAATCCTTTGTCACGATACTCCCTCGTGTAATACCCAGTACTTTTCAGCAGAGCTATGGCAACATCTAACTGTCAATACTTCAGAAATAATTTGCTAACTTTGTTAATTTGACCTAAAATGTCATACCAGATAACAATGCTGACAAGAAATGGAAATGATTGAACCTCATTCTGTAAACTCTGGGTCTCCAAGAATGTCTGTCCATCAAGATTAGGCACATCCAGAACTTTTATCAATGCTCTGTGAACAACAGGGGCATAGTTGAATAGAACTTTCCCACACTCAATTCTGCTCTCCCTTGTGTGTCTGATGGCCTCTTTACAACTGCAGGACTCGCACGAGGTAAGTATGGCCCATCTTTTTGTTGATGCTGCAAACATGTGGTATATTCTCTGTAAATGCCCAAAGGAAGACAGGGCTGTAGTTGATGACTTAGCTGTTTCACACCAGACTAGATTAAGAGTGACAAGCACAGGGAATGAATTGCTCTGGGGTTCCTGTCTAGTATTCTTTTCTGCACACCGGAATGTCTTCCTTTCATATTAGGCCCGTTGTCATAACCTTGACCACTGCAGTGTTCAAGAGCTATTCCTAACTCTTTCAGTTTGTCAAGTAGTACTTCACTAATGGCTTCACCACTTGTGTCCTCCACAAGTATGAGCCCCACTGTTAAGAACAAAACAGAATCATGAACATTCTGCGCCATCTTGTCTGATGAAAAGTTCCTACGTGCACATAAACTACAGTCATTCTGATTTACCACAGCCATTTTGTACTCTGTTGGTCACCTTCATTTCACCCTGTCCTCTAGCAGCCTTCTGACTCTCTGACCAAACCTGATGTGTGCTGGGGGCTATAAACTATTTCCACGACAAACATCAACATCACCTGCTGCCTCAAACTCGTCTTTCCTCTCATCCCTGCACAAACGGGTTACAAATACCAAACAGACTCTTGCAAACATGGTTTATTGCACTACACACAGCAAGACTGTTTTTTTGCCAACAATGGGACCTGTTCTTATCAACAGAACGGATTCTTAGATCTGGCCGGTCTCACTCGTTTTTAGACCCTGAAGCAAGGTCCAGCTGCAATTAAATTGTCTGTTTTTGACCTGGGTGGGAGGAGAGTTAATGTTGGGCTTGTGTAACCATGTTGATAAAACAATGTCAGGCTTGTGTGACAACCTGCCCGGGCGGAGACTCCAAGCTTGTAACCATGATAAAAGAAACAAATACATTGTGTAAAACTGTATAAAAGGAAGAGTCAGAAGCATTGCCAGTAGAACACCTCCCTGAAGACATCCTGGTGTCAGCAGTTGACGTGGTCTCCTCTAAGAGTAATAAACCTTTTTCTTGCCTTCCAGCTTCCAGCGCCTGCCTCGTTATTTTAGATAGTGAATCCAAAGTGGATTAAAGGTGACCTTGCGCCGGGCAGCATTGGGGATCTCAGGAGACTCGCTGCTTTTCACACCATGACGAGTTCTTCCGCTGATGAAATAACTGATCTATTAACTATGAAACCTCAATCATTTGCTCTTGCTGACTTATGTCTGGTGCGCTGTCCAGTATGAATGAATAATACTTAGAAGACCCGATAAGATCAAGCAATCTTTATGTATGTTTTGTGATATAGGTTTACTGATTTCATTCTGAATTGTTTCCCATAGGCAATGGTCTGCTAATTCCTTTTTTTTCAACTCTTCTAATGTGTTCGGCCATGAGATCATCATATTTAGCAAGCAGTTCTACTTGTCCCAGAAAATTGCCATTTTTAATGTTTCTAATTGGTTACCCTCAAAGCTAAGTTTTGTTCTGATAAAAATGGTACTATTGACACAAGACGGTGCAAAATAGAACTCCAGTATCGGATTTCCGACCGAAGTAAGGTCTGCTCTGCTTGATCAATCCCTGTAGAAGTGGAAATTCTCCTTTGTGCTTCACACCATGAATGCATGTGCCTCCATATGATCAGCAGACTTTTCATGTGAATGCAGGTATTCTCCAACATGTGGTCAATCACTGAATCCTGTAGTAGCGAGTTTGCCTGACCCTTAATTAAACAATTTGCAGCAGAAACAGTGTAGTGCATCAGCTGTGTTGGAGTATATTAGCCACTGTTTCTCAATACTTTCATTGTTTGTAAGGGTTTTATAGAAATGCACAGGTGTCAAGCGTGGGTCATAAGTTTGGGATAGGTTCTCTCCTCTCTGTGTCTCTGAATGGCCTGACTTAAAATCCACTTGCCCATATTACGCTGACTCCATCGTTTTGGCCATGTATGTGGATCCAGCTGTATAGATTTATCAGAAGTCAAAATAGTTATTGTATTCTCAGTTTCATCCTCTGCGTCAGATTTGGAACTAATCTGCTCCTGAACATCATCTTCCATACAGCAAGTACCAGTTTCCTCCTTGCCTGGTTTCCATTGCACTGTCCGAATCAGATGTCTTATTTTCTATATCTAGAGGTTTTCCACGTATCTTTCAATTGCTGTGCTTTGCCTTTCTGCTGCAGCGTTCTTGGCTATCGTTTTTGCTGCACCAGACAGATAATTGTATGGCTTTCTTGGGGTCATGATGGATCGGTGATCTGACAATCGTAGATTCTAAACCACATTCGACTGCTTGAGCTCCTAAGCTAAGGCGGAAATCAGCTGCGCTTTAAAATGAGCGACATCACAGGCTACAGGTGAGACCGCTGGCCGACGAGAGCACCTGCGCTCAGGGGCAGGCACTCTGATTTCATTTAAATTTTCTGAGGCATTTAAGCCTAAGGGCCCCCCCTAAGTTGTGGGTACTGTGCAACTGCACCGTTAGCACACCCTAAGGCCAGCACTGGTTCACCACCCCTACTTGAGTGAGTTACAATTTTGCTTTTGATCCAGGTACTTGACGCAAAGTCTTAAACACTCTCTGGCTGAAGATGGAGTCCTGGGGACTTTTTAATCACCCCCATCCACCCTGCCTGTCTTAAGTTTATTGTATTACATCACAGAAGTTCTATCTGTCTGAGCTTCCTGTAGTTTTAGGAATTTTTATTGTGGTCATTTTGGAAGTCTAACTGATGCTTTACAGAAGCTGAACTCAGTTCCGTCCATTGTCTTCCTCAAATCGGGAGGGGCAATGAACAGACTAGCTAAAAGATCGACCAAATGAAATGTTTTATAACATGAACACTCAGATACGTTTTGTTGGCACACGCTGAACAGCTTCTCCTCACGAGTGTTGCCATTTTGTATCTTTTTCTCATACTACTTTGCCTAGTGGGTTTCCCAAGCTCTTTGCTCCTTATTTTCTTAAGGCTACTTAGAAGTTCCCTTAGTTGACGCTGGGATAATTGAGTTTCGTTGTTGGAGCAACTACCATTTTCTTGGACCTTTTTTTCTTTTTTTCTTTTTCTTCATGATAAATGTAGTATCACTTTACTGAATGTACTTTCACCTGCTGGCTATCCTATTTTTTTTTTTGCTCAGTTATGCGCCAACTTATCCTGCTTTTGTAAAATTTGTCTTTAGCAATTGTTTGGGAAGTTGGAAGTAGAGGTGGTGAGCCGCCACATTACAAGGGAGAGCCGAGCTGGTACAGCACATAGGGTCCTATGTACGATAGGGTTTTCCCCATTCTGTGTCCATGGAGTAATGCGTTGATACAAATGGGCCTTCGTCTCGCTTGCCTCTAAGAGCCGGTGCACGAGCCAAGCCTTGGAAAAGTTTGCAAACTAAATCGTGCAACAGACATGTTGTATTTCTTAACATATGGAACCGTTTCAACTTAGTATGTCAAATTACTTCACTGCATTGAGAGGAATTTATTAGAAGAGAGTTTTCAAGCAGGGACTCTGACTCATAGGTTGCCCCCCCCCCCCATCTTCCTAAATACAATGTCCTAATTGAACCAAGTCAGTTGCCACCTGCACCCTATATGTAACTAGTTTATTATTGGATATGGAGCAACATTATAGTCCGTTAAATAATACGAGTGATTTTGTACAACACACATTCTGAACACATGTATTACAAGGTGCTCTCATACATGATATTTAAGAAAAGGAGGCACAAGTAAATAAAATAGTTACTTAGGACCACACAATTTGGCCAAGCTGCAAAGCCGGGATGGTTCTCAGCTTTTTTTTACTTTAACATTGTGCAATTCAGCCACTAGAATGTTATAAGTTTCCTATTTTTTTACATCTCTTCCCTGTTTTATATCAAACATTGATACCTTTTCTTAATTTTTTTTTAAGCGTTTATCTTGTCTCTCATAAATTTAAATCCCTTCAGATTAGCCTATTTCTTTTGCATCTTGGCAATATGTACATGTGTCCAGTACCTAGTTATCTTTTGTCTGCCTTTGTTATTTATGGTTGTCCTCCAGCTTATCCGAATACCAGATCCTTACTTATCCTACCTCCTCTATTTGCAGCTCTAATCTCATGTTCTGCTCTAGCTGTACTGATCTCATTAAATGGTTTCATTGGTTCTGCCTGCAGGTATAACTTCCCTGCTAAGCCATGACATTAGCCCCGTTTATTCCCTTTTTTGTCACTGCTGGATCTATCTAGCTTGACAGTGCAACCGTCTCCTCACCTATTATTAAAAGTTCTTTAAAATGTATATAGAGTGCAGTTTAGGTCTTCCCAGAGCATATCTTTCACCACATGCTATTGGCTGTTTGCATCATTCTGCTTCCTGTTAAGTGCTTGCTGTTGGTGGAATGCATGAGGGACTACCTTGCATATCAAACGTTCACAGAATCCTAATCTTTATTTCATACATGCATTGTCTCTTGAAATCAGTCCTTTTTTTAGGTCTCCCCTACTAGACGGTGCATGCGCTCTTTGTTGTGAGACTTATTGTTCGCTTCAGTGGCCTTGGAGCCCACCCATTGTCTGCCATTGGTTGGCTTCGTTGTCCCTCATCTGCTTGCTTCTTATTCACTTGCAAGTGTGGACTTTTTTTTTTTTTCTTCTTCTAGTCCCTCCCCTGGAGAATGATACATTACTTTGTCCCCAAACTGTTCCCTTTTTTCAGAAGCTATTTTTTTTTTCTTTGTTTAAGCACTCCACAGGTGTCTTCCAGCTGTCTCCCTAGTGTGTGTCCCTTCCCCGTGCTGCTGTTTCTCGTCTGTGGGGTTCTTTGCACCCCCCTCCATGATATGCTCGCCCTCATGATTTCCCCACCCATGATGCTTTATTACTCCCAGCTCCACGTTGCTCTCACTTTTTTGTTTTTTTCCCCATCCCTGCGTGCTCCTCGTTGGTCGTCTCCTCAATTTGCTGCAACAGGCTTACCCCCCCCCCCCCCTCGCTGATGTTGTACAGCATGGCTAAAGCCTATTTGCAAAGCCAATAAGTTAAAAAGGTGATGCTTATTGGCTTAACCAGCGTGTTTTTAGGTCTCGCCTGGCGTTATCAGCGCGCATGCGCTGCTCTCGCCATGCAAGGGCTTCTTGGAATCGATACGGTTCCAGAAGCCGTGTGAGAGCTCCGTCTGCAATTTTGATTGGTACGTGTCGTTTTGCGTAATGCATTATGCAAAACACAGTGTGATGATTGCACCGGAGGCATTTTAATCCCTCCTGGTTGCCACCCTGTCTGCTTTTGGCCCCAACCCCCGGGATTGGATCTTTTACTTGCGGCGGGAGACAGTGTCTCTTAATTAGCCGCTAAGCACTCTTTTTTTTTTCCTATTACCGCGTTTAACTTCAACAATGGCTGACGCGCCTTTCATTTCTCTGGTTTATATTGCGCGTACTTTGCCCGAGGACAGCGCGATGTAAACAAGCGTCTGCAATGCGCGAGAGCTTGTCTAAAGCAAGGCTGACACTACAACTTTATTTACTATTGCCTCGCAAACCAAAGTCGAGAGGACGGGTGTAAGAAAGAAAAAAAAAAATCACGAGACAACCGCCTCTGCAGTTTGTTTTTATATAGCGCGTACTTTGCCCGAGGACATTAGAGCGCTTTAGCAGAGAGACAGATTGCGTTACATGTTTAAGTTTTTAAATTCTCCTGAGGTAAATAAAACGAGCCACATTTAAGTAGGCGCAAGAGACGCATTATTTACTGAGATCTTACACTGTTGTAGTAAGTATCACATCAAGTGAATAGCCCAACAACCATTTCCGCTTCTTCTACTGCTCCACCATGGCGCGTCATCGCCTCTGTTCGGCAGGGAGTCTCAACAGGCCAGGACTGGCTGAGCGCGTTTCACTGATACAAGGGACGGGCAGCATCAGAGGGCGCAAGGTTCCCAATCACGCGCTGGCAGCCTTGTCTTCACTTTTCATTTTTGTTTCTGATACTTGTCCTACATTTAATACAAGGACTGCGAGAGCCGGAATGAAATCAAAACAAAAAAACAGGGCTAGTTTTGGTATTCATCGGAAAACTTGAGATCTCAGATATTGATAAAGCGTACTTTGCGCACAGTCTGGGTTGCCAGATGAGTCCGTGGAGAGCAAACCCTTGGTTTGGTTTCCTGTTCCAATTCGCCGATTGTTAGCCCAACTACTCAGACTACAACTCCCAGAATGCACCAAATTAGTTGAATACAATATCACAAGCCTGAGAAACAGTAAATCCATGTATATAGCGTTTCACACTACCGAGAACACGCTGTAGCGCTTTCAATGGACAGGAGTAGGAGCATTTTATGTCTGATTGGAGTGTGCTGTCCCAGTTGGGTAAGAAAATTCCGACTTCATAAGCATCATTACCCTTGGCATGAATATTACATGAAGGCACATCAACTAATTGAACTGTATTTCAGAATCAAGGAAAAGTTAGCCCTCCATAAGTGCCAGCTTCGAAGCACAGATGTGGTGCAGTGTCAGCCAGCTGCACAGTCTACAGTATGTACCGCTTTATAGACTGAAACAAATAAATGTTTATTTGTCTTGCTCAACAAACTGTATGCTGAGTTTGTGGGGGCGTTTAGGGAAATCTTGTCACCTTCCATTTATACAGCATTGGTGCATAGGGATGGCAAAACGTGCTTCACTGCAGAATGACAACACACACATATACCTTGTTCCCACATCTGTTTTCCTATGTGAGATAACGTATGATAAAGGCAATTAATTGCTTCTGCCGTAGGAGAAAGTGCCCTGCGAACAAGGAGCACTGCCTATTTTTAGCTGCATAAAAAACAGTTGGTGTTCTTTTTGTCAGACTCCTGCAAATTGGGTCTAAGCTAAACCATGAAAACCGATCACATTTGAATGCCTGCGTTTCAGTGGAGTGTGTCTAAGACCAGGAAAGTAAGAGAGCCCCTCTGAACATTACCATTGAAAATGCAATAGGTCTCGCCTTTTATTAAGTTAAAGCCATTTGCTTTGCTATACAATACCATTAGCTAAGCAAATGGCTTTAACTTAATCAAAGGCGAGACCTATTGCATTTTCAATGCTTGTTCTTTTTTTCACTCCAACAGGCTCTGTCTAGTTGTGTAAGACCTACTGTAGATGTACAATGGGCTTGCAGCCTGTCTATTGCTGATCATAGGTTAGCTTTGTTGTCGATCTCAGTTCTTGCTTCTTATTTGATGGCTTGCCTTCCTCTTGTGTTTATTTCTCCCATGGAGCAAGGCTTCTTCACAATTTTGTTGATTGGCCAAGTTGTATGCTTCCACTGTTCTCATTTAGGGATTTTTTTTTTTTTTTTTTTACTGAGCACTCCATGTCTGTGCACATGTTTTCCAGCTATCTCCCTCCTGAGATGCTTATTATTCTACCCACCCTTCCTGCTCTGTGTTCCTTCCCACTCCTACCAGCTTGTCTGTAAAAGTATTGCAACAGGGATATTTTTGTTGGGATGTGGCTTAAGAGCAGAACTGAAGGTTTGTTTTTGCTGATTTCCTGCATTTCACATATTGCAAGATGGGTCAAGCTTTGACACAGACTTGTTTGACACTAGGGAAAGGCCATCTGCTGCACTCCGCTTTCACCTGAGGCAGAAGGTTTACCTTGTACTGGAGGCCCATAAATCTGCTCTCTGGGCTACTGCAGAAAATCAAACTACTGAATCCTGTGGAAAGTAACGTGAGCCTTGGCAAGTGTTTCCTTTGATATTCTGAGACTTCTTACACTTTATTTTATTAATACTTTCCTTATTTAAAAATATTTGAAAAATAAACCATGCCATTTAAAAACTTTGAAACCATTCAATCTAGTTTTGAAATGCCATAAGATGTATTTGCTTTTCCGCCACTATTTTTAAATTCACAAATGCACTTTGCTTTCATTAGCATATTGAAGAAAGACCTGTTGGCTTTGCCGATGCTTGTTTCTCATGCTGTATAGTCTGCCATAGGGACGAAATGTGTGGTCGCAGTAGTGTCTACAAAGTGTTATTCTCTGTCTTTACACAATTCTTTAAATAGTGCGTTGTTTAGTCTTTATCTTACTCTTTTGTTTATGAAAGAGTTGTCTGCATAAAGAACATTGGTGTACAATTTGGAATGGTCATTGGGCCTGCCTCGATCATACTCTGCTTCTGTTTAATGTCCATTATTAAAACAGCCTGCTCATGTGGAATTCCATGTGTTACTGGGTTGGCTAAGTATTTTCCACTAAAATGCCAAATATATAATCTGGAAGTGTTAAGAAAAACACTCACCGCCTTCTAATGCCACGTACTGCAACCTGTAGTATTTTCTTCCAGTGTGTGCCACTCTGTTAGTTCGATTACCCAACTGAATGCGAGGTGTTTTTGGGGGGGCAGTTGGTGTTCTTATCAACACGTCCTTGAATTTGACTGGTATGAAGTTACGCCACAATTCCATTTGTACTCTGCAGCCTTCTTTAGTAAGGAATTGTCCTACAGCTGAGTAGTAAATAGATTGTTAATACAAGTTGAGTGCAAACCTTTGTGCCCCAGAGAGAGGCGACCATACCCGGCTCTTCCTCGCAGCCCAATATGCTGTCTAGTTTGAGGCGGCGTACTCCCTTGTCTTTTGTTGGAGTGTGCACCCATGGCCTGAGCTTGTCCTATCTTTCTGTTTTCCTCACCTCATGGTGGTGTTGGGCAATGACTTTTGGCCCATCTCTGTTGCAGCACACTCCCCTCGCGATGAAAGGCCTGAAAAGATGGCAGTGACTCTTAAAAGTAGAACGTGGGAAGCATATTGTCTTGCAATGTACATATTGACCAGTGTTTGCCTGTATATTCATTCTTGCTCACGCCTACTCAATGATGTGGAGGTGACATATATATATATATATATATATATATATATATATTTTATATATATATATATATATATATATATATATATATATATATATATTTTTATATAATAAATTTTACAGATGATAATGGTGGACACCAATTAGAATGGTAAATCATTAAAAAAAAGATAATGTTACTATTGTGAAAATGCTTTTTGGCTAGCGGAGCGACCCAGCAGCAAATGGTGCAGGACTCACCAAAGAGTAAAAATAAAATAATTTATATTAAAATAACCATGACTGTTAATGGAGCACTGTGAGAGTGGGTGTGGAAAGGAGTGGGCAGGGGGCGATGGAGCAATGGATGTGCCTGCATGCTCTCGTTAGAATGGGTAGTGGCCAGGTAGCACATGGCAGGCGAGACCAATTGGCTTTGCCAATGCTTCCTTATCACTACTTGTGCATTTTTCTCAACGTAACTGCATTTGTCTGTGGAGGGAAACGATTGGTGATAAATGTCATTATTTATGTACTTCCTTTTTTTGTTTTCCTGGAACTACTAGTTGCTGGCTCCTAATTTTTTGGAGCCATCAGTCCATTATTGATGCCATCAAAGCCCAGGTTTTTATGTCAGAGGGCCACCATGAGGGGCTCTTCACAACTGGGGTCAAATATTCCGCCTAGCCTATCTCCCGGCTCATCTTTCCTTTCTAACCTTTGCACTTTTTCTGCAAGCTCACTTTGTTTCTCTGCACCCCTTGTGCCAAGTGATACAATTTGTTGGAGACTTGTCAGAATAATGAATGGGGCTTAAGTGTGATGACATATTCTTGAGCTAGTTCCAAGTGTTTGGGGGTCTCCATTGTGTGTATTTTCCGACACTGAGTCCATCGTGTCTTAGGATCACGTGGGAAAATGAACTTACAAGCGATCACGCTGGCCAGGTTAATGCGAAGTGTTTGGTTCCTTCCCCAGTCTTGCATATATTGCACAACTTTGTAGAATTCATTAGTTTTTTTTATTTGGATTGGTTCCCCTTTAGACTATTCCTGGGGTTTTGAACTTTCATACCATAGCAATGTGAATACCTCTTGCCCTTTGCAGTTAGCTCCGGCCTTTGCTCAAGGTGTGATATATATTCAGGTTAAATTTCCAAGATCCTGAGAGGGACACAATATCTGGAGTGAGCAAAGTGATTTTTCTTTTTTTGCTTTCGTTTTTACAATTCGTGAAGTTTCTTTTGTTTAAGTTCGCCATATCATGTGCAAACTTTATTTGTATGTTGTGAGCTATTTGTCACCGCTCTGAAAAGTAACTTTTACTCTAATTAAAGCCAAGAGTGGAAAATGTAGGCATTTTTTTCCCTGTCCAAGTTAATCGTTGCAGAGAATTATGTGCACAATGGCAAATGGATACAGGATTTTTCTCTTCAAGTTTACCATTTGCTAAAGAAATGTTCGCAAAAGTCCTATTTTTTTCCACACAAACGAGGAAAGCATGAAGCTTTGCAACTTCAATAACTTGCAAACTTTTCCTTATGTCTTCAAGGCAGTTGTGTTAAACTTTGCACACCCCTTTATATAATCACTTCATGTATATACAAATTAACTTGATCTCACTTACTGTAGTTCTTTGCATATTTGCTCAGATAGTTACTTGTTTGTGAAATGAGCACCACGCCATTACACAGTTCCAATATGGGTGCTCATGCTTTAATCCTATGTCGAGAATGTATTTTCTAGTAAGCCGTATTCTACATATATGCAGCTAACGTTGTGCAGTAGTGGATATCATCTGATAGATTATCAATATTCTCACATTAATATTTGATTGTCTCACAAGCGTGTTTGCACTTTTACGCATTGCACTAATCCTCCCATAGAACATTATGGTGAATGCAGTTCTGTGGACTGACACCTTCCAGTTTACTTACGTACATTTCAATTATTTCAGCAGTCAAATATTTGCCCAGTTTGTAGTGGAAATCTCCTGACACCTGTTTCATGGTGTTGGCCATTCATCAGAGGAGAGTATACCTTCCATTGCTTATACATTAGTGCAGGAAAATAACAAAAGTGTGGTTTCCCACCGTTTCAGGCAGATTTGTGGATTTCCACCATTTTAGAGATGATAGGGGGTTCAGATCATTTTAAGGGTAGCACCTGATAGATACATGTGAAACAAAAAAAAACACAAGAAAATAAATGATGAGACTAGAGAGAGTAGTATATATAACAAAACTGGAACAAAGTTGTAAACAAGAGTTTAAAACTACCCAATTGGACACTATTAAGGTATTCCATTTATGACCTCAGCAGATCACCTCTCTTTTGATGGTGCTGCGCAAGGCATCGCCACAGTAAGGGCAACTGCTAGGGATTGGCTCTGCCAGAAGGGCGGCTCCCAGTGTGTTATAGAAATGAAGATGGGCAGCACTGTGACACCTTCACAAATCCCAGAGATGGGATCAATGATGAGGGAACATGATGCTCATTCAAAGGTGAGTCTGGAGGATGGGCGTGAATACCGAAACATCCAATAGAACCCACAGTTCAGCTTCATTTCTGTCCATGCACAGTGCGCACAGCATCGTTTGAGAGGCACTTACTGTTTTGTTTAAAGAAAGAAAATAAAGCCATTAAAACCATTTATTCTAACCCTTTGTACCACCCCCATTTTAGAAGCACATTTTTTGTTTGCACATATTTGTTTGCAGATTCACACTTCAAACTCTTTGACTGCCTATCGAGTTTGGAAAAGTGCTGTGTGTTGAGTGGAAAATGGCAGTAAGTTGACATTGATCTGGTTATATGTATAAGTTATATTCATGTATGACGGCCAATTTCTTACGGCATCAGAGCAGTCTGGGGTTACTGGGCTTTACTTGCATCACTTTGGGTCATTCACCACTGGTGTTCTGGGGTCACAGTACTATTGGGCCCCGAACTGGATAGCCAAGTACTCCTCTTCAGCACTTGAGTCTCTCTCAGGGTAGCAGACAGTCTAGGGGTTACTCAGGAAGGAGAGGTGGGCTAGACAGTCGGAACGTAACTTACACATTAATGGCAGCTAATACGATCGATGTCCAATCAGTGCTTTACTTTATAACAGGAAAGTACTTTAATACACACAGGGGCCATATTACACAAAGTACTCTCGGGGAGCAACGAGCACGTACACCTGTTTTATGTGCCCCCAAGGCACTTTGGTATTACAGAAGGGACCGCAGACGCTTGTGTGGCACCTTCTGTGTAATACCAACTGCCGGTACTTAATTTGTAAAAGAAATAAGTGCCAGGGTTTTCGTCAGGAGGCCACTACAGATTGCACCACACAGTGCCTCTGCCAAGCTGATAATGATGGTGTCCCTACTGTCTCAACTCTTGAGCAAGGAGTATTCTTCGTGGGTTCTTTATAGATTATTAGTCTACCAAGGCCTAGGTACAGAGGGCAGTAGGCACTCTGTAAAAGGATGCACTTTGCGCTCAGCTCGAAGGTAGAGGAGGCACACAATCTATGTAAACAAGAAGACCCTCAGTGGACATGCTCAGTGAGGTAAAAATGAAAAATGGCTACAGCAATTTCCAGTGACGTGATCCACGTGGGGCTAGGAAGCACCGCTATCCACACCCATGCAGAAGACTTTTCATCCCAACACCGTTTTAACTTTGTGCCATGTAAACTGGGCCACGGCACCCCCCACGTTCAACGTGGCTCCTTTGAGTTGGTACTTTCTTCTGTTGGTCCAGATTGTGAGTAGGCTGCCAAAGGACCAGCATCCACGCACGATATGAGTAGATGCTGGCAACAGTAAAATGGAGGAGCAGATTGTGCGAATCATTCTGGTTCTGCCCCCCCCCCCCCCCCATCCTCGCACTAATCTAACTTTAGGTAAGTGGGCTTTAGCGTCTCTGTTGCAGTAGTCTATTTCTGGTTAAAGAACAGGGGTCACCTCATTGCTGCGGGATGCCGCGATGCAGGCTCTTTATGCCTCATTGTGGACTGCCTAACTATAGCGTTCTATAGCCTCTTAGGGTACCATTGTACATTGCCTTTTTTACTCTCGTGCGCCATTGCAAGTTGACTTTTGATGGTGTTAACCCGTTAAGTGCTTCTGTCGGCCAACGGCCGTCGCGAGCACTACCTCGGTAGTGCTGCGCACGTCCGTTGGCCGACGCGGCCCCGCCCGCTTAATAGAACGTTCCGCACTGGCGCGGAACGTTCTAAGCAGTTAACCAGTTAATGACCCCTTATGCCCCTTTGGCACCCTTCTGTGGCCTCTTGTGCCCCAAGGCGTTTGCCTTTTCATAACCTCCTCAGGGCTCTGATGCATCATTGCAGCATCCCTTTTGAGGTTCTTTAACCTGGGCTGTTGCATTGTCGTGTAGTTCCTACAAATCTATATAGGATCTGCGCGTTTAGACAACCTAAACTAAGGGACTGGTGTTCACACTGATTCCAGACACCCCCAGGGGATGTTTGCCTGTATACCAGCTAGCTCTCAGTGCCAGTATGAGCCCCTCTTACCAAGGAGTGAATAGCTTCTGGCAACTATCGAACATGACAACCCTGACCTCTCTGGGATCGTGGCTACAGTACTTTACGCTCAGTCACTCGTGCTTACTGTGTCTCAGAGATGCACACAGAATAAACTGTGGGGACGTTTTCAATAAGCATTTATTGAACCAGCGTCATTTTAGTAGGACAGCAGGAAAGGGAAGCATATTTAGCTACCTTTGGTAGTTTCCGTGCCTTAAAATCGCTTATATAGGAATACTTTGTAATTTGGTGCAAACTCATCTCGAATAGGTCCGATAAGGCCAACCAGTCTCCCCGTTTCCTATACATTTTTTGCTCGCAGACACTACGTGGACCTTTTGTGATTAAAAGAATTGCAGATGGCAATGACTGTCTCAGGATGATGAAGCTGCTTTTTTGCCAGTTCATAACTGAGGCTCCACAGATGTTCAAATCTTGTAGGCGGGATGGACTAGACTGCAGAGCTGCACGCTGTAGGCTTTTACTTTGGCTAGTCCACCATATTGTACAGATGTTGGTTGTGCATCACGGCAGAGCTCTGCCACAGACCGCACAGATGTTTCAGGCTGGTGTGCTAGATACAGGTTAATATCTAGTTCTACCAAGCGTTCTATACTGGGGGTAATGCCGCACATAGGAGAAGTCCTGAATCCTCCAGAAATACACAATTAGTCCAGCGGGCGGGGCAGGAGCGAGGATTAAAACTCTTATGCACAGGCCAGAAAAACTTGCAATCTAAACTCTTGATCATGGCTTGTTTGTATTTGTTGAAGTTTTCTGTCGATTCTCCAGCTCTGATTCACGGACACGCTGTTCCTCCTGCTCAGTCTGTTTGTGTTCCGTAGTGCTTTATGGTTGCTAAATGTTTTCTAAGCTCTCCCTCGGCACACTGATGTGCTAGAGCGGTCTGGTGAAGAGGCGGCTCTTCCAAAGACTTTGGGAGCTTTATTTTTTTATTTTTAATAGGGTGGTCTCTCCTCAAAAATCCTAGAGCTGAGGCTTGTGCAGGTGTTTTAACGCCTTAGACAGTCCGGCCTAAAACGACAATAAGCGGTTACAAATGTGTGCTAGATTTAAATTGTTTCATTCTACCCCGGGTGGGCGTCTTGCTCTTGTGCAGCTTCCGAAGAGGGGATTCTCCAGATCAGCACGCCTACTTTCGATTGACGCTGTGCTCTGAGCAGGTGTCTGACACATGTGGCTATAAATGTCCTTTACAGTCTGTGTGGTCGTGACCCGAACCCTCCTCCTCCCGAGGCCTGGCCTCCGGCGGTGCCACCCTTCGTGTGCATGAAGTCCAGGTTGCGTCCTCCTCTTCTAGGGTCTGGTAGGTCTGAAGACCCCGGAAGTGGCCGCTTTCGCAGCCTCCTGGTTTCCATGCAGTCCCTACTGCGCAGCTGCTTCGCTTAATATGGCCTTTGTGTTCAACATGAAGTTCCTGTTACAACTGGTAGTATTCTTTAGCAAGACCCAGATCGTTCGGCTAAAACGTCTTCAATCTACGACTATCCTAACCCTTGAGACGAACCCTCGTTTGTGACCCAAAGAGGGACCTTTCCGGACTCTTAAGCCTAAAGGTGCCCTGTTTTCTGACCCAAAGAACGTCGTCGCGCCCCCCCCCCCCTTTGATTCAAAGGGGCCCTCCCCTGCCCGCGCCCTTCAGCCGAGCAACCACACCTCGCGCTTTCATTGCAATAGTGTTCCTCCTCCATGATTTCTTGAGTGAGCCCCTGAACTGGCTGTTGCAGTTATAGCTGGCTCAAGCCACTGCGTCCCTAAACTCCTCTCTCACGCTGATGGACATCTCCTCTGGTCCATCTCGAGGGAAGAGCTGCAGCCATGTTTTTATGCCTAGTTACCGACTCTGCTTCTTCACCCTGTGACGCACTTATGTTACTGGAAGATGTGTGGCAAGCTCCGGGGGTTGCCTCATTTCTGGGGTTTACCTCCTTTCTGCCGAGCTGTGAGTCACTTGCCTATTTTTAGCCGCTCTGGCTGGGTGTAGACATCCCCGCGCGCTCTAATATTAGAACCCCGGCCACGGCAGTCTCAGCTGTCGACTCGGAGTTAACCCTCCAGGGTAGCCCGTCTCTGCCAGCTGGGCCCTGGGCTGCTAGGCATGGTCTGAGGCAGAGGGAGAGAGTCGGGCACCCCAAGGTGGCAGCATTCCAGCACCGATACTGCCGTTCCCAAAGCGAATCTGCACGAGCTTGTTGACCACCTCAATATATGCAGTTTTTCCTCATGAGGCCTTGTCGAGGTGCGCCATCTTGGACAATTATTATGACCTTTGCTGGCCAGCCTGAGTTTGGGTGTATCGTTGTAGTTCTTGCTTTCTTTAGAAACCTGCTGTTTATTCATGGCCGTTAGAAGCGAATTGTACAGCACTCTCCTTGTCACTCTGCCCAGTGATGTGTGTTTTGTTGCAGTTTCCTTGATAATTGCTATGTATGGCTATTATATACTTAAAGCACTTATGTATTTTGTTGTAAGTTTAAGGAAGTCATGTTGGAAGGATCTTGGTTGTCTCGGCACAAAAAAATGCTTTAAATTGATAGCCAGCCACACAGATATGAGGGTGCACCTGCAAATTCATCACTGGGCGGGGGGGGCGGAGATGGGAGGGTGCGGGGATTGTGGAGTACACCTCCCACCAAAAGACATCCAGCTAATGTGCTCTGAATATGGATCTCTTCACTAGCATCCTTCTGTATCAGGCCGACTCTCAGCAGGGTGCTGGAGGTAAAGCTGTTATACCGTACAGTCTACTTAAGATAATCATGCACTCGGGTCTTCTGCGTCCTAAAGCACCAGTGATGGTGAATAACCAGGGTCTTCTAGAGAAGTGGTTGGAATCTGTTTCAAGCTCCTCCAAACAGCCGTATCCTTTAGACTTCGAAAGGCCTTCTGCCAGATACCGTATGTTCCAATCTCGGTCCATGCTCCGTAGGGCGACCATCAGAATGGCCTTCATTCGCAATAGCCAACGTTTGCTTTTCGCTTAACTCTTTGTGAAGTACTGTCCGTATGCTTTAGGCAACTGTGACTGGAAATCTTGCCAGTTTACAAAATAATGCCATTCTTGAGTGAGAGCCCCTGTAGAAGAGCTCTCCACACATGATTGGGAATATGTTGACTGGGGTCTGTGATGAGAAATGGCTGTAAAGAGAAAGAACTACTTGGCACATCAAACCCACCCTGGAATATTCATGGCTGGATCAGAAGGCACCAGTCTGTGTGTGTCAGTAAGTGTCTTCTGGCACTTGATGCATTGATCAGACTGCAAGTCCTCTGGCCTTTAGCCTTACATGATCTGATAGGCAAAGCATGCTGGCGTTTAGGGATGGTGAGGTGCTGAAGGTGAGTAAAGATGGTGAGTCGCTGGCCATGATTAGAGATGGTGAATGGATATAGTGAGCCCCCGCGGTGAGTAGTGATGGTTGCTGGTGACAAGCGGAGATTGCAAGCTGATCACAAGCCTAGAGTGTGGGTGAAACCAATGCCCTCAAAATCAAACAAAGATGTGTATTCTCCGAACAGCTGCAATCTTTAGTAGAGAGGGGTGATTTACCTGTATAGAGTTGTAGTTCTGACTATAGAACATTACCCATCGTTCAAACATGCCCATAATGTAACCTTTTGAGATTGTGGTCCAAAACACAATCCGGGTGCAGCCAGCACAATTTAGGCATAGCCGGAGCCCCTCAATATTGCTGCACCACTAACCCGAGGGGGACAAACAAAATGTATAAACTAAAGCCAATGGACTGTGCCTCAAGCCTGGCTAATTTTTGCAGCCTGCCGTCAGTAATCTAAATATTGTGTGGATTAAAAATTGGCACTTCAGTCATCTCCATAAAACCTTTGTACCGTACCTAAATAAGTTTTGTTTCAAAGTGTGATTGGAAACCTCTTTTAGACTTTAGAACAGCTTCCAAGACACTGCCCTGTAGAGCTGTCTGGTTTTCCAGTGGAAGATAGCAATGTACCCTGCAGGATGAGCCCTCCACCAAGGAGCAGGTCAAAATACTGGTAAACTGACATAGGAGATGTTTGTGTTAATGGCTGGTTGCCTTCCCACTCTGTGTCCCAACTGTGGGAGTGAGATGCAGCAATCTCAGCCTTGTAGTCCTGTGTTTGGATACTTAGGCTAGTAGGCCATTATATGGTAACGGTCAGATGCAAACGAATGTGATGCTGGCAGTGGCACCCATGGCAAGTATCCCTAACTTTCCTTGCCAACAGACACTTATGCCAGCCCCTCGAGTGGGCTGGATCCTGCATTTTCTCCTGTCCACGTTCAGTCTTGTTGTGGCTTGAGTTGTCTTTAGTTCCCTTCCTCCCTTTCCCAGTTGTTTGCTTGTTGGTTTAATGCTTCTAAAAGGAGCTGGAATGTCAGTAATGGACTGTCTCCAGCCAGCTTAGGACAGAGATGGAGCGGGAGCAGTAGGGGGCAAGCTTCATCCTCAAAGCATCAAGCTGCAATGCAAGCTTCCTCCTTCTCAAATAGGCAAGCTTCATTCACACACCATGGGGCTGTGGAGCTTTGAGGAAAGCTTTGTGCTTCTCCCTAAACAGGCAAGAATGATGCACAGTGCAAGGATTTCTGCGCAACTGTCCTGCTTCTTACAAAAGAGGCAAGCTTCATCAGCATCTGGCTTCAGAACAAAGTTCCTGCTTCTCCCAAAGCGGGCAAGCTTTCCAATATCTCCCTAAACATGCACTATTCATGGCCTTTCAGGTAATCTTCCTGCTCTCCCAAAACAGTCCAATGTATTCCCTCAGCAGGAATCTTAAGGTAAACTTCCCGATATACACACATAGCTTCGAAACCATGTTCTCAGTGTTCACAGGAGAGGCGCGCATCCTGCATACAGTCTGGAGCTTCAGGTAAGTTTCCTGCTTATCACAATAGATTTGAAACCAGGAGAGGCGAGCATCCTGCATACAGTCTGGAGCTTCAGGTAAGCTTCCTGCTTGTCATAAAACATACGAGCTTCCTCCAGACACCATAGAGTGTTGCTTTTCTCAATGTAAACCAGAATCATCCACACAGCTCAGGGTGGGAAGTAGTTGCTTCACCTTCCCTTCAAAATGTGTTTGAGTGCCAGTCAGTGCCAGCCACGATGCCAACCAGCCTTGCTCCTCAAGATGTCTTTAATGGAACAGGGCATTGTGGCACACCTAGGGCATGGTAGCCCATCCGGCTCTGAAAGCCACCATGTATCTTCAGCCTGCCAGGGAAATGCCAGAGAGGTAGCAGTGCCAAATCCTATTTCTATGCCACCCTACGAGTAGTGGCAGGGCAGTCTTGATTCAGCAAGCTTGGAGAGCCAGTGCGAATAGTCGCCAGACATGCCACCGAGCACTGGAGAAGAAAGGGATGGTTGCGGGAGCGGAGACCCAGGGAGTGAGAATGGAGATAATGATGGGAAACTGGAAGAATCCCCCCCCCCCCCCAGAGCCCCAGGAGAGTGGGGGGAGGCAAAGCTAATGAAAGGACACTTATAATGGTCTGGCTCAGAGGTCGTTGGCTCTATGTATGCAAAGCAAACTGGGAGTTAATTGCTGCTTATGATCTAACCACACTGTGGACAGTACGTGGTTGGAAGTCCAAACTGATATCCCTAAGGGACACGACTTTCTTGCGCGTACTCACTATGGAAGTCTAGAGGCCGACCAAGAGCCCAGCTACTGTGGCCCCGAGGGGGGTCTCACTTATGAAAGTAACTGGTGCTCCTGCTTTCAGTCATACCATTGCTTCCTGCTACACTTTGTTGCCACTTGTGAACCATCATCAGTCGTGGAGTGTGAAACTTTGTCGCTGTCAGCCCCATTTGCGTTGATTGACCACTGGCTACTGTAACCTCTATTCTGAGACTGGGTAAAGAACTCCGACATCTCGTTTCTGTCAATAGAATGGGCGGTGTTTGAGGTCTTGACTCCATAGAAGAGGTCCGGCCTAACAGTATGTAGCTTAGTAGCTCTGCGCAGAGAATTCATGCCTATGCCAAGCACTTTGAATGTATTCATTCGGTGCTATAAAATAAAATTCGAGATTTTAACTTTTGGCCAATACTCCTCTTTTATTTTGGGGCTGTGCTATTCCAATATGCCTCTACTGTATAATTCCGTTTTCTTTCGTCCTTCGGGGGCACTGGCCTTCTGAAACTTTGAAAGATTTTTTTCCTAATTCCAAAACGGCCAATAAGATTTCTAGCCCATAGTTTAATAAGGTTGTGTGCTTCAAAGCTAAATAGAGAGAAGGGGGACATGGTGAAGCTAATCTACTTTCTAGAGCCCACAGTTTTAAAGTCTGTTTTAAAGACCCCTTCTGCTGTCTCACTTTCCCCATATCCATCCATCATCCATTGGCCGTTGCGCTCAGAGAGACCGCATTTCGTCTGATAACATTGGCGCAGGCGCCTGAAATGCGCACAGTTCAGTAGCGGTGCAGAGCCACTCTTTATTTTTATATACGTTTTAAAATATTGTTGCTGGTTTTTTTGTGGTTTTTTTTAAGCTTAAAAAAAAAAAAAAAATTGCATGCTTGCCGAGAAAGTTAAAATCGGGTGTAAATCTGTATGGGGCGGCGGCACTGGTCTTGCCAGGAACGAGACCTCCTCTGAGCGCGAATTATTTGATTGACCAAGAGTGGAGTTTGGGGCCATCTCTGGCATAAGCCATAGTTTTCCGATTTCTAGTCCTACCCTCCTTGGTTACCTAGTACAGGTGACTGCCTGTCGTAAGCCCCGCAAGGGGGGCTGGGTCTCAGCAAAAGTGGTGAGTCGGGGGGTGGGGGGGCACCTTGTACTTTGCAGGGGGGCCCCTCAAGTTTTTGTTGCGCCACTCCCGGGTCCGTTCTGGCAAACGAAGTCTCTAGATTGGGACTACTAGTCAGTCACAGCCTATGGGATATATATATATTTTTTTTGGTATGCTTGCCTGCTCTAAAATGGCAGATAGGGGGCAGGATGTAGCGAACGGCTGTGAATGGAAGCAGTCTCGTGCTTGAGCGTCCAGGCAGGTTGTCCGAGAGCTGTCTCCAACGGTGATTTAGTCCGCTGACCGCGTTTCATTGGAGGTTGGGGAAGGGGGAGTTGATTGAGCGGGAAGCAGACGTGAATGACGCGAAACACTTCTTTCCGTGCTACCAGGGCTCGAGTCTGGGTACCACGCGGGTGGACGGCGTCCCCCCACTTATTTTTCCGGGTTTTTACCAGGTGGACGCCGTCCCCCCTGCCCAAAAGATGGAGCCGGTACCAGAGTCTGCACCTGCGTGCGCGCTCAGCACTCCCCAAACCTCACCTCCTATTGTCGAGAGAGGGCGAACAGAGCTCTTTAAGTTGTTTCACGTTGATGGAGCCGTTCAGTATGACAGACGGGCGCTCGTGGCCGTATATTAGAATAGGTCAGTATGTTATCACGCATTTCAGACGGAGACCGGCAAATTTACTGTGGGCAATAAATACGCACCGAACAAGCGCAGCTTTAATTTCCCCGCTCCTTTGAGTGTCAATACGGTGACAAATTTTAAACATTCTGCTTTGCCCTTTGAACCTGCCCCCATCGCCTTGTAACCTTTGTTAATTAGAGGGAACTACATTTCGTGATGTCACTTCCTGTCGTGACGTCACTTCCGGTGACACCAACTAACTTGGAGCGTCCCCCCACTTCTTTTTTTAGGACTTGTGCCCTGCGTGCTACACTACACGTGCTCCCTGGGGCCTGTCCTAGACCGCACAATTGAGGCGTTTATCACTATGTGGCTCATTGAGTACCTACCACAGGACGGAAGTGGGCAGGAGGGAGATTCAGTAACCACCGTGTACACAAAGTGTGCAGACATTGAGGTCTGGTAGAGACCATGCTGCAGGAACTAAGCAGACTGGAAGTCTTGAACTGGTCACCCTACTCCAGGAAGCCAGCAGAAGGGGACGCTGGAGGACTGCTAGTACTACCTGTCCTCTGCTGGTAGACGCGCTGAGAAGGTTAGGCACTACACACGTTTCTTTAACATAACTGTTAAGGAGGGAAATACATTAGGGAACGGGGCAGGCGAGCGTCGGATACTTCCCACGGCGGTTCCACTGTCTAGTGAGCGCTAATTTCCCCGCCGATGCATTGTGTATTCCTGAGCACAACCGTTCATCTATCTGTGATACCGTTCCCTTTGCTCTAAAAATGCATCTGCTTGTGAGCAAACTAAACAGTTTGTAAAAACGGATTGTTTAACTTCTCGGTAAAGTACCGTTTGTACAGCCTTCGGGCATATGTGTATTGGTTGTTCGGAAACATAGTGCACGCCCCCTTAGTCTAACAGCATATTGAATTGGCATTAGTATCCTGTCCCCTTCCACGCCCTTACAGCTTCTGCTGCCAGCCATCTCCTGCCTCACCGTTTAAGTCCCGACACCGGGTTTATATCCTCCACTGGCCGTGCTGTTAATGAACCCCCGCTCTTTCCCACACTTCTGTCGCTATTGTGATGGGTGCAGGCAGATAGCATGATGAGCCAGCTCGTGCTAACATTGCTGAAACTCTGCTACTCTTGCATTTCGAGGGCTTCATTCCTCTAGTAGGTATCTGCTGTTGCCAAGTTATATGGCTGCCCCCCTGCATTCTGGAGGAAAGATTCCACAATCCAAGATGGCTTCCTCATGAGTAATAATTCCACTCCCTTTATTTTGATGCAGCCAGTGCCAACAGGTTTAGCTGCGTAACTGAAGGTACACCAGGGGCCGTATTACAGATGGTGCCCCAGGGGCGCAATGGGCGTTTACGCCTGATGTGCGCGCCCCCGGGGCACTTTGGTATAATGGAAGGGGACGCAGACGCTTGTGCGCCCCCTTCTATAATACCGATAGCGCTGGCGCACTTAAAGCGCCAGCACTATTAACGGAGGGTGTTCCCTCATTTGCATAGGGGCGTGCCCTATGCAAATGAGGGAATTCCTTTGACTATGTGCCTGCGCCATATTACAGATGCGGGCGCAGAGTCAAAGAAGCCCTCAGGAGGCGCACTGACAGTGTGCCATTTAAAAGGTGGTGCACTGTCAGTGCGCCTCTGGACAGCAGCCCTCTGCAGGGGGGTAAAAGGGGGTCCCGTGGTCCCCCAGACATCCACTTGTAGGCGCGTGCAGTCACTGACTGCACCCGCCTGCAAGGGGATCTCTAAACCCCTTTGAAAGTGCAGGCGGGTGCCAAATGCACTGTGAAAACACGGAGCGGCTGCTCCATGTTTTCACATGAATGCGCTGCCCTGGGGGCAGTGCGAGTTCGCGGCTGCCCTGGGGGCAGCGCATACACCATAATGGGGCGCATTATCACTATTTGCGCCCGCCGCACGTTTTGAAAGGTGCGCCGGACGTAAACGGTGATAATGTGTAATACGGCCCCTGGAACTCTGTTCCAAGCCTTTCCAAAGTTATTCGTGTTATCAATGGAACGAAGCTCCGTGTTGGCTGTTGAGTTCTGTGTTTTCAACCTTTGTAGTTGTTTTTAACTTTGTTTATATGTATATGGTATTGCTATGGAGCAAACCTAGCCAAAAAGATGGGGCACTGTGCAGGGCGCAGACAAGCATGAAGTCAACGAGCGACTGGAGAGGTAGCTGGTTTGTAGACTGTTACTGTATTGTTATGTAGTGTTTCTTTTAAAAAGGTCTGTCTTTAACACTTAAACGAGCAGTGTTGGGCAGGCCTGATGGATACAGGGATGCTCTTCCAGATCCTGGGTGCATAGATGGAAAAGGTCTACTGCCTTGTTTTATTTTCTTATTTACACTTCTTATTTTGGAGACACACACACACACCACCTCTGATGGACCTTGACACACGCAGCCAGGACACTATCAGACTGCATACTAAGTGGGGGTGGAGGTTGTAATGGCTTTGAAATAATGCAGCTGGTTATGAAGATTGTACAGGCTGGCAAGGGGATCCAATGGAGTTCCATCAGTATGGGGCTGATGTGATCCTTTTTTCTTTGGGCTTTTGATGAGATGTGCTGTGGCCTGTAGGAAGCCCGTAAGGGTTGGGGTCTGGAGGGCCATGGAGTATGGCACTACCACCATCCAGATGCATTAGTATGACGGCTAGAACAGCAGTTCTGAAGTCGCTTTCCGCAACTACTCCTGCTCCAGCAATACTTTGCTCTTAAAGGAACTGTACCTATGTTCTAATTGCCCGTATTATCCTTATCCCCTCCTCCCCATCTCCCCCGTCACCCAACTACCTGGGCTGCATGTGAGGCTAAGCATCCTAGGCTTCCTATCTGAGGTACTTAGGAAGGGTTACAGGAGGTTTGGGCCTTTCTTGACAACTGGTTCTGTATTAACATTATTTCCCAGTCATGCCCCCACCTTCTGTTATCTTTCCAAATGGCTTCCTATTTCTAGTTATCCCAGATCAGCGTACCGCCACCACGATCACTCTGCCTTCCCTCAGTTCATGCCTTTTATCTTGGGACGGTCGGGTGATTTGTGGCCGACTGTACTCATCAGTTTTTGCCTGCCAGCATCGAGTTTGATATTGCCATAGATTAGTGCCTTTAGTGCAGGTATCAGGTGGCTAGGAATGGACTTCTTTGAAGGTGACATTGAGCAGTGTGTAGACATAAGCGCAGAGGCAAATACTTGGCAACTGCGTTGTAGTCGCATGTCTAGTCCTAGTCTTTCTGTGAAGCTTTAACTGAATGAAAGGCTTCCATCCACCATGTCCCTTAATGTAAGGTAGGTGGATACACATAACTAGAACATCCTAAAAGTGCATTCCCAGTTAGGATGCTGGTCTGGCCTTTTGGTCGATTTGGTTGAGTAAGTGCTTTTTCTGCCCCAAGTAGCCAAAATGTTGAACTTTTGGCCAACCTGAAAGTGGAATTAAGGCTTTCATTTTCAATGTGTAAAGGATGAAAACCTGGCTTTTCCGCTCTGATCGTCGCCCTAACTAGTGGTGCCTCCTGTATGGCCACAGAGCGCCATGCAGCTTCCTGGGCCCAAGACTGAGCTTGGTAAACAATTTATTCATGATTAAAATTTGAATGCTCCTGGTAGTATGCTGGTAGAGGTGGTTGCAGGCATTGACCGTTCAGTAGAGGTGGTGGATGCAAATGGTGTACTTTAATTGAGCAAGGACTTGATCAAAAGTGTGAAAACGGTGGTAGTGTGTGGGCAGAGGTGAAGCTGTAGGCCTGTCTGTCCTCATCTAATATCAAATTCTGTGCTTTCATCACAACGTGTTAGATTTAAATCCCTTTGTACAGCCTTCAAGGCTCTGCATGACTGTGGACCTGTCCATCTCCGGCAGTGTTTTAGATGGTACACTCCAACAGAACTCTCCGCTCCCTAGGAACGAAGACTGTGATTGTGCCTAAATTTAAAAGAACCAACTGGGGCAGCAGAAGCTTTGTTACCTGCACGACCAGGGCATGGAATGAACTTCCTTTCCGTATACGATCCTCTCCAGCCCTGCTGACTGTTAGGAAGGCACTGAAAGCTTCGCTCTTCAACAGCTAGATCAAACTCTGCCTTCAATGCCTGTCATGGTATCACTGATTTCTTTGAGCTAAGCGCCAGGACACCTTCGGGTAGCTGTTGCGCTCTGTAAATTTATATACACAACATAACCCTTGATATCCGTGCCGCCCATTACAACACATGAAGTCCCCTCCATCCACCACCCTGCCTGCTTCTAGTCAGCCTAAGCTGCCTCCTGACAGTAGTAAATCCCTGGCGCTTGACGAAGGAGAAGGGAAGTAAATAACTTTCAAATTGCATCTTCGGCGAGCGGCGAATATTGGAGCCTGAGAACCCCTTTGGGCTGATGTAGGAACACTCAGAGCCTCCTGCTCGGGGGTGTCTGAAGTGACTGTAGGGACGAGCTCTCTAAGAAACACGTTACCCAGTGCAGCACAGGAAATGCCAAAGAGCAGACGTGCAAGCAAATGGCCACATGGGAAAGGGGTTTGTAAGCAGAGTGGGATTCTAACCGGATGACGTGCACTAAAAGGACCGATTAATATTGATCTAAATTGCTCATCACAAATGAGCTGGTCTCGAGAGTGCAACCCAAATAGCCTTATTGCTAACTTTGAGTTAAACCTCATCCTCTCTGGTCCCGAACTAGCATCACGTTGCCTGAGCTTTCATTGGCGATTTTTAATTAAGAATCCAATTAGCTAAAGTCTAAGTAAGTGCATGTCATACCGTGCATGCTTTTGGGATTGCTTTTAACTTTATTCATTGATTTGTGATAGCAAAATAAGAGAGCAGCGATAGCTCACTGGTCTAATGATTATATACAGAATTATAATCATGGCTCATGCCATCGGAGCATTGGCCCAGGGACAAAGCTCAGAGGTACTACAGCTGGTGTAGTTTGGTCAAGTCGTTCCCTCAAGTTGCCTGTTCATTCAGGTCGCCACCATCTTGGCGCGTCCACAATACATCCTGAGCTAGCGGAAACACCACCCCTCTTAGCTCACCGCCCAAATTCCATTAAGCCCGTCCCCCCTTCGTGGGCACGCATCCCATGTCTGGGGGCTCCGGTCTGGGTGTGTTCTCCCAAGGCGCTGCGGGCTGTGATCCTGAGGCGTCTGGGGACTCCTCTGTCTGGTCTGTCTTCTCCCCCCACATTCCTAAGTCAAAAATCTGCAGTTTCAACTCTTCCATACTTTTGGGGATTTCTAACGAATGTGCATTATAGAGTCTGCGGGAGTGATAAGACTGTGACTGGTGACACCGCACACTGCAGCGCACTGGATGTTTGTTACCCAACTCATTTAAACAACCTCAGGAGATTAAAAGGCTAAGTGGACATGATGTGAATGAACCTGTGACCATGAAGTCAAACGCAGATCTCTGAATCCTCACACCTGGCTTAAGGAGGCTCGCCTGTGTCACTCGGAGCAGCATCACCCTAATGCTAGAGATTTTGCAGTGCCTCTTAGAGCGCTTTTCCGCATTTCCAGTGATCCCCACCTTCCAGGTCATTACCGACACAAATTCCAGTCCTGGACTTTTGTGTCGGAGCCCAGTTATTCTGGGTGTTGTATTGTTGTTTTGCTTCCATTGAATAAATCATTTTCTGGTAAAGTTCAGGCCAGGAAGCCGGGTCCCTGATGACCTGGAGTGAGGTGACCACTCAATCCCCATTTTGTCTGTGCACCTGTGAGTGAGGTTTCGGGCCCACTTCAGAGCAGAAACATTCAGTCCCAGAGGCTGTAGCCAGGTGTTTACAGTCACTTTATGAGCAAGACTTGGACTGGGAGCAAGAGAAATTTAAGTCTGTGGGGATTAAAAAACATGCTGAACATCCCACTCTGTGGGACAGGCTTGGGTGAAAAGTAGTCTATGCACATGCAGTGGCGCATATCTTTATAAAGGCTTGAAGCAGCAGTCGCTTGAACAGACACTGCATAGATGGCCATAGGGACGCCTCATTTTCTGCTGGACTCCATTTTGAACACCTGGTGCAATTGTGGCTTTTCTCAATGAGCTTCTCACAATTCTGAACTTATTCGAAAATTGTGTACATTTATTTAGATGCTCTTTTAGAAGAGCAAGTAGACATTAATGTGTACACTTGTTTTTTCTCTGGGGAGTAGCAATGTCTGTGAGATGCCAAGGGCGGTAACCTCAAGTGTGATGTTCATATAAAAGCACACGGTTCCCCTTGACTACCACACACGTCTTAAACTTTGGTGTGAAAACCCTCAATCACCGCAAAATTCGAGGGTTGGCTCGGATATTCTAACGGTAGCTCTCTTTTTAGCTTTAATCTTGACAAACTGAACTACCAAAGCTTTTCTGAAAATGTTTTCTCGCCTAAACATGCAGCAGAAATCTTGACAAAACTCACCTTGCTGAATTCATTCTGAACACCCGTTGTGTCTGCTTCTGGACCATAGTCTGAAAGTGGCCGAATAACCAGAGTTTAACCCATCCATACGAAAGGCCCTCCTAGATGAAACTACCTTGTGCTTTTTCCTCCAACTTAAATGACTTCCTTCAGCCAATGTAGCCTCTGTCGGTGGGTTTCAAAGCTGCTGGTGTTTTGTCGCCCAGGGCCGTTTTTAAAATCTTATTTTAAATCTAGAAACTATTTTGCTGAAACCCGATGGAGACCCCAGTAATCTGGGTTCATATAGACCATTGTCTATGCTAAATGTCAAGTAATTGGGGAAGGTCCTAGCCTCATGGCTGCATCAGGTGGTCTCCAGGCTGGTCCATGCTAATCAGTGTGGGTTCGTGCTGGGTAGGGGCACACACATCCACCTTGGGAGACTCGTGTCCTACATGCTGCAAAGAACGCAGGGTAGAGGTTGCGTTGGTAGCTTTGGACATAGAGAAAGCCTTTGACAACCTCTTCTGGAAATACCTCTGGGAAGTGCTCTGGAGAATGGATTTTGGTCCCTGATACTTGGCTTGGATCTGCCTGTTATACACCGCACCCAGGGCACGAGTACGCTTAGGCCAGGTAGTATCAGAGGCCTTCGCTATTGGGAGAGGCACCAGACAAGGGTACCCCCGTCACTGGTCCTTTTTGCCCTCGCCATGGAGCCCCTGGCTATTTACCGGAGGGACAAAATTGGCGATAAGGGGATAAGAGTGGGATACACCACCCATGTAGTATCCATATACGACACTCTCCTTTATGTGGCTGATCCGGTCCATACCATTCTGTAGCTACTGCAATCATTGACTCATTTCGCTTTCAATACCTGGGAATCCAGGTGACACATGACTACCACATGCAATACGATCTGAATATGGGCCGCGCAGTGCAGGATCTCACTCGTTCCATTGAGTTTTCGAAGACCCTGCCGTTGTCTATCATGGAACGGGGGTCCTTGGGCTCAATGGTTTTGTTACCAAGATAGGTTATGTAGAACTCCTTTTGTGCTTTACCAACAGCATTGTTTCGGCGACTTGATGGACTGCTGGTGCTCTGGGCCAATAAATGTAGCACGGTAAAACTTGAGATCCTGAAATTGGATCAGGAGGAGGGAGGTCTGGGGTCTACCCGATCTCCAAATGTACCACCTTGTGGGGCTACTTCAGTATGTGGCACTTTGGTGTGAGGAAGACCCAAATTGGGAAAAGTTACAAGCGGGATTGGTACCTTTTGGCCAATCTCCCAAAGCTCTTAATGAGTGGACGTAGACTCCTGACGGGCACACCTTTCATAGGGTCATAGGTAGCTCAGGCCTGGGAGAAGGTGGTGACGCATGTTCTAAAATGAGCACCGTATGCAAAAATACTCCCACTCTGGTGGTTCGGGCCTTTTTTACATTTGAGTGACTCCATTAATGTAGCGCCCTGGATAGCGGGAAACTGGCAGCACATGGGTGACTTGTACCTGAACAACATATTTATCACATTGGCTGAAGCTCGTGAGTTGTTTGCTGTTGGCCCGAGACAGTTCCTACCGCATGCGGGCATATCACGCACTGCCCGACATATATGGACTAGCTACCCTGATGAGCTGGAGCTATCGCTCTAATCTATGCGGCCCTGAAGGGAAACTGGCACATCGATATCATTAAGTCTCGACTTTGGTGGGACAAGGACCTGGATACCAGTGCCATAGCAATGGGGGGGGGGGGTGGGCCGGGGTCAGACCACCCAGGGCAACACGAGTTTTGGGGGCAGCAGCCCCCCCCCCCCCAATAAGCTGCGGCTGTCATGGGTGGGAATCACCATACACCCCCCCGGCCTTCCTGGGAATCCGTCAGCAGCACCCTTCTCTAACATGCCGCACCGGGCAGCCAAAGGTCTAGCTACGCCACTGCTGGATACCCCATTGACTATTGGTGAATGGCGGAGGGCACAGGTGCAGGAGACTGCTGGTAACCCCAGGTTCAAGCTAACTCGGTTCTACTACCTTCCTAGGGCGTATTTGACCGCACAGTGCCTTAGCAGGATCTATACGATGCAAACATCCGACTGTGTGCAATGTGCTGTGTCCCCTGCCGGTTTTGTCCATGTTACGTGGAGTTGCAGGGTTCTGCAGTCGTACTGGACTCAAGTCACAAAATCTGTGAGCCGAATAATGGGGGTAAGATTGGCCCGGAAAATCCAACACTGCCTTCTGCCACTCCCCAAGGAAGGCAGGAAAAAAAATCAGATTTGCTCTCCTAGGTTCAGGGCAGGCCAGACGCCGTACAGCCATTCACTGGGCACGGGCAGCGTCCATGACCGATAGCGAATGGACGTACTAGAGTGGGCAGTCGCAGAAGGGGTGCACCTCCGCATTGTCCCTACGGACGACTACGCAGAGAGGGACGTTGAGAGATGGGACGAGATGGTGGGCCAAGTAGGAAATGACCCTGTGGCGAGCGCAGAGGACTACGCCGAGGACCTCTGCTGAAATTCCATAGATTTCCCCCCTTCCACACATGACTGAATCGAAGACCACCTGACAACGTGGGAGGTCTGTTCCTCCTTGGAGTCAAGTGTACAGTTAGAAGTGGGTATGGGTGATGCGGATGTGAGTGGGGCGGAGCTGAGGCTTTAGATCTCCGCCCTGTTTCGCTGTGGTTAGAACTGCAGGTGTTTGTGTCCTTTTCCCCTTCCTCTTACCCATATTCTTGGACGTCCCACCTTCCATGCAGCACAAAGTACTTCTGTTTGGGTATGCTGAGAAGCGGACCCTCCTCTCCTTGTATCCCTGCTGTTCCGTGCTTGAATGCTCCCAATAATGTGCTATCTGTAATCATCATTGTACACGGAACATTGAGCCACTGTTTGCGACTGCAATGTGTTCTTTACCATTGGTTTATTGTCTAAAATGTTAATAAAGACATTTAAAAATCTAGAAGCTGTTGACTTGTAGTGCCTGCTGTCTGTTCCGTCTGGGTAGCAGCAGCACACCAGGCCCAGCCTGAAGGGTCGCAAGCAAAAGAATCGTAGCAATAATTACTCGTGACACCAGCGTACAAATGAGCCGCGAGGTTGTGGCCTCAAGCCTTTTTATTAACTACCCCATCATGTATTGGCCTCTACCACTAGGGCCACATATTACAGGAGTATGGAGGGGAAACACCCCTCATAACGTTTGGGCAGTTGGAATGATCCATCTCCCAACACAACTCTGTCTACGGTGCAGCAAAACCAAAAAACTGCGGCAGCAAGAAAGAGCTTAGAAGCCAATTTGTATTTTTGGTTTAGTGAGTCTGATGTATTGGTATATTTTTACATTGCAGACCCGGCACCTGGGAGATGTTTTGCGATTCCGAAAGTGGTTTGTGTTCATCTTTTGCGATTCCGAAAGTGGTTTGTGTTCATCTTTTGCGATTCCGAAAGTGGTTTGTGTTCATCTTTTGCGATTCCGAAAGTGGTTTGTGTTCATCTTTTGCGATTCCGAAAGTGGTTTGTGTTCATCTTTTGCGATTCCGAAAGTGGTTTGTGTTCATCTTTAGTTTTCATTTTTCGGATCTTTCAATGGAACGTGCCTCAACCTGCAGAGCAAGTTTGAATTATTAAAAAAGGGCTCCTTTGAGATTGGCTTAAGCATCTTATGCTGTTTTTGTACCTAGCCATGCACCACGCTTCTACAGAGAGAATATTATGGTGTGACGTGCATCCCACCACACTAAGACACAAGAACAATGTTTTGCGACATGTGCTTAGACCAGTGTTTCCCAAAAGGTTGTTTAGGACTCACTGGTGGGTCGTGAAAGTCCAAGCAATAAAGAAAGATTCCTTTAAAGTTTGTATTCATCTTGTCACATTTGCTGGCAGGTCATGTTATCTGACAAATTGTTGCTTTGTTTTTATTTTTTTTACATGGGGTTTATTGTTTACAAACTCCTCTCACTTTACAGTCCGAGTAAGAAAAGTAGAGTGAAATATGTGACAATCTTGGTGGGGTGCAGAGTGTATGAAAGGAAAGCCTGTAGGATGTTGTAGTTTTGGTAACGCAACAAAATGTAAATACCTGTAAATGAACTGTACTCAGTAGTTTGGAAACCAAAGAAGAATCACATTTTATGTAATTCTGAAATGTGATGGAAACAAAGATTTTATTAGGATCAAAAGACTTTACTTGGTGACGCACAAATTATAAATATTCACTGAAACCCGATATCCACCCATTATCATTTGTCTGTGGCATAGTTTTATCAGTAAAACTGCATGTCTTTGCAAATTTAGTGGCCATTACAATGGAAAATGTCCCTTCTGTAAATGACTGTGTGCTACCACACGTTGCTTTAGTTAAATAAAAAAATTGCCGTCCTCCTGTTCATTAAATCTAAGTGGGTCGTGAAAGTTTGTCATACTAAAAAGTGGGTCTGGTTCTAAAACGTTTGGGAAGCACTGCTTTACAGTAATGTTATAGTCATGGGCCAGGCTCATCAGAGCATGTTTCCAGGGACAAAGCTAGAAGTTCCACTGCACATGGTCACTCTGGTCAGGGGTGATTGTCTGAATCCTACCAACATTTCCCCTCCCATGCCCCCCCCTGAAACTCTTGTGGGTAGACCCACAAAGACAGACCCTCGCTATGCAGCAAACCGTGTCACGTCTTGGGGAATTGGGGAAACGTGTACTACATAAAGACCATGTAACGTGAGTGGCATGACCTGTTGGAGGTTGAGATTAAGACTCATGCCTTGGCTTCCTGTAAAAAATTGGATGATGAGGGAAGTTATCTCAAACGGAGCTTAATTTCCCTGTCCAATGCCTCTTAGCCAAAATCTTATGCTAGCCTTTCACAAATGATTATCCTCTTGTTAATACCTTGTGTGTACTCTCCATTTTTAATTCATGAAGTATTGCAAGTCATTAATGCCACATACTCCTTATTCCTCCCGCCCTTCCGTCCGCCCCCCCCCCCCCCGCTTGTCCATGGCGGCCATTTTCATGCCCGGTTTTCCGGGAGCCTGTGAAGGACATTGTCGTCGGAGTTAGGGTCAGGTGCCAGTTGCAATGTAAAGCTAGCTGTGCCAAAGTCTGGGTCGCAGGGTAATATATTACAGTTTTTAGGATGTAGGAGTGGATTACGATTTTTTTTGTGACCTTTCTGATGTGTTTTTTGAGGGCAGGCAGGCTATCTGAGATGGTCATGAGTTTGAATTGGCTGAGCGGTGTGACTAATGGAGTGAGCAACGAGATGCTTTGGGCGATCGTTCCTAGGAGATTTCTGTTTGTGGAACTGTAATGTTTCAAAAACGAATCACACTTATGTCATAGACCCACCCTGTTCTGTGGTTATTTTTCTTTCTGTTCTTTCAGATTGGTGACTGGAAATAAATTTTTCTTTTTAAATATATGTCCTCCGGCTATATTTTTTTTGCCAAAGTAGAGAAGTTTGTCATTCACGCATTCCCCTTCCATTTTTTTAACTCTTAATACTCGTGCTTTTAAAAAGGTTTCATATGAATATATTAACTCTGAGATGTTACGCATTTCTGGTTTTTCTGAAATGAGGATGGCAAACGTGCGGTGTGAGGGGCAATGCTGTCTTTTTTTAGCGGGGGCCAGTGTTTAGAATGAGCAGCTTTTGAAAAATAAAATTCGGGACATTCCACAAACATAGAAGTAAGACTAACCATGTTGGACCGACCGAGGGGCACAGAATTGCTTACTTGACAGCCCTCACGAACATAGAACAGGCTGAAGGTTTTTGTTGCAAGTCCTGCCTATTCTCTCTTGGGAGTTGCACCTAACCCCAGTTCCTTAGTCTCCTGCCCCAGTGTTTACCTTTCCATCATGTGCTGCCTATAATCCTTGCAGCCTCCAGATTTCTGGTTCCCAGGTCCTGAAACTGTGGACGGGGTTTCATTGTTTCTTGATTGTGGTTTTTTTTTTAATTTATTTTTTTTATACTTGAATTGACCCGTCCTCCTCATTCATACCTGGTTGCCACAATACAATCCTACTGTGTGTCCGATATATTAGTTGCGTTCAAATTGAATGAATGGATGTTTAGGTATTTCTAGAGAAACCCTGGGTAAAGCGTAAAGTAGCAGTGAACAGGGGTAGGAGCGCTGTTACAATTCACGTACAAATGTATAGGCTGTATGGGAGTGGTGAACCTGATGTAGTGATCTCTGAAGAGGCGAGAGATCATCTCCTTTCTGATTTGCCGAAGGGTTGCTGCTTTTGTGATCTTGATGGGAATACTGTTCCATATTCTGGGAGTGTAGACGGAGAAGGCTATTCAAAATATATAACTTAATTTTGACATTTGCTCTCACTTAGTCTTGCTTAAAAAGCACTAGATCCACTTACACCAAGGTGTCTAGCAAGATGAAATCGGTCTCCAAAAGACTAGCATCAGAAATACTATCATCCTACGCAAGGTGTAGCCTAGATTTCTGTCAACCACTGCCAAGTGTCTGGCAACTAACATCCTTTGAACACTGTGCCAGTGCTTTTTTTGATCCCATGTGGATTTTCTTGTTTGGGTTTAGGCGGGAGAACAATCATGAGTGCCGCATCCATCTCATTGTAATTCCAACAGTATTTGTAAAATCATGTCTCTAGTAGCATTTGTTCAGTGCCTAAAGCAGTGTTTCCCAAAGCTTTTACAACCACAACTCACTTTTTCTAAAGACTTACTTTGGAAACCTCCTATCTTTTAGTGGACATGAGCCAGGGCTGGTTTTTGAACGTAACTAAAGCATGGTGTGGTAGCACATTATTATTTACAGACAGCACATTTTCCATTGACATTGCCACTAACTTTGTACAGACGTACACTACAGTTTTACCGATAAATCTATATATAGAACACAAATGATAATGTTTAAAAATCAGGTTTCGGTCAATATTTATCATTTTTGCATTACCAAGTACAATGTCTTGATCTGTTTTTGCTCCTCTTAAAATGTGTTTCCAGCACACTTCAGATTTACAAAAAAAAATGTGTTCATCTTAGCTTTCCTAACTGCTGGAGGCCTACAGTGCATTTACAAGTATTTACATTTTGTGTGTTGAAAAAAACGACATCCCACAGCCTTCCCTTTCACACTCCCTGTACCCCAGCAAGTATTGTCACATAATTCACTTTAAAATCTCCTCTCACTTTGCAATGGAGAGAGCAAAGTAAACACCAATCCCCATGTTAAAAGAATAAGCAGCAATTTGTCAATAGACATTGCCTGACATTTGACCTCTGTCTTTGAAGCACTGGCAAATTTGACAACGTGCATTAGTAAAGCGCACGTTCACCCAAGGGTATCGTGACGCTGAATAACAGATGTTTGTTGTTACCCAACTCAATGGTACTCGTTTTATCGACCTCACAAGGATGAAAGGCTGAGTGGACCCACTTGGATTTGAACTTGTGACCATGAGGTTGAACACAGGCCCTTTCAGTGGATGCAGTAGTCCACTAAGCCACCAGAACCGGCTGTATAAACCCGGATATAAACACAGAATTTAAAGGCATCTTTATTTATTACTCTGACTTTCCGGACCCACCGAAAATCACCTTGTGACCCACAGTTTAAGAAACTTTGGTCTATAGGATCCCATTTGGTAGGTAGGATTCGTTTTTTGCCCTTTTCACTTAAGTTGGTGTGTCTCAGACATGGCCTTCCTCTAGTTCCTCTTACTCCAGAATGTCCAGTCACTGATGAGAAACACCCCAAACTGTGATAGATGCTAAAGTCTCCATTTAACCCCTTTTCCCCTTCACATAGGTTCTCAGCAATGCACACACAGACTAGGATTTCAATTGATCTTCTAATATAATAAAATCGGTGAGTGCCCTGAACGAGTGCTGCCTTAGGTGCCATCTCGGCACGTCTAAGAAGATGTGATATTTTATCCAGTTTGGTGTATCTGCTGGCCTGTCAGTTTGACAAAGTTGTCCCCTTACAATTTATCATTCATGAAAGGTATGCGGAGGTGGAGTGAGTACTAACATCTGATAACTGCATACTTGGCAAGACCTGGCAAAATGTCTAGAGATGTTATGATATGAGCATTTGTATAGTATATTTCTGCAATTTGTAAGGCTTTGCAGCACTCTCCGCATACCAATTCTTGTAGATCTCACTGACCAGACTTGAAGCGGCCAGCTGTAATTGCCTGGTCTGTTTTACAACCTGACTGTTTGACTAGTGTTTGTTGAGATTTGCTTACTGGAGAGGCCCCAATGTGATTCTTTTGTATCTCAGCTCGCAGAGAATATGGAGTATGCATGTGTCTGGCTGAGTAAGCCTTAGGCCTTTGATTAACAGTTCTTGTCCATGGCAGTTTAATTGTTTTGCCATCCATAAAATATGGTATTCTGTACACGAGGGTGCCAGGTGGTTTGACTATTGTGTTAAGTTGAGTAGGTGATGGTACCATCTCTGAGACAACTGGATCTTTGGGTGGGTAGACAGCCTAATGTGTTTTATTGTTGTGGGCAAGGGCATGTCTGCGGTGTCTGTTTACTAAATAGTTGGAGAGCATAGGCTTGGAAGCTACATTACTCTGGTGCGTATTGTGTGAGGTGGTCCAACTAACGTGTCTTGTTGGCTCTGTCATGGACGGTTGTTTGAATTGGGTTGTACTGTTGTGTGAACCAGTGTGTCGACAATTTGCTTTCGTACTGTGTGCTGTAAAGTTGTGTAATGGCCGGTCTAGTGTGTATTATTGAATTCTTTGATAGACATGAGAAAATCATACAAATTAACACAATGAAAGCACCAAAAATACGAAAAAAGCCACCTAAAAAAACGAGGCACTGATGGGTAACCTGAAACTGCCAAAACGTAGGCACAAGGTTGCTAAGTGAAACTCACATGCAGATAATAGAAGAGAAGTGAAAAGGAATGCAAACGGTAGACCAAGAAAGAAGTGTGCTAGATCAACAATATACTGAAAAAAATGGTAGAATGCAAACTAAGAGAATGGCTTTAATGGAAACAAAAACAAATGACAATTACAAACAAGCATTTGCAATGCAATAGTTCTCGCATTTACGCAAGTTTAAGCTATTGGCATTGTAAATAACAATGCATTTTATTTATGTTTTAAAAACCAAAACATAAATAAAAGGCTTTGTCATTTACATTGTATTGAGATGTTAAACGAATATTAAATGATGTGAAGCTTCTGACCACACAGGGTTTTTATATGTGTAAAAACAACAAAATAGTAAAATATTAATGTTTCAAAATGTGCCTCATTTCACACCTATTGTGCTTTTTCTTACCACATAATTAAATCAACCCTGCCGCATAAATTGGTCCTACCCTTTTGAACCTGTTGCATTATTCCAGTTTTCCTGCTTATTACTCTCCTTAAACCCCATATTTAAGCACGTGATTCTTCTCCTTTTGCATCCTCCAGTTTTATGGATTGTAACCCTCGCTTTGGGGCTTCCTCTAATTTTCGAAAGTCCCTCGTGTTATGGACGTCACTTCCGAGCCTAATTCTGGATCTCCATTGCATTGACCCCAGGACACATCTCGAGCCCTGTCAGAGGACATGATGTCACTTCTACCTTGATCAGGTCGTCTGGACCTTCGTCTCCGGTCTCCTTGTTACCCTCACTGGGGTTTATATTGTAGATTATGAACACCTCATAACCCTTTCACTGCAGATCTCTCTAGCTATAAAAGCGCCTAGAAATAATGCGGTCACGGAGTGCACGCTTTACAGGCAAGCATACCTACGCGCATCACATTCAGCAGGTTAATCACGCCCTAGAGATACACACACACACACACACACACACACACACACACACACCACCCAAAATAGCAGCCCAGACACACCAACTCACACTAGGTGCACACAGAACAGCAGCACAACCACACACACTAGGTGCACACAGAATAGCAGCACAGAGACACCAACTCCCACTAGGTGCACACAGAATAGCAGCACAACCACACACACTAGGTGCACACAGAACAGCAGCACAACCACACACACACTAGGTGCACACAGAATAGCAGCACAGAGACACCAACTCACACTAGGTGCACACAGAATAGAAGCACAGACACAACACTTGGTATACACAGCAGTGATAGTGACACTACCGCCTGTTCCTACAGGATACACCCTGGTGCCAGACCTCCCGTAGCCGTCACTCACGTCGCCCAGTGCTGCCGCCAGAGCACTGTTCGCACTGTGGTGAGAGTTACCGGATCCGAAGAGCAGCACGCACCATTTCCCCAAGGTAAACAGTGCGACAGGTCAGCCAGGCCGGGAGTCGCAAGGGGGCTGTAACAATGTTCGAGGTGGGACGGACACCGACACATTATCTGCACCAGCACCACTTGTAGGGAAGCGAGAGTTACCGGGACAGCGCCTGCACTTCTATTGTAAACCGGACTGCGCCACTTTCTGACAGGGCAGTGTCAGTACTGCTCCAAGGGGCTGGGAAGGGGCAGTACTAGCACTTCTCGGAGGGGGTTTAATGGGACCGTCCCAGCACTTTTCTGGGGCTGGGAGAGCAGCGTCCTGTATTTCACGCCGCCCGGCTCGCAGCAGCGCCCCCTGGAGTGTGATAACTTGCGCGCCTCTGCAGCGGGCCTTGTATGGAGATTTTACGGAGACAGGTCTGAGAGGCCCCGGCTTCCATGAGGAGAAAGGCTGCCTGAGCTGTCCCTCTCCTGTGGGAAACCTTTGGATACCTCACGGCCACCCTCTGCACGGCTGTACATCTGTCTGAGGCATCCACACGGACCCCAAGTCTCTCGTATCAGCTGTGAATGTGGGCGTCCTTTGGCCTTGCATTTTTCTATTGCGTTCTATGATCTCTCTTCTCCCCCCCCCCACCGGCCCCCCTTCCCCTCATGCGCAAGAGCCCTTCGCAGCGCTTTACCTCTTCTAGCGGAGGGCACACTCGGCTGCTCTTTCCCTCGAATAGTGCAATGACCTCTGGGTGTGCCTTGGCACCAGCCGCTACACAGCGCTAGGAAGCGGAACACTGCTCACCCCCGTAGCCCCAGAGTCTGGTGCAGAGACAACAGCGGACTGTCCAAATAGGGCTCCGAGGGGCGGGGGCACAGGCTGGGAGGGGGGCGCACAGTGTGTGAGAGGGGGAAGGGTGGGAATTATACAGAACGACACTCGAAACAGTATTAAGTATGCGGAACTCTTTGTCGACCCCCGTAAAAATAAAGGGCTGAGTTACGCAGCATTAAAACTTTCGCCTGCATGTTTTGCCCATCTCTGCACGGACAAAGAACCCATGCAGCTGCCTTTACATCGAGAAGGGTGTCCCGCGGGGCCTGTCCTGTAAGCCCCGGTTCTCCCGCCCAAGTTCTACTGCGATCTCTTTGAAGGTTGCTGCCTTCTCTGCAGATCTCGTCCACTCGGACCTTTGGTGAGCATTGCCCCCAGGAAAGGGGTGCCCGAATCTTCACAGCAAGTAACAATCAACAGGGGTACTTACCCTGTGTTCGTCAGAACCTCGGCGTATTACTATACTAACTGTCGCCATTGCGCGAATAAAAAAAAGTGCTTTACAGACTAATTGAAGGAGACAGTCAACGCCGCAAGTAAAAGATCCAGTTTGAGTGGGCGGGGCCAAAAGGAGACAGGGCGGTAACAAGGAGGGACTAAGAAGCCTCATTCACAATGGAAAGCCAGCGTTTAGCATAAACTATGACGCAAGCCAATGGAAAGAAGGGGCGGGGCTTAAACTCCACGTCTGAAATCTGCTCGATTACAAGAAGCATCGAGGAGCGCATGCGTGCTGCAACGCTAGGCGAGACCTAAAAAGCACAGCAGAAGGAGAGCCCTTTCGAAAAGGGTCATAGGAACAAAATAACGATCCACAAAAACAAAAGGGACACCATCATGGGGGCACATGAGGTTTAACAAGTTGATTGATGGATTATATGTATCTATTGAATTACATATGTATATTATAATAAATTCTAGTCGAACAAATCAACAGTCTGCAGTAGTCGGCTAATGCACTGCAGTTTTAGCCGTTTGGTAGTAACCCGTTGGTTCGTGATAACAGTTCAGGTACCATACGAAGTACTGGCGTGTTGGGCATGGTTTTGAGATTTTACTCCCTATAGTTGCTTGCCTGGAGGTAGATGTGTAGGCAGGAGGAGCATTTATCGGGCTGACCTCTATATACACACCAGAGGACATGAGGTTGAGCCACTGGACATGCAGCTTGGTGCCAATCTGTGAGGAACTCTGGGGAGTTGTATTTATGTATTAATTTATATTGTAGCAATTAAGGAGCATTGTGTGCTTTCCGTACACGTTGACAGCCATCTTTCAGTAGCACCCATATACGTTCACAGCAGCTCCTAGTTCGAGACCATGATCTTGTCTGGGCCATTTGAGTTCTGTCGTTGGGCCCCAATCCCGAGAATAGTGGGAGGCATGGGGACACTGAGGGGTTTAGATTTTAGTAGTGGGTGCTGCTTTATCACCCTAGCCTCCTGTCTTGGTGTGCTCCAATTCCAAGCCGAAGGTACCTCTACGGTGCAGTGACTTGACATTTTTTGGCCCCCATTGATAGAAGTTCTGTCCTCTGAGCAGCCAGTCCTTGTGCTGAAGATGCTGAAAGCGGCTGGGGCAGATCGGAAACATGGACAGGAGCGAACACCATATTTGCTGTTATAAAAAAAAAAAAAAAAAAAAATGGGAGATTTGGGCCAACCGGCCTCTTCCCAGTGACTCTGGTGGAGGCTTGGAATCCATGAGCTGTTCTCCGGTGAATGGCGGGGAAACTTGGCAGGAGAGCTCTCTGGAGGAGCAGGCCGCGGAATGCGGTTGCTATTTTCTTAGAACTGCACCCCAACGCCCTGCTGGGGGTACTCGTCAGCACGAGTGCAGTCCAGCTCTGTCCTCCTTTTCCCTTCCACACCTCCATCACTCCCCAGCGCCCTTAGGCCTGATGCCAGCATCGGAAACATAAGGGGTGCTCAAAGACCAGCACAGATGCAGGGGGCCGAACCTTATGATTGGAGCAAGGCCTCCTCTGAGGTCTGCGCGAGGCTCTGAGCTACCTCCATCTTACCTGGGAGCTGGGTCGGCGGGCGATTCCCGAGTTTTGCATCTGTGAGTCCCAATGGGTCTTTGGAAAATTCCTCTCGGTAGTACCTCTTTCTTACTCTCATAAGTGACAGACTTTTTCTGCACAGTGGCCTCCTTTTGGGCAACTAGTATCTGGATAGCTGGGGTGGGAGAGAACGCAGAGAAAAGAAATGTTTTTTTTAAACTTGCAGCGGATATTTATTTTCTCGTTTAAGTTCGGCCATTTTCTCCCCCCAGTGACGTCCGCCAAACAGATGTTTTGCTAAATGGCCTGACACTTAATAGGTGCTCTCATTTGGCCACAGTTCTCAGCGTTCACTACGGTGAGAAGCCTTCCTGTTGTGGCTATACTTTGTTTTTATGTAGCATTGGCAATAGAAGGGGTACGTACGGGTAGGAGTAAGAAATCGCAGTCTGTGCTGTGTGGGTGTATATATATTATATTTTTTTAAACTGTATACAGGGTTGTATTTCTCACCAAATGTAGGTTTTGGCACCACCATGCAGGACACCTTGCATCTTGGATAGCACAGTCAACAGCCACTTAATACAGTTCCAGAGGGTAGGTTGGGATATATGTGTGTGGTGATGAATGCTTTCTCCTGACATCATTGATCTTTTTGAAGGAGACAAGGGCTCAATATTACAAGTTCTCAAAGTGTTTAGCCAGTGGCGTAACATAACTTGAGGGCCCCTCCCCTACAAAGTACATGAAGGAGCCGCCCCACCCCTGCTCCGGTCACCGTCAGGAGCCCAACACCATGCGCAGTGCCGGAGAGGGCCCCGTTGGAGCTCGGAGGCCCCCGCACCACAGGGGCTAATGTTAAGCCACTATGTTGAGCAGGACCAAAGATTAAGGACTGACATTTGTGATGGAGACCGCCACCTTCAAATCCCACCCAGTTGCACTTTCTAGTCTGCCTCATATATAGAGGGCGCTGTAGAGACCGGGCGCCTTTTTAGGCGTTGTCGCTAATTTCCGATCCTGTGTTGACTGATCTTTCTGCTCTATAATATTAAAAATGTTAATAATTTTGGGAACACACAGTCCCTTTCAGATTCTGGGAACATTGCTTAAGCTGCATAGTTTGATAAATCCGCTACAAATTCTCATTCGAGAGGGTAAATGGATTATAGTGGTGGTGAATAGAATAGAAGATCATGAACCGCATGAAGATTAGTGGATCCGGTGTTGCTCTGTGCACAAATTAGGAGCGCAAGATTATATGCCCCATGTGTATGTATGAATTGGTGTTTATATAGCGCAAACATAGCTAGGAATCAATCCATTCATGAGGATGTGAAGAGACGGGTCATTGTCGCAGCGCTATTGCCACAAAAGGTGACTTTACTCCTTTAGCTAATCTCTCTTTGTTGGGGCTGGGGGAAAATTTGTTTTAGCCATCTCAGTGCCCTTATCGCATAATACTTATGAAGAACTTCTGAAGTTGATGTTTGTGACTTGCAGATGCTGGCCAGTCTGTCCATCATCCCGGTTAACATGACAAGCCAGCTTTGCTGTAAGGGAGGTCCTGGCAGCACGATGGCAAATGCCCTTTGCTCCGCTGGCTGGAGCTTGTGGTTTGGCATCTGGTTTTCCCACCGGATCCAATCTGTGTCAGTCTAAAGTTGCAGATCACTGAATATATTATCCTTATTTGATCCCTGACAACATTTGTCCTCGTTTCTTCAGCTAACACCACCGTGGCACCCACATCCTCAACTAAGGGGGTGGGTGTTTGAAGCAGGGAGCCGGCGTTTGGCCTGGTGATCCTCTCTACTCACCTGCAGGTGAGTGATGGAACAGCTTATGCACAAACAGATAAGGACAGAAAACCTAAGGCCAGACTGTGCTGTTTGCCAAGTGAGGAGTCGATTTGTTGCCTTCTCAGAACTCTGGCTTCTTGGAGGTGACAGCAGAAGTAGCTGTTGCAGTGTCTCTCTACAGACGACAACTAACATTGGCTTGTTTGCCACTGGGCATGGAGGATGCGCTTCTTGAATACAGCTTGATCCTGTCAGTTCCTGGTTCTCTTGCACAAACCTCTGCAGAACTCACATTATACACCAGTCCCTTCGAACCAGAACCCTAAGCTATGTGTCTCCTGCATGCACTTAAGGCGAGTGTGAGACTTCGGCTTGTAGCTGGCAGTGTATTTTGATGCAATGGTCTCTGTACAACTGTCCCCAGAGAGATCCAAAGCAGATCTTCTCTCTAAAGGACTGATTATTTCACACCATTTTCCTGTTACGCTGCCAGATTCTTTTATACAGATGGTGAGGCAGATGGGTAGTACTGAGCAGGAACAGTATTTGGTACTTCCTTTCTTCTCTACTATGTATATAGATTCGGGTTTTTGCACCGTGATGGCAGGGAGGTAGACCTCTTCTCCAAGAGTGCGGAAAAGACCATTTCCGCTGTCGTCAAAAGGCAGTGGCCCCACAGTCCGCTGGAGACTTACTCGCTGCAGGTGAAGGAGAAGCATATCGGATGCTTTTTGATCCGGCTGAGCCTGTACTTTGTGGCACATGAGAAATGGCGTCGGGATGAGAAAAGTCCATACTTTCAGAGGGAAGAAAAGCAAATATATTGAGGGATAAGACCCGTATTAGAGAACTCCAGACCAGTGTCCTTGCATACCAAGTGGGTGTGTCCAGTAATGGTAAATGTGTTGTCACTTACCAGTAATCTTCATTACCCCGATTAAGGTCCTCCCTGTCCCAGTCCTTACATTAGTGAGGCGATCCCACCTCCTGACAGGCGTTTGAAACGCTAGTCTCTTCAAATTTTTTATTATATAAACCCCTCCCACCCTCCGCCATGCCTGTTATTAACAAGACCAGACACAACAGCGGTAGGGTAGTTTGGGAACAAGACTAGGACGAGGAGGACCTTAATCGGGGTAATGAAGATTACTGGTAAGTAACAACACATTTCCCGATCATAGGACCTCCTTGCCTCAGTTCTTACATTAGTGAGGATCTCACAAGTCAAAACATCGAGAAATCATGACACCACGGATACATGCTGAATACGTAGTTTAATCAAAAACCAGGTTCAAGACAAAGCTGCATTCATAACGCCAACAGCAAAATTGTCCAGAGGCGTGCAAAACATCGAGGCAATAATGCTTGATAAAAGTATGATGCGACTGCCAGGTAGCCGCCCTACAAATTTACGGGATAAAGACGCCTGACGCCTCAGCCCAGGAAGCAGATACAGACCGAGTAGAGTGTCCCTTACCCGGAGTCGAAGGTGCCAGCTCCTCGAGTAGAAGCCCAGGCCCCTGTCCGCCACTGGCACCTTGATAATGGCACCCTTTGAAAGCAAATTTTCAACCCCAGACAACATAGCAGTCCTCTTTAAGGTATCCCCTGACAATGGTGTAACCACAAAATGAGTCTGAGGAGGAAGACCCCCATAACGGAATCCGATACCCTTGACTGATGACTGACAACCCACTGACCAGAAAACAAGCTGGACCATTGATCTTGGAACAAACTAAGCTAGGCTCCCACCCCGGATTAGTCACTTCTGACCAGCCCCTTGGGGCTGCTGATTCTGGGGTCGGGGCTTGTTGGTTAACGCGGCCCCCCCGACCACAGGCCCATCCACAAAAGGGCTGAGAAGAGGGTACTCCCTGAAAGTTCTGCTTACGGAAGAAAGATTTCTTCTTCTGCACATACTTGAAAGGCTTCAGCAATTTTTTTTCTCCTCTGCATAATGCTGGATCATTGTGTTTAGTTTGTCCCCAAAACGTTTGGGACCTTTAAAGGGCTGCTTATGAATTAAGGCCTTCTGTGCTGCTTCCAGACGCAATGGTTTAGTCCACAGTGATGTCTACCATCCACTGTTGCCCCGGCTGCTGAGGAGAAAGCCCACAGGGTATCAAATGTGACGTTGGACAGAAATTGAGCAAACGCCTCCCTCTGTGCGTAAATAGGAGCTGGATCCCCTTCATCCTGAAGACTTTCAAATAATTTCTTGAAATCCTTATTTAGCATTTGTGAGACTTATCAGGGTTAAGTGCTCGCCTTGATCCCAAAATGAGACGCAGCGTATGCCCGCTCCAAAGCAGCCTGCACCTTCCTTTCAACAGGATCAGAAAGGGCAGCCTCCTCAGAAGAGCTAGAAGCCATCAAATGGAATTGACTTGAGGAACTTGCGAAAATTATTCATTCTTTTGCCCAGAAAGCGAGGAATCCCCTGCTTCTCGATCGTGCCATTCCTTTGCCAGAATTGTCCAATTCCTCATCCCCTTTCAGTTTTTTAGGTCTCGCCTAGCGATGCAGCGCAAAGCGCTGCTCGCTATGCGAGATCTATTGTTGCCGACTTTTGCTCCGATGCGGGACAGGACAGGTGCACGCGTACGGCAAGTCCTGGACAGGAGATGTGCACGCGTATGGTGCGAGCAGAAGTTGTAATAACGCCGTACGCGTGCACATCGACTGTGCTCAAGCTTAACAGACAGGAGATGTGCACGCGTACAGCTCGCGTCTTTTTACAACTCCTGCTCGCACCATACGCGTGCACATGTCCTGTCCAGGCGCGGCGCCCAGCATGCCTCCCGCTCAACCCCACTCACCGGCTCTTGTGACTCAGCGCTGAATCTTGCTCCGGCCGCACCATGCAGCATTCACGAAGGCGGGGTGGGCTCCCGCCGGACTTCCTTCTGCGGGGTGGGCTCCCGCCGGACTTCCTTCTGCGGGGTGGGCTCCCGCCGGACTTCCTTCTGCGGGGTGGGCTCCCGCCGGACTTCCTTCTGCGGGGTGGGCTCCCGCCGGACTTCCTTCTGCGGGGTGGGCTCCCGCCGGACTTCCTTCTGCGGGGTGGGCTCCCGCCGGACTTCCTTCTGCGGGGTGGGCTCCCGCCGGACTTCCTTCTGCGGGGTGGGCTCCCGCCGGACTTCTCTCTGCGGGGTGGGCTCCCGCCAGACTTCTCCAACATACGGGGCTCCCTCAGCTCACGGGAGCCCCGGACACCTCCCGGCCGCGCGCTCCATGCGCCGCCCATGTGCCACGCAACTGACGTCGCCCGGCGCCGGACAGCAGATGTGCACACGCACGGCGGCTCGCGGGCTTCAGAGCCTTTTGCGCAATGTCGCGTTTCCTTCAGTCATTCTTCCGGGTCTGTTCGCCGTCATGGAGAAGGACGCTGCTCCCAAGATGGCGACCGCCGAGGGCCAGGCGCGTTTCGGGCAGTCAGTAAAAGGACTGTTGACCGAGAAGGTGAACACCTGTAGCGTTGACGTCATTGCCCTCAGCATGCAGGTGCTGAAGGGATCGCGCAGCTCTGAGGTGAGTCGCGCAGCGCTATAGCGCGTCACCACCTGGCGGCACTGTATCTTAAGAAGATGCATACGAAACCATTCACATGTACAGGCTCTGACAGCGGCATTTTAGAATCAACTGTAGACGTAGCTGCCAAGGTTTCAGATTGCTCCTTTCTTCCCCTCGAGGATATCTCCGTTACTGGCACTGTCCGTCCCTGGCACTGTCCGTCACTCCCTTCTTCCTCCTCGAGGACACCCCGTCCCTGGCACTGTGCGTCACTCCTTTCGTCCCCTCCATGTCACTCCCGCCCCGGGCACTGTCCGTCACTCCTTTCTTTACCCGGAGATCATTCCATCCCTGCTAGTCTAACACACTTGCTCCTGTCGGTTCCTTTGCAGATTCCTGCCGGGGTCTCTCATACACCACAGAGGCTGTCAGCCCCGCCGGTAAGTGTCTCATTTGGGGGGGGGGGAGGAGGGAGACGGGAGTGAAATAGAGAGAAAGAAACAAACAGAGAGGGGGAGAGAAGAAGTGTTCTCGGCTGAGCAGTGCTGCTGTGAGGGAGCTGCAGGAAGACCTCATGTGCTCACCCACCCCCTGCTCAAAGTGAGGGGACCTCTCTCGGTGCTCCCCGGGGCGGAGCGCCTTCCAGCTGCTTGAGGCCCGGACAGACACAAGTGATGGAGCTAAACTGGGCAGCCTTCTGAGACCCTCCAGCGCCAGATTTCTGTTTTATATACGGCTCTGGTACATCACAATTTACTAAAAGCTTTGCCCCTACATGCAGTGTGCAACAAACCACGTGCACGCCGTTTACACCAAACAGTCCGTCTATCGGGCACTACGCTATGCAGCGCGCCTGCATAAGAGGCAGCAAAGCACACCTGAGCAACGGGTCCTGCTAAGTGCCAACACTGTACTAATATGCAATAGATAATGCGCGGGCTTTAGCTTTATCATTTTTTCTGCTAAAGCTTCTTTAATTTATTACAAGGCGTGTGAGAGGGCTTCTTTGTTCCCTGTTTGGTGTCTGATCTCACTTTGTTGATACTCACAACACCACTGATCATTATGCAGCATGCACCTGCAACCACCGGTTCAAATTAAGCACAGGGTGGAATGGTGTATTTTATAACCATGCCGGAGCGGAGCAGGCTAAATCCCTACTACCCCTTTTCTGCCACCACGCTTCTACAGAATATTAACAAGCATTTGCAATGCAATGGGTCTCGCAGTTACGCATGTTTGAGCTTTTGGCATTGTAAATAACAATGTATTTTATTTATGTTTTAAAAACCAAAATAAAAGGCATAGCCATTTACAATGCCAACAGCTCAAACTTGCGTAACTGCGAGACCTATTGCATTGCAAATGCTTGTTTCGTTTTGCAGAAGGCTCATTCAATGCAGCCTGAATTGCAGAATTAAGTCCTGTAAGTCTGCCCTGGAGTTCTGCAACAGGTCGTCTTCCTGCAGCTCCTGCACATGTTTCCTCTTGGAAACAGACTTACCAGACACAGACTCTTCATCCCTCATGTTTGAAAGAGTAAAGTAGGAAGTGCACATGAAGCACGTCCGATTTCTACCTGCCTCCTGGCAACCAAGTCACAAAATCCCACGAGACTTGGAAAGCAAAAAGACAGCCTTAACGCCGCCCCCGCAGCCCCATACACCAAAGACCTCACCACCTCACGCCTAGAACACTCTATGCCCCAGCCAAGCACATGCGCGGGAAGCGCAGACGCAAGCAGAGCACGGTCGCGACCAACCGAACCCACGGTAAGGTCAGTGCATTAAATATAAGCAAGAATACAAACTAAATGCTAAATATTACAGAAACCCAAATGATGTACTTAGATCGCAAATCCAATGCACGTAGCATTCCGAGAGCCTGTCTAGGGACGGGGAAAACAAAAAAACGGTAATGGCGCAGGGTGGAAGGGGTTTTAAAAATTAAAATCAGGCTAGTGTTGCAAAGGCCTGACAGGAGGTGGGATCGCTTCACTAATGTAAGGACTGCGACGAGGAGGTCCTATGAGGGGGTAATGTATATTAGTAGGAGGATCCAAATTTCGCGCCTGGCTCCATCGCTGCTACCTTGTGTGATCTTGAGCGGCTATACCAAACTTAAATTTGAACTAGCTCAGTACTGAAGACTGCCAAGTTTCCCAACAGGGCTGCCTCCAACCTCTAGATCGGAACGATCTCTGCCTTGGCTGGCATTTCTCTCTTGCTGTATTTGATAGTAATAATAAGCAAATGGATTTTGTTGATCCTCTGGGCTCTTCCTCGACTTGGCGCTCTCGACGATGGGAACTCATCCCAGAAGCGAAGTCATAGCTGGCTGCATCAACCCTCCAGCTGAGACGACAAGGGGCTTGGAAGTAGCAGAAGGGTTCGACCACATACCGACAAGAAAGCCTTGGCAGGGACTCCTCGCTCCAGGGAGAGGGGCTTAGTGCTCGCTATGTACGTGGACTAACCTGAGGAAAGCCCGATAGGCCACGTGGCGTGACTGTAGCTTCCAGGACTTGTTTTGAGAGGAATTAGAGCTCAAGGAGTTTAACTAAATTTGTGCCGACGTTCAAAGAATTGTGCATTGAACTTCACGTCACAAAGGATTTTGCAAAGCCACTGTGCAGTTGAAGATTTTGCTGCTAATTACTTGGGAGAGAAGTAAAAAACATGCTCAGGATCACACGGTTTTGTTGGAGTGCTGGGAATTGGCCCCAGGGACGACTCGTGGCTTTCAAACTCCCATTAGAGAAGCTTCCTGGGTAGTACACTTCCTGGTTTTGCTTTATGGCAAAGCTTATTCCCAGGATCTCCTCGTGGGTTTCAACCGGGCCCCCCTTTTCCTTTTTTTTTTTTTTTTTTTTTAAGGCAAAATTTCGCCAAGGCCCCAAATGTGGCACTAGTTATCCTAGAACCGTCAAGGGTTTTTAGATGCGGGTAGTACCGCGGTGGCTGAGTACCAGGTGAAGCCATGGTTTTGCTCACTGGTAGGGGTAGGGTTCTTCCAGTCGGACATTGCTTTGATGTGTAAATAGATGAAAGAATTGAAGTGCGGTTTTAGGTCTACCGGCCCTCCCCAGCTGCCCACATTGTACATTTTACCAGATGTATCAATCCTTGCAACTAAAATGGCAAATTGTGGTAAGGAGTATTTCCCTAATATTAATCGGAATGAATTAACACTCAGCAATTTTATTTTTCTTCTTTATTTGGTGGTAAGTGGAAGCAGATTTACAGACTAAATTGCAAAAATGTTCTGATCCACAAGGCAGCTGGCAACCTCATTACAAACTACCCGGTTTTGTGGTCCATTTCTGTGGTTCTCCCTAGATCTCGTTTTGCTAGTGAAAACCACATAATTCTCAAAACGCTCAAAACCCTCTTGTCGGAGCGGATTTGGACAGTTTTTATGAGCCATGTGAGCAGACGCATGGCAGTTTATCAATTGTGAAATGTTTTTGCTCACCACTGTTGACAATTGCAAATGTAAGATGTCCGGAGGAATGGTAGGCGTTTGTATTTTTTTTTTTTTAAATTTGCATTCAACTGAATTTAACCCAGGACCTCGCAAAATTACAGTAGACTTTTGAATTTTGCTCACTCACCCAGGTGGTTTACCTTGACTTTCTCAGCGAGATCCCACACTCTGGTTCCTTGTGTTGATTTTGCTCTCGGGTGATTATTTTTCTATCCTGTTGTCTACTTCCAAGCACCTCTCAATGTTGGTCTTCATAACCAGTGGAGCTAACTGCGCTACGTCGCTCGGCGGTCCATTATTAATGCCTGGCTTGATGGTACCCAAGGTTCGCAGGTATTCCACTGCCATTACCAGGCAGGTGCACATACATTTATTTACACAAGCTCGAAGTTGGTGCTCTCAAATTGCATAGTACATGCCTGTTTTGTCTGTTACTTGGGCCCAACCTTGGACACATACTAAACAATATGGGGTGATTTAGTTCCGCACTTGCCCCCGGTCTTCAGTTTTTCATCCATTATTTGTTTTACTTTCTTTAATTCCCTGTTTTAGTCTGAGGTTCAAATAAAGATATTTTTTCTTTATCCACCTGGACCAGGAGCTCTAAGGCTGACTCGAGCAATGCATATACAATGACTTTTTGCTGTTGAAGAGGCCTAGAAATGGCCCATAGAAAAAGGTCCACAAACCATTTACTTGTAACTGTGCAGTTTGAGCCTTATTTTTTTAAAGAAAATTCTGGATGGAGTACAGACCCCATTGCACTTGGAAAGGGTCGACCTGCTTGCTTGGTGCTCAAGGGACCTGGTATCTATAGCTTTTGGGATTTGTTCTCAGTCAGACCAAGAATGTCAAATGTGTTTTTTCCAAACCCGGAGGAGCTGGTAGGAGGAGAATTTTGTGTGTAGTCATATAAAAGTGAAACCATCTGATTGAATCGGGTTTAAGACCGTACACTAGAACAATTTAATATTTTTCCCAACAAAGATATTGCCCCGTCAGAAATGCGCGTTGGATGTGCACACTACAATGCAAGTTTAAAATGTTTGGCATTGATTGCACAAGTGAGGGGATTGTTCCAATTCCGGTGAGTCTTTTGCGTATGATCAAGCAGGCGCACTATAATTCAAGTAAGCCCACATGATTAATACACTTCCAAAGGATTATGCAGACACGCCCGAGTTGTGGTTTTGTGGTGAGAAATGAGCTCATCAACTGAGCTGCTGTGTTTCAATAAGGACAGATATGTAAGGGTTTCTTGAGGGCTGATCAGAGGAGCCCTCAAAGCTTAGCTTTTTCCTTTTTAGCTCTTACCGAAGCAAAAGTTCCTTTGTGGACCATATTAAAAACTTAAAGGGAGGGCCTCTCTCGTTTCTTTCCATTAGTTGACTTTCTTGGCACTCATTTTCTTGTTTCTTATTTGATTGCATACCTTCATCTGGTGTTTGAACTCCACGTGGCATAACTTCTTTACCTTCCTTTTGATCGGGTGACTTGCATCCAAACACTGCTCACTTTTTCTTTTTTGCTTTTTCTTTAAACACTCCATTAGAGTTTTCTTGCAGTTTCTTTTGTGCTCCTTTCCCACCCTCACCTTAAAGTGTCGGCACCCCATTGATGTGTTGCTCATCCTTCCCATACCCTCGACCCTTTTATCCCCCAAATCTTGTCTACGTTGCTCCTCCCCTACTCCACCCCCCCTCTTGGGAGCCATTCAAAATGCTAGACGCTCCCATTTAGTGCCAGGCTACTGGGCTCTCCAAGTAGTACTTTTGGGCAAGTAAAAATGCTTTTTTTTTTAAATTACCACTCCAAGTGGTACGCGTATTTTGGATAGGTAAATAAAATTTTTTAAAATGGTATATTTAGCATTCTGTGGGTGCGTGTATGCGGAATGATGCAGCCACCAACAGCATAATTTTCCTGCACTGGATCCGCAAATAGCATTGCTAAAGGCAATTGGCCAAAGAGGTGAGATCTGTTGTCTTTGCCACTGCTTGCTGTTATAGGCAGTCGGAACCAATGAGTAAAATTCATAGCTTAAGAACTCTTTGTAGCTTTTGTGAAATGTTGTACACTATTTTTGTTAGTGGCTCTGTTGTATGCACAACCGAATCCCGGGTTTCTTGAACACCAAGGCGGCTTAGTCTTTATGCCACCTCCCTCGTCTACCACTCTACACTTCTGCTTCTTTGTCACTCTTGGGGGTTCTTTTCACTCCAGAGTTCTCCCTTTGTGACAGATTTACAAACTTGCTTCCCTTCCTTCCTACCTTTCTATCTCTCACTCTGGGGCGAGATTTGAGTGTCGGTCCCAAAATTAGGAGTCTGTAACCCACCACCTGCAACCATGAACACAAATTAAGCACTGGCTATGTGTAAAAAAGGAAAAGTCTTTATCCCCTTCACATTTTCTACTTTTGTATGTATATTTGTGTGTGTGTATATATATTATAGTATTTCTATAGTGTACACCCATTCAAAATGCAGCTTAACACTAAGTGTTCTAAGGCAAACTTAGTCGACGAGTTACAGTAGAGGAAACTGAATTGTGGATGGTTAATGCATTGTGATTTAGTATTGTTTTGAGAGGTGAGTCTTCAACTCTTTCTCAAATTGGAGCAGCATTGAGGTGGTCTTGATGGATACAAAGATGCTCCCGATCCTGGGTGCATAGATTAAAAAAAAAAAAAGCCTATTGCCTTCTTTTTTTTTTTTTTTTCTTTCTCTTGTACGCTTGGTCTGCAGTCGCACAATGTCCTTCCTGGCTGTATGTGTGCTGAGAACCACCAGAGATGGCAAGCTTGACTGCAAGAAAAAACTGGGCTGCTGGTTGTGATAGCTTTGTAAAGATGTAGCTAGTTTTAAAGATGGTACAGACTGGCAAGAGGAGCCAATGGCTCTTCTATCAGGGGAGGGTGATGTGACCATGTTTCTTCAGGCCCTGAACGAGTAGAGCTGCGGGATTTAGGTTACCTCAATTGGTGCTAGTTTGGAGTCTGGGACATTACAGCCATCCACATGCAGGAGAACAATGTCTTGAACAACAGTTCTGATGTTTTTTTTTTTTTTTTTTTTAGCAATTTGTACCTTGATTGAGAGGGTAGTGTCCAGGGTGAATCCAAGTATTTTGACATTTGGTGAGAGTTTGGGTTCAAAACCATCAAGTTTCATGTTATTGAACCAGGTTTGTACTGTATCTTGCTTGTTGATCTTGACAAATGGGAATTAAATCTTGCTTCCTTTTGAGCTTCAGGTATGTTGTGGACATGCAGATCTGAGTGATGTGCAAGCAGTGTTTGAGGCATTGGACGTCTGAAGTGGAGAAGACTTTGAAGTTGAGTAGTCTATCATCAGCCTACTGGTGACTCGTGATGCTTTTATCTCTGAGTGGAGCACCAAGTGGCTCTATGTATAGGTTAAAGAAAATCCAGGAGACCGTATGGAACCCTGAAGGACTCCACATGTGAAGGGATTTTTATTGACCTGGAGGTGCTGATGTGAACAAACTGGTGTTGGATGGAAAGGCAGGAGAAGAGCCAGTTAAGGACCTTTTCATTCAATCCCAATCACTACTCAAGGGTTTTTATGAGGGTGAGATGGCCAACTATTTTGAAGGCCGCTGCAGGCCCAGCAATATTAGGAGATGGGGCTCATCTTCATCTGTGGTCAAGAGAGCATTGAAATAAGTAAGATGGCAGTCTCCATGCTGCATGGTGATCTGAAGCCAGACTACTAATTGTGCAGGAGATGGTTACCAGTGGTATGATCTTGGAGTTGAAGTAGACTGATTTTTTTTCTTCAATGACCATGCCAAAGAAAGGTAGTTGAGTGATGGGCCACTAGTTGTTGAGGTCTTCAATGTATGTGTAGGTTTCTTTAGGAGTGGGAGGATCTAGGCATCCTTGAGAGCTTCTGGCAAGATTTCTTGAGTGAGGGAGGTATTAACAATTGTAAGTAGGAGTAAGGAAGCATCCCCAGGGAGAGATCAATGAAGGACGATGGAAAGACATCTTCATAAGAAGTGGCTTTGAGGGACTTGTTTGTCATCCAGATCTGGAAGTGGTGGGGCTATGAAGGTGGACAGTTGCGAGATTCTACGGCAATAGGTGGGCGTGGGAGATGAAGCAGGCTTTGTATCATTGATATGCTGCTGGATCTTCTGTATTTTTTCACTGAATAATTTTTGGGAGTGAGAAATCTGTGTGTTTGGCATGAGGTTGATGCAGTGCTTGATTGTCCTGAAGAGTGGTTTGCTTCTGTTTGTGGCTCCATTACTTTTTTGAAGTGACCTTATTAGCTATTGTTTTGCAGAGGTGTTACCTGATGCCCACTGCGCTTGAAAAAACGTGTTTGTGATAAAATCTTGAACAAATAGCCAGCTTTCGGGAAGAAATGGAGCATTGTCTGTTATGCGATGAAGTTAAATATTTTGACTGCTACTTGCAGCTTGATTTTGGGTGTGCGCTAGTGTTTTCCACAGTCTAGGCTTCGCGTTAGGAAACGTTTAGGGGCAGCCCTGCCAAATGCCACGCATCTCTGGTTAATATAACGCATTTTAGTGCGTTTCTCCGCATCCCTGCACTAGAATTTAATGTTGTGCATATTTAGCTCCTCTGCATTGCTCGAGGTGCTTATCCAAGATGGGCTGCACTTTCATCTTGGCGCTGCTTTGGTGAAGCCAGCGCTAGTGCAACTGATCTCTTAAAGTGCTCAAGGCAGTGTGAGGAAGGCCCAGAGAAAGAGACAGTGGTTGCCGTGGTAAGTAACTCTAAGACCAGAAAACTCTTAGCAAGGAGTGAGGCAACCGAAGCCGGGCCAGTGCTCCCAGACTACAGCAGAAACTTAGCCAGGGCAGCCCGGGTGGCGTTTTCGACAGTGACTGACATAGATTACCTTAATGGTTCACAGTGATGCAGCCCAAGTGTGTACTTTTCATTACATTGATGCTATGTTTTTGTGTTTTGTTTCATGGCTGTGATTCTTTATACAGTGTATAATATAAACTGAGTTGCCTCTGGGTGAGTTCTGGTTGTGGGTAGTAGTGCATGATTGAGTACAACTGAAAGTTTTGGAGTGGAGGTTGAGAGCAGTGCGACTTTCTCACAGTGCCTGTCAGGGAGTCTTACAAGCAATTCAGACTGCATGATCATCCAATCTTTGGCCTCTGCTGAGCGCTCAAATCGATGGTCGCATATGTGCTAACTTTATTTACCATTTTATCTTTAGACTATCACTCTAGAACCAACCCTTTAAAAACAAGCTGGTTATTTTTCCTACCACCACGCATGGCTTTGTTCCAATATGCTTCCCTTTCCCGTGCCACCTATTATTTGAGTGGGAATTTCAAGTGATTGGAAGCTTCCTGTCCAATTGCTCGTCCTCCCACTCTCAAGCCAACATCAACACATGTAAACAATTATTCCTAATTATGTGAAAGCTAGCAATAATCGCTATATTGCTGTGTGAAAAGACGCTGTTTGAACATTCCATACTATTGAAAATTACTCAATAAACGTGGGATAACTTATTCAAATTGTGGTACAGAAAAAGTGACCATTCACACGTGTGTGCGCATGTGTATGTATATGTATATGTATATGTGTATATATATATATGTGTGTATATATATGTATATGTATATATATATATATATATATATATATTTGAACAAATGGCTCCTCTTTTTTTGAGTGAAAGGGTCATGCAGATTGCAGAAATTTAAATCTAGTTATTTTATGTGGAAAATAGGCTGTTAGTGCACCTGCCTTCATGAAGTCACGGGGAATAGTATTCTAGGCTAGCGAGTTGCATGTGTAAAGATGTACATGGCAACCTCTGAATCAAACATGCAGACACTTGCCATTGGAGATTGAGGATCCTTTATTGTGCCATAATTAGCAAGGCGTTGGAAACAATAAGGCATTTCAGACTTGATGCTTCAGGGTGAAATGACTTTCAAAAAAGATATATTTAAAAAAAATTGGCAACCTCAAAGTTCATTAAGCTAAATGAGATCTACATCGGACCTGTTGACAATCATGACAGAGGAACGTAAATAGTTTTTATCAATCTACTGAAAAGTGTTTTAAAATATTAGTAGTTGAATATAACATCCAGTCTTTAACCTAGAAGGATGTGGTCTGAGAATGTTGTGTGACAAAAACTGTCTGTCTGCACCTCTGTCAGCCTGATAGTCCTTGAGAAATAAAGATTTCTTTTCGTTTTTGGCTCAAGTCTGGAAGCGAGCCTTGGCAAAGCCAACGGTTCTCCCCTTTGAAAGGTGTTAGCCAACCTTTTGGCTTTGCCAATCCTTGCTGCCAAAGCTGAGAGCACTGATCAAAAGAAGAAAATGCTTTTGGCGATGCGCAATAGCATTGGTGGGAAAAAAATGCAAAGCGGCTGGACCGAGCATGATATGTGATTTAAGCGTCACCATGCATGTTCATTCAAACGCCGTGATACTGTAGCCATACTGCTTTTTTTTATTTTTATTTTTTATTTTAAATAACTGTTCCAACACTCACGTTAAAGTGGTGTGTTTTTTTTTGTTTTTTTTTAGTTTTTGCTTTTTTTAGTTTTTTTTTTTTTAAGTGCTTAAAATCATATTTTTGAGAAGAGCAAATTGCAGCTGTTGAGACTTCTAAAAGAGAAAAAAAAAATGCGTAAGAAAGAGGACAGCTAGGAAAACAATGGAGTAATAGGGTTGGGAGGGGCTGGCATGAAACTGAACGACTGAGATACAAGGAGGAACACAAAGGAGATCAGGGAGTGGCAGGGAAGCAGCTGGAAAGGTTTTAAAAATTAAAAAAGCAAACAAAATTAGAGTGGATAGGAGATTATGAGGGGCAGAGAAAGCCATGGAGGCACTTAAGGGTACGGAGAGCGACTACTGACAGAAAAAGAAACAAGCATTGGCATAGCCAATAGGTCTCGCCTTGGGGACCTTATAAGTGTTTAGCCATGCAACAGTTAATGTTGTTGCACCAAGGATATTGTGCTGCATAACTAAATACTTATAAGGTCCCACAAGCGAGACCTATTGGCTATGCCAATGCTTGTTATACTTTTACTGTATAAACTATAAAAGAAACCCTGCTAAGTTAAAAAAAAAAAAAAAAAAAAAAGTGTAGGTACCAAGACAAAACGTTTAATAAAAAATTGACAGCCAGAGTATAAATACCAACAGGTGCACCAGTTTACTAAAAAAAACTCCACAAATAAAACACTGAAGGCAGAAAAAAATATGACGGTTTAGAATTGTTAAGTAATAAAACAATGTTTCACTGGGTACTTAAGAGAATTGGGAATTGTCCTTAAATAATTAAATATTTCTGAATTGCTGCATTATCAATGGTGTAGTTATAAACAGTGGCGCAAGTGCAGTGGCAGAAGAACCTCTGGGTGAGAAGCAGTCACTGCAACCCAATTATAGCTGGCCTGTCCCTTCCATGCCACGGTGCTGGAGGCCCATTTTCCGTGCTAGCATCGTGACCCCTGGTACCCTTCCTACGGCAGTCCTTGCTATAGCTTAAGAACAGGTAGAACCAATGACTAACCATGTACTTATGTTACTCCTTCTACCTAGCAAAAAGAGCGATTCCAAGAAATCAACACAACACCAAGAAGAACATAAAAAGCAGAAATAAATAGAACCGGCAGTATAAAAACACACAGACAAGTGACACGAGACAAATGCCATAAGAGGATCCAATTATCTTAATATTTACTTTGTTTAGTTAATCGGGGGACATTAAAAGATTAAAAACCGTGAGCAGGCCTTGATTACGCCGTCCTATAAAATGTATAAAAGCACAGGGTCCTTACATGCGATACCCATGTCCCTACTGGCACTCGGGCCAAAAACACAAAAAACATAAATCTCTCCAATAAAGGAAGGAAATTCTACACTTTTTAACCAAGCAAGAGACCGGTGAAGTTATTGTTCGTCTCACTGCCAAGGCCGCAACGTCTGTGTCTCACAGATGTCTCAGCATTTCAACCACCTTTTGATAAAGACTTTAAAAAGAATTCCACCTGGTAAGCTTCTTGGCGCTTAGATTGAAGGAAACCTTGAAATAGCAGAATGTCCGCCTCGGGCAGCAGTAATATTAATGCCCACATGTCACAAATAAATGAAAAGATGGATAACAGTTACTAAATAGAATATCCGTAGCATTAACAGTTATTAAAAAAGTACATCTGGAAAGAATAGAGCTAAAACGAATAGTGAAAATATTACGGACGGATATATTAATCACCAGTATTAGTTACCACAACCAGTGAGCCCGTGCCAATCACCAAAGAACACAAACCAGAGAGACCGGGGCACGCCTTACACAGGGGGCACCGAGGCGCACACAGAAGTCGGACTTGGACTTACATGCAGTTCGGTGGGGGGTCCAGGGTGATTTCGGCCAGTTCTTTCTGAATCCTAAAAAACAGAACAGAGCAAACATGTTAGATGTTAGAGTGCTTCGGACAGAGTTAAAAAAATTGCGTAACAGCCGTGCATGAGCACGAACAGAGTATTGTCACAGAGTTTACCCACTGCATTACATTACGCAAACGACTCACGCAAACTGTGGGCAGGACGGGGTTGGAGGGCACAGGGATCAAAAACTTTCTAACAACAAGCCCGATGACTCAGTGGGTCAATGCGCCAGCTGCGGTTACAGGGTGGGGTCCAAGAAGGGACCGCTCAGCCTTTCATCTTTCACAAGATGACACCATGACTACTGGGGAGTGAGGAAACCGCAACGACAAGGGGTGTGTAAAAAAACGCTGCATTCACTGCTCCTGCACGTAACACAGCGATGCAGGCAGCCTAGGTTCATTTGATGAAGAACGCGGACTAATATGCCACGCCCTCTTGAGCTTGTCTGTGCTATATAACACTACTACATGTAACTAAATAAAATGGGCGAAAGTCTTCTTACTGCACAAAAGCACTGGATAAAAACACAAATAATCTATAAAGGTGCAATCAGAACTGCAATGAATGGGGCTGTAAAGCAGAATGTATCATGTGCTGTGAGCGGCTTCATACAACAGCGAGCGGCTATTCAGTTCACAGTGCACTTTTATGAGCTCGTGCAGCGCGGCCATTGTGGTTTAAGCCACTGCCCCGTGGCCTCTCTGAATGACTTTCCTCTGCCCCAAGGAGATGGAATGGGGCAATCAAACGCTACAAAAGGGCGATTGAAGTCTGCAACCGGCAGAAAGCAATACTTTAAACAAGCTCAGTGCGCGCGCACTGGAAGGAATGCCAGGTATGCAGCTGGCACCCGGCCGCGCTGCTGCTCGCTCCCGAGCACCCTAGGCCAGGGGAGAGGGAAGGCGGGACATGCACCCACCTTGGGCCAATTGCGTGCTGTCTTTCTTAGAAAGACGCATGCAAAGGCCAATAGCGGGAGATAAAAAAAAACAAAAAAACACAAGCGTGTGTTTTGAGTTTAAAGCCCTTACAAAATGCCTCGCAGAGCAGCGCATGCGCGCTGGCTCAGGCGAGACCTAAAAAGTAGTTCCCTAAATGTCAGAGCTGTAACAGCACAAGTGATCCAGTCAAAAGGATGGAATGGAAGCTTTTTCTTCACAGGACGAACAAAATAAGATGAAGGAAAACTATGGTGTACGAAGAGATTGATAAGAAAGCCAACCAATGATGGAGTGAGCTTTCGGACAGACAATTGCTTAAGTATTGGTATTACCCACAACAGGCCTTTGACAATAGGAAGATGAAAGCTGTCTGTAGGTGAGCTCTAAAAATGACTAAGGATTGCCTTTGCCCTTTAGTGGGAAACCAGGATACAGTTTGTCATTTTGGAGGTTCCGGGCATTTCAGTCAATTTTTAAATGAAAAGCATAGCCTTAGTTCAGTGCCGGAAGGCCTTGTTACTGTGTCTTATTTGGCGGTCTTTGATGAGCCGTTCAGACACAGAAGAATATTTGCCTGAAGTGGTTACCTGCCTCTTCACGCGTGTTTCCCTTGTTATATATTATAAAGAGCCTTTATTTCAGGGAACAACCACAAATTCTTTCTCAGAACATCTAAACAATTTTTTATGATAACTGACTAGCAAAAGTTCCTGTGAAGCAATTTATAATATCTAGATGCCCTGAAGAACCGAGAGGTGCAGAAAAGATAGGAAAAATTCACTATCATTTAGGAAAAGAATACACAGTCGTGGAAATCAGGACAAAATGGATCGTGATAGAAAAGAGTAGACCACATCAAGGAAATAAGGGAAGTGTTAGTAACACACCATGCAGAACAGTAGTGTGTCGCGAGCATCCCAGCTTCAGTAGGTTATTAACACGTGGAGGTTTTTGAGTCGAAGGATTAGCTTGATCTGAATGTGCTTTTGTGGTTCTTATTGGATTCATGGGAGGCTTGATGCCAGGATCAGTGTTTCCTTACCATTGATACACCGGTTCCATGCAAAGCTGAGTGGAGATTACTCTTCTCCCCATCATGAACCTCTGCACAACCATTGAACCACTGCTCCCAAATGATGTTTCTCCTCTGTGCTGTAGAGCTGTGGTTAGTATGAGGTCCAGACAAGAGGGCAGAGGACAACATGGGTTCCAATATAAAACCGTGTTAGTTGTGTTGCATCATTGCTCTCTGATTTGAGGGAAATGATAGGCAGTTTGTCATTGGCATTGTGTTAATGGCACCATGCGAATACTGCTTTTTGCTTGATTAAGCTTTGTTTACAAGGCTTGAGAGAATTCATCTTAAAAAAAAAAACAAAAAACAAAGGTGTGTAGTCTGGTCAGTGGTGAAGCCTGGAAATGATCCTTTTAAATTTCCCATATCCAAGGGAGATGTGTAGAAGCCTCTGTGATTCCAGTTTTTACCATTGAATTTTAGAAGTTAGGTGTCCTAAGGCAAGTGATTGTCTCGACCCAAGGCAAATTGTTTCCACTTGGCCTACTTGTGCCAGAATCATAGACGAATATCTCCAAACAGACACCATGATCCATCCTATGCATTTAATGTATGTATTTACGTTTTGCTCTTCACTCCTGGGTGATAATTAAACCGTTATTGCTAAAATAGTCATAGAAGGCAAGCTAGACAATGATTTGCTATAACCCAGGATCCCTATTCTCTCAAAGGTGGTGAGCAGAGCACCCCATCGACATTTCACCTCACCAAAGGTTCGTGTTGGTCATGCATTGAGTGAGTCCGTCTTGAGTCTTTTGCTTTCCACTCACATAACTCCTCTGCAGTTTTCATGTAACGTATATGCCAGTACACCACATGCCGTGGAGCAACCAACAGTACTGTAAAGAAAGAACAGAAGCAGCATTAAACCCTTTAGTAACCGTATTAGGTTTACCTCAACTTGAAACGTGAAAAGGTAGACTTGGCTGAGGTTGCCTACCACTATTGAACCTGTGATTACCCAAGTGACTTGCATCTCTGCAGAAAGCATTTGGCGTAAGTCCAGTATTCTGCTTCTGCCAATGTTAAGAAAATTTGAAGAAAAAAAAAAATGCGACATTAGAAACAATACATTGTAGGGGACGATTACACATGGAGTGTGTGAGAAATCGCACAAAAATAAATACAACACTAAAAGCCCTGCAAACTTTATTTTTTTGTGAGAGAATCCTCCTGGGAAAGAATGTAATTGGTGGCAGAATCACTTGCACCCGTTTCTCATTTTTGTTGAAGGTTTCACCCGCACGAAAAGTTGCACACAACTGACAGTCTTGGCAAATTTACAAAGATGTTGAGTTGTCCTCTTTGGCTATCTCATCTGCTGTAATTTTAAACATCCCCAATATTAATTCATCTGAAGCTGTCAGCCTCTCCATTTCTCACTTAAGATGCCTACACTAACATTTACTCTCTTGCATGGTGATTGAAACATAATTCGATTGTTCTGTATTCTATGGCCTCGAGACGGTCTGTGTATTAGTAGGTGTCTTTGTTTGGTACATGCATTTGGGTTTTCTTGTTTTCTGGCACTGGAGGGGTGGCATGTCTGCCTCTCTTGTATCCTGCTATTTGGGCATGTTGATCACTCGCTGGGGTTTAATTGTGTGCATGCATGGAGCACGTCCTTTGATAGGTCCTAAGATGACATTGATCAGCACCAATCTTTTCACTTAAATTATACCTGATGATTATCCGTGCCATTGTGTATCCTGCCCTTTTTCACTGGTCAGAGGCCCTGCTTCCGAGAATTCTTGGTGGAGCCTCTGATGTTTGTCAATTAATCCTTTTTGTCTTTCACTCTAGAAGCATTTTCCTTTTTTGTATTTAAACTGAAAGCCACAGTTTTTTCCTTTGTTGTGGGTCTCCCGCAACAGTGACGCAGAGGTTGTGTTTTGTTTTGTGTTCCATGGCGCCAGTGATTACGCCGTTAAGTCCCTGTTTAAGCAGGGGGCTGTTTGCGACACGGTTGCAAGCCGGACATGCCAGGCGGCTAGTGTGCTATTTCCTGTCTACAGTAATAACAGGAGTACAGGTCCAACATTGCGTGTGAAGGCTGTAACCCATGGACATTCTTCAGATGTGTAGCGGCTTCAGGCGAAAGTATAGCGCTCCCTATCGGACATTGTCAGCAATGTTTTTTCTGTTTTTGTGTTCTGTGAATTTTAATATTGGCCACCCTTCGGTACACAGGCAGTAAGCACAGAGCGGCTGGAGGGGACTGAAGTATTTTATCATGTTCTCAACTGCCCCATGCTTTTTCGTGAAGAACCCAAATTCAAGCTCAAGCTATGTGCCAACTCCAAGGATATGGATTCCCCAAAATCCAAACGTGCATGTGATCTACACCTGACCGATCCAGTTGGTAGCAGCTGTATTGTCCTTGGCCAGTTCTTTTGTTTGGCCAGAGACGGTTAAAGCTTAGTGTGCATATAATGGTCGATCTGACTCTACCATTTTTAAAGCAGAAATCTGGTGCAGTGGCCGGATCCATTGGCCTTCAATGAGAGGAGCTGCAGGGCTTAATCCCCAACACTTCATATGATATATTAAACTTGGATGTCACTCTCTTACATGAGTCAAACCTCTAGAGATGGTTGGAGGCTACTAGAGAATCCTGTTTGAGCATCTTTCAGTGTAGTTGTCATGTGTGTCTTTAAACTGTGATCTCAATTTTATAGGTCCCTTTTCAAAGGTAGATCCATTTGCAGTTCTTGTAGGAAAATATATAGCCCCTTCCTGCTTCTGAACTGCAAATTTTTAACCAACGGGGATAACGATATGATCACGGGAGAGGAAAACTATTGGACACATTGTAATCCTAGGACGCTGCAGTGGATTGGCGCGGAGCAGTATCCCGCTCTGAAATTTGAGGCTGAAGTTGCAGCTTTTACTGACTTGTACCAACAGATTTCTGGATTTGTTCTCGAAGTACCTGCTAAACTTCCATCGCTTCCTGTGAGGGGCAGTTTTTAACTTGTTTTTCTTGCTAGCTAGGGCACTTTTGGTGGCATGTTTGTGCCTTGAGGCCCCTAATGTAACAGTGCACAGTTTGTTCTGTTGCGGTTACAGTCCTAATAGTGAATACATGGCTTTGCTTCACAGCTAAAAGGTTTGAACATTAACTTTAAGGTTTGTGATGGGATCCATTCACTGCTAAACTCGGTGCTGCCCAGACCAAACTCTAGGATGAGCGAGATTCTGAACATCTGCCAATATCCCAGTATGTGGCTTTGCTGATCAAAATGTCTTCATGCACTAAATATGAATGTTAAGATGGAGTAGTGTTGCAGGCGGTCTTTACCTTCTCCCCCATCTGGGACGATCTATTCCACTCCTCCCAAGCGGTGATCTTTTCGTTGGTGAACTCTGCTGTGCTGGACCTGAGCCTTCTGTCGTGTCGGCTGGGGAAACTGCAAGGCATGAGGTTCATGCTAGAAACACTATTCGCTCTTCTCTTGGAAATACTACTCCCTCTCTAGGAAAACATTGCACTCAATACCATTGGTGAATACTTTAAATCACGAAACTCACAACTTAATGCAGCACAGAAAAAGGTTTTACTATCAATACAATATATAATACTGAGCTTACAAGCAAAAAAGTAAAAGCATTGCTGGGCGTGGGAGAAGTCCAGTTACATCCCTAAAACATTTAAAGTATATAGTCTAGTAATATAGCTAAATATGTTCTTTGATTTATAACTTGTAGAAACTTCAGATACTTCAGTGTCTGGCACAGTAACCATGGATTGTATTTATTCGCTGCTGCTAATCGCATGCATGCCCTTAAACCACGTGTACTTCTGCTACCTCAGCTACCCTTCTCTGGAAACCGCCTGCTACCTCCAAGCCCAGAGCAGTTCTTTTCCCTGTGTCCCTTTTTTTTTCTTCCTGATTTTTATTTTTTATTTTTAGAGTGGCTTCATGGACTTGTCAGCTCCATCTTAAGAAGAAGATGCTAGTAGGTTCCTGGTTTCTCTCTGTGATCAAGGCTTACTGGGAGTTTAGAAAGTGGGTTTAAAACTGAACAAGAATTTGAGTCAGAGGTGTCTACATACAGAGGACTGTACCAAGAGAATCACAACAGTGAAAGGGTGACTTGGCGACCCATCAAACCACACTAGAGTGTATGTGTGGTCCCTGAGGGAACCGGAGCGCTGTCTCTGCTGGAAGAAAGATACAAGTATGATCTGGGTACAAACTCAAGCAGGGAGAATGATCCTCTTTAGTTGCCATCTCCAGTCAGTTGGCGTAGCTGTCCTATGCCATGGGGCAACTGAAGGCCCAAAGTCCTGCATGGAGTGCTCCCCGTGCAGCAATCCAAAGGATCCTTGCCATCTGACGGCATGTTCAACTCTGTCTCTAATCCCATCGGGGGATCATTAGCAGCTCTCCAGAATCCTTTGACTTCTTCGCAACCACAGTACGGTGGCTCTGGATTGAGTTCTGCATATGCATAGCAAGGCCAGTGTCCCAGGTGACCGAGGGGTGAATAGCTAAAAGTTGTTCACTACAAAGGAGTCCGTGCTCCGTAACTGCATCTCTGGTTGAAGACAAATGCTGACCTGATTTTCTGCTGATGCACAATTCCAGCTACACTAGTTCAAAGTAACGGAGGCAGTCATCCGCAGACTCCTGGCACATGCTCAGGCCTTGTGCTGAAACCTCAAGGTTTTTAAGGTCACATTGTGCCCTGAAACCATGCCCATAAGGGAGCTGACAAAGCCCCCCTGCTCTAGGTTTGATTGAGAACGTCTCAGAATAACCTCCGTAATGACCACCAGCTACGCAGGCAGCCATTTTGCCAAATCTGAAAATTTCAAAACCCATGCCATGCACAGGCTATCTAATGAGAAAAATAGGGAAGGAACCTTCTCTCCATCCGAGAGTGAGCATTCCTCTCGCATGAAATATGGACCCCATGAGAGGCATGGGTGGTTCTGAATATAGGACACTGGGAAGGGTCCCATGAGGGAAAGAGTGTTTGTGGGGTAAGGCAGATTACTTCTTGTTTTCAGGGCGTTTAAATATCTTAATAAACCAAAAAGACAAACTAAATGGGCAGTGGACCTATAGCACTGTCACAGCACCCTCACCGTTGATCACCCATAGTCTGTTTTCTTATTGGACAATATCTTTCTGTGCACTTCTCTGTATGCACCTTCTGCCCAAAGATGCCTCCCTCACTATGCAGATATGATACACCAAAGAACAGAACAAAGCTGCACCGCATGAGACAGTGTCTTTACTATGACCAATTGAGATCTGTTTTACAAGTACATCACCAGAACAGTGGCTACCTTTGTGACATCAAACAGATATTGCTCTTTGGTTCCTATTTGACTGGAAAGTTTATTAACTGTTGGATGCCTAGAAACTGACGTATCACATTATTTTTGCCCTGACTAAGTCCAAGGTTTCACTGGACGAAACGCGTTGGCTGGTGTTAACAATATCGAATAAGACCACAATAAAGGAAGAAAACACAATTGGATCGTGCCATGTTTTGTGATTCCTAAATTGTGAAATATTTAATTGTAACACAGCGTCTTTGTGTCATCTGGTGCAGCTTTGTTCTTTGCTTTGGTGTATCTTAATAAACTAAGAACCTTGATTGAAAAGAGACGAGAAGGTAATGTGATTTGGGTTACTTTTTGCAGAGAGGTGCCATTGATTGATCACCTATGTCCAGAGCGTCCAACGTAAGTGTTTGAGCTTTATCCAGTTTTACTATATGTAAATGTGTCATGGGTGCAGCTCTGCCGGACCTCTATTGGACATTCCTCACCTAATGGAGTCTGATCCTCCCTTGCATTCAAGTGCATTCTGTGCTTTGTTTCAGCAGTGTACTTAACAGTTTGTGCTGTGGAAAACATTCATAAGTACAGTGAATCATCGCAATAAATTTGTAGATGCATTGAACACAGAGCAACTTTTTGCACTGCGGCAGGCTTTTCTTTAATGTTTAAGTCACAACTCAAAAGCCAGACTGTTGAATGTGCCAAAGCTTGTTTTTCAAAGCTATGTCATCCAAAAAATGGAGCAACAGAGTGATAATAGCCAGGCCGCCCTCCACTCACTAATCCATCTGGACCCTGTAACGTGCAAAAGAGAACTTTTCTGAGCTAAAATGAGTTGTGGCTCACTTTTTACTATACATACTTTAATTTCCACAGTGCCCACACTCAGATTAAAAAGAACGGCATGTTTAGACCATCTTAATTGGAACGGCCGACATGTTCCGTTACCTTGCAAGTTTTTGGCAATTTCATCAGGGCTCGGGGGTGCATCTCCACCTCACTGATGCTTCTAAAACGATCTGTGGTGGTTGACAAACAACATAAAAGATTGTGCCAGAGACCTAAAACACACATGAATTAATGTTCTGGGTCGACATTACCACACTGTTTTAAGTTGCTAAAAACCGGTTTTTGTCCCCTTTCTGAGCGAGTTGCTGGTAGAAGTCCACTGGGCAACCACTTGGTAATTATGGCACAAACTATACTCACTTTTTAAAAACAGTGTGGTAATGTCGACACAGAACATTAATTCATGTGTGTTTTATGTCTCTGGCACAATCTTTCTTTTATGTTGTTTGTCAACCACCACAGATCGTTTTAGAAGCATCAGTGAGGTGGAGATGCATCCCTGAGCCCTGATGAAATTGCCCAAAACTTGCAAGGTAACGGAACATGTCGGCCGTTCCAATTAAGATGGTCTAAACATGCCGTTCTTTTTAATCTGAGTGTGGGCACTGTGGAAATTAAAGTATGTATAGTAAAAAGTGAAAAGTTCTCTTTTGTATGTTACAGGGTCCAGATGGATGATGAGGGGGTGGGGGGGGTTAGGTATGATGAGATGACCAAACGGGGCTAAGAAACCTGTCCACAGCGCTCCCGCTGTCTCAACAGACACGGTTCTATCTATCCTTCCATCGATCTATCATCTATCTCGCCTTCCATCTATCATCTCTCTCTCTCTCTCTCTATCATCTATTCTATCTTCATCTCCAACCTCCCCTCCCCCAGCGGGTCAAAATAACATTTGCCAATAAGAGTACGACGTAGTTACCAAAACCTCATGTTTTGAGAAGTTGGCTCCTTACAATAATCAATTTTGTTAATCGAGAATACAAACTAATGGATCGTCTCGTCGTGAGCAACATAGCTTGTTTCATACCCAATGCATTTTTTTTTAGCTCTTAGTAGCAAAGCAATTCTGTTGAAATAAACAAATTGAACACCTTGCACTTAGTAGTGAGACAACATATGGCACCCTCGCGGCTTGGCTGCAATGTTGGTTCAGGTCAGTGTGTGGGACGTGGTGCATTGGTATTGTCGAATGAAAACACACTGGCTGGGAACATCTCTTTAAACTGCGCCTTCTTCAAACGTTAGGTTCTTTTTTACTGTTTTTCTGTTTCCCGAGAGTGGTTCTGCACTTCCAAAGTGGCGCCACCACATCACCTTCCACCACAGAAGTGTTCTGACTCGTACCCTGCGCAGTCGCCAGACGTTTCTTTGCACCTGTGTAATGCACTGACATCTAGACTTTTTGGGGGGGAGGGGTGGGGTGTTATTTTTACAAAAACTCCGCTATCCGAAACAATAGTTCACAAACAACCCTAACACGGACACTTATGCGGCAAACATTACCGGGTGGTTAGGCAGGGTCGTGCTGCCAGCAAGACGACCACGGTAGAGTATCGTCTGTCTTTGGCTGTTCAGTAAAGTGGATATGCCCCTGCTCCCTACAAATCACTTTGTACGGGGCAGAGTCCGAAAGTGAACTGCCACATTTTACCCAGCTGGGACCCGGGTGTGCGTCTCTGTGCTTTGTTCACTCTCCCGGAGTGCGGCGGTTCAGGCCCTCAATGCCCCTTTGTGCAAGTGATGTCAGTCTGTCCCGCCCTCCCCTCCCCCGTCCATTTCTAGTTTATAACCAGGAAAGTCGCTGGGCCTCCGTGCGCGCGCAGAGTGGAAGGCACACCTGGGCTGTGTTTAAATGGGTCTCTGTGGGCCCCGTCAGCAGCTGAGCGAGACTTATAAAAACACGAAACCGAGGAGGGAATAAACAAAGACGGCCTGACGGCTGCTGGAGGTCCCGAAGGGTCGATAATAACCAGGGCTCGAGTCGGGGTACCACGCGGGTGGACGGCGTCCCCCCACTTATTTTACCGGGAGCTCGATAACTGGAGCAAATGGAGCCACACATTCACTCTTTGGCCTCTCTGGGGCGAGATCAGAGCTCATTCAGAACGCTGCTCGCGCGCTGGCTTCTCTGATGCAATCGCATCTAAGGGTTGAGCGAGGGGAGGCAATGAGTCTGATGGTGCAAGCCACCTTTCGTGACGTCACTTCCTGTGGTGACGTCAGCGTCCCCCCACTTCTTTTTTTAGGACTTGTGCCCTGATAATAACATTGGAATTGGTGACTGCATCTTACACTGTGGCGATAACAATTTCGAAGCTTGCAGAGACTCCTGGCTGTGGGCTGAGCTATGGCGTCACGCCCGCCACCCCCCCCCCCCGCAGCTGGTACGCTCTATTCATGGCGTATGTCCCTGTCCTCAAAGGATCTCCCCGAGCCCCTCAGACGCACCGTGTCATCTGGACCTCCACAGGTCCTTTGCGGGTCTTTACTGAAGGTGTAAATCATGTGCCTTTTGTTTAGGGACCTCTCCTATCCCTCAAGAGGAAACCCAGCCACGTCTTTGAGGTAAAATCTTTCATTGGAAATCTCTGCACTGCTCTGTATTGTGCTTATCCCCCCGCCGGGTTGGGTTCAGTGGAATGAAAGCAAGTATTGCCCCCTTATTAAGTTTGTGTGAAAATTTGCATTACAGACGTGATTCCCCAGGCGACAGGAAGTCTCCCGAAGCACTTGCCATGTAATGTCTGTCTCTCCATCTGGGATGGACTTGTGCACTTGTTGGTCATGGTGACATTACCTTTTGACCCACTCTGCACCCATCACATCTTTTGCCATCTTAGGTCTCTGATGCTCCACATCAAACTGCAGCTCTCCAGGCTTGTGCTGGTAGGCTAGTCCATCTGTAGTGCCCAGCACCGTTCAGGTTGGATGCTATGCGTAATATGTATCCTAAATTGATGCATCAGGCCTCTGCTAAGAAGCAGGAAAGGGGGCAGTGGTTACCACTGTTTTTTAATCCATAGCATGCCTGATCATGGTGTGAGGAAAAGGACGCAACCACAACTGCAGGATTGAAGCATACAGGTTGCAAAAAGATGGTCTGATGAAAATATTGTTCTGATGGCTTGCATGCAGAATATTATCCTAAACAGTCACCCTGGGACCAGGTTCACCCATATCATAATGCATATTTAAAGACCTGTTTACTCAGAGGCACTGACCAGAGGCAAACATTTTAGGGTGCTTCGTTCATTTTAAAATTTTAAGCGCAGCCATTGCGTTTTTTCTCGAAGTGCAAATTGGGAGGCTCCGAGATCATAACTCATACTTTGATTGCCTTGAAGGCTTATGATAGACATTGGAGTTCTCTATTTAGACAGTCTCAAATTTTGTTTTTTTAAATTAAGATGAAAAAGAACAAACCCACCTTGGTTAACCTGTTTGAAATGTTGCTTTTTGAAGGCCACAACGGGCACAATGAAGAATTATACTGCAAGGCTAAAAACCTAGGCTTCTTGATCCATTGGTCAAAGTTTAATTTTGTAAAGGAAAATGTAAGGACACAAGTGAATTCCTTATGATTGAAGTGCCAATGCCACTGATCAGTTCATAAGCAAAAGAAACAAATGATGGACCGAATGCTGAACAATGCAAACATTCACCCCCAGTCACAAAGATCTGGGTTTAATCCATCGTTCCTTTGTTCACTACACCACCCCAGCCATATGCAAATCAGTCTTGACCCTGTTTCTCATGGGAACAGTCCAGCCCGAACTGCCAAGCCAGATCCTCCTTGGACCAGAAACCAGCATCCTGGGACTGGTTTCGGGGCTTACAGCCATTTGCTTTCTGATGGCTTGATGCAACTCCTTGCTATCAAGCCCCCACAGGCACTTTTAGATTAAACGGTTAAGGTGTTTTGCTGCAGATTGTGTCATTATGAAGAAGCTGTGTGTTAAATGCCATTTGGAAGAACCAGCTTTGAGGAAAAGTTGTCCTAGTATTTTTTAGCTTTAGCCTAGGCAGCACTTGTGCGGTCTTTTCGAGACCTGTTGTATCTACTTTGTGGGCTTACAGCCTGCCCATTGCTTTTCATTTGTTTCTTTCAGTGTCCTTTAAAAATCCTTGCTTCCAAGTGGTTAATCTTTTCTATTTGTCCCTTCCGTTCAGTTGTTCACTCACACGGAGCAGTGCCTGACTACTTGTAGCCTTCCAATTGTCCCATTTTTTGCAACTGTAAAAGGGACTACTTTTTCCTTTGTCTAAGAGCACCGCACATGAGTGTTCAATGTTATCAGTTGCTGAGCTCTGTCGTCAGGCAGCTGTCTGTTTCTCAATTTTCAGCTTCTAAAAATGAAAACGTTCTGAGGTGGATTGGTTTCCAAAGTTTTTGTACTTGCACGAGTAATGGCATTTACAATTGCGTGCAGGCTGCCTCGCTGTATCAGCGAGTAGTAGAAGACACAGAAAAGGGACAAGTGCTTGCAACCAAGTCCATAGTGCTGAAAACGAACAACCTGTGACCTTTTTGTAGTTTCGTTCATAGGTTCGGAGTTGCAAGAAAAGGCACTTATATGCCCTGGCAAACTTTCTACAGAGCAGGGTTAGGAAACCGAGACCCATGCAGCCGCCCTTCGCAGGTACTAAGCTTCTCCCCAAGTGAAATACCGCCAGGCACTTAGAAATTATATTTCAATGGGCGTAACGGTTTATGTGCAACTCCTCGCCTGTGCTCATCTGAAGTACTTTGTATTTCACTTTTAATGATTAATGGTATTTATTTAGAGTAAACCTTCTGTCCATACAAAGGTGAAATATAGCAGGGGGCGTGGCTTAGCCGGCTGCAAGATGGCCGCACTCTGAGTGGGCTCTGCCGGCCAAGCCGATAATCCGCCAGTCATCCTGCAGACTCATCCTCCACTGCTGCTCGACACCATGCCATCTCTACTCACCTTGCCTTGGGGCACGGTTTGATTCAACTTCTGCCCTCCTGCGACGCCGCTGAGCCGGGTTCTGCTGCCGCGTGGATTCCAGGGCCTGGGCCCCGCGGCCGGCGCAGCCTGGTCTTCCTGGAGCTGGTTGTCGGCGGCCTCCTGGTACCGGATCTTCGCCCTGCACTCCGCCTTCATCTCTCCTCCATCGGAGCCGGTAAGTGCCGCTGGTACGGGGGCGTCCTGTGGCGGGGTTGGGAGCGCGTGAGCCGTACCGTCCGGCCCCGGCCTTCTCACTCCGTGGGCGCCACTCTTCAGCTACTGGCGCTTGCTGCTAAGGCCTTCCTCTACCGGGCCTGGCGACGCGCTCCCCGCGACTCCCTCTACTTGCTGCCCCCTCCTGCCGCGGCCCCCGGCTCCCCGAGGCGCTCTGCTGCGGCTGCTGTGTCGGCCTTTGCTCTCTGCTGACCCCGGCTCCTCTGCTACCTGCTTGCTGCATCCGCCCAGGGGTTGACTTCCTGCGGCCTCCTCCTCACCTGGCGTCCGGCCTTGGATTTCTCGCCTGCCCCACGGCCCACTCGTCTGCTGGCGCCAGCTGCTGCGCCTGACGCCCGTCTTGCCCCTCCTGCCGGGCTCGGGGCCAGCCGGAGACAGTCCTCGTGGGCACCCCAGCCTCTGCTGCCCGGACACTATCTTGGAGGCAGCCCACCCCTCCTGTTCTGGACTTGCGGTGGCCCACTGGGGGCTTGTCGACAGTCTACCTCCCGCTGGACCTGGTTGGCGCCGCTGCTTTGGGCCGGTGGCACTTGAGCTACGCCGCGGGATCATACCCGCCACCACTACTGGCGGAGCTTCCAAGCGCTATTCCCTCCCGTTGCTTGGGCCCCGCGCTGGGGTAGCACGCTCTGAGTATTCCACGCCACTGCCCGCCCCTCGACTTCGCCATCCTCTGTGACACCTGCGGCTGGGCTGGCACCGCTGCGCCCACTTCTCATCAGGCGGCTTCACACTTCACCAAATTCTCTCGCCACCTCGCCAGTCCAGTGGATCCACCACGCACCAGGCCTTACCACCCTGCCTCTAGACCCGTGGGCCCGTCATTCGCCTGCCTCAGCCCGACAGCACTAGTGGTTTTGCTTGCGGCTCCCCCACTACCCCTGTATCTGGCCTGGCCGCTGACTGCCCACTGTGTACCTGCATCACTGCCTGCGGGCCCTGAGCTCCCGCTCCATCCTTTTGCACCGCGGTGCTGTTCGGCCGCCCCTGGGTGCTATCGTCTTCTCCCCTCGCCGCAGCCTCCCCTCTGCTGCTTGGCCGTGCCTTCCACCTGACTGACCGGCCATGGGGAGAACCGACCCTAAAGAACCTAAGATCGCCTTCGATCACTGCCGTCTGACGCGTCAGGAGGGCGCGGTCACCGATGGGGGGTGACCCCGTTGCCTTAACAGATACGGCCCCAACACGTGAGGATGATCTTAAGGCTATCATGTTGGACATCAAATCCACAGTCACGGGCATAGCGGCCCAGCTTGATCAGTTGTCAGCTCGTCTGGACACAGTCAAGGCCCGCGTTGACTCCCACGACGCACGCCTTCTACATATTGAAACCAGGGTCTCTGACGCTGAGGATGCCGCCACTCAAGATCGCCAGAAACTGCTACAGATGGACAAGGTACTTGAACTCATTCGGAACAAAAATTATTGCCAAAATCCTGAATTTCAGGGATCGCAACGCCATACTTCGGGCGGCCAGGGAGAAGGGCGAAATTCGTCATCAGGGCAACTCCCTGTCGTTCTACCCCGACTACACTACCGTGGTCCAGGCGGCTCGCCGTGAGTTCCTCCCGGCGAAACGGATCCTTAAAAAATGAGGTCTCTTACTCATTGGCATATCTCGCTAAACTGCGCGTCAGGCAGGGCTCCAAGACGCTCATTTTCCCGGATCCCAAGGAAGCCCTGGCCTTTGCAAAGAAGTTAGACAGGTCGCATCGATCCTCGCCTGCCAACTCTCAGGCCGCCGCTGATGACCACCTCAGTGATGACTGAACTGCTGTGAACTCTTGCTATACTGCTGATTGCACTTCATGTTGCTAAGGCTCTTGTTCAGAGTTAGTCCTCTTTGTTACTATTGCCTCCAAGGGCATTTCATTCCATACCTATGTCCGGGCTTGGTGTCCTTTACTTCCCGCTGTCTTTTTCTTGTCTGCTATGACTTACGGCTTGGCCACCCTGTCTCATCGGCAGGGGTGTATGCTGAGCGACGCCATGCCTCCACGGGATAATTCCCTTTACGGACATAGACTTTTCCTTTCCCAGTTGTGGGTTCCTGGGGTGGGAATGGGTGGTAACTCAGCCTGATTGGGGGGTTGGAGTGGGGGGGGGGGTGGGGTTCTCTGGGTTCGTTTGATTTGGGGGCTGGTACGGGTGGCAGGGTTGGGGGTTCCTGGGGTTTGTTGCCTTCCTCTGAGGCCATATTGTTTTTGGCACAGGTTTATTCACCTGGTCTCTTCATGACACGTCACTCCATCTGTACAAGTTTTTCCTCTGCACCCCTCGGGTTCGACGCCATGTTTCCTCAATGCACCTCTGTTGTCCAAACTCCTACTGGGGGTTTGTGCTGTTGGAATTGGCGCCTCCCTAATGAGGCTTTGGTTGTAATTTGGACTATGTTATCTTATTGCGTTTCCAAGGTTACTGCACTGCTCTTCTTCCTCCACTATTCACGGCACCGCTCCATGCATCTGCACGAAGTTTCTACCTCCCTCACCACTTTCCTTGACACTACTTCCCTTGACACGGCACCATGACACACTACCCTCTGGACCTGGAACGTCCGTGGCCTTAACGACCACCGTAAGGCGCGCCTGGTCCATGCCCACCTCACTTGGCACAAGGTGGACATTTGTTTTCTACAGGAGACCCACCTGTTACCTGCTACCTCCTCCAGACTTCTTTCCGGACACTGGGGTGAAATTCACTCCTTCTATTCTAATTATTCTCGGGGGTGACCATTCTGGTACGCAAGGGGCTCCCGTGGCAGACCTCCCAGGTGGTTTTTGACCCCGGGGGGCGTTTTGTGATCCTTCATGGCACCCTGCAGGCCCAGCCCTTGACACTCGCTGCTCTGTATGGTCCCAACAGCGTCGACCCGGACTTCTTCGCGCAAGTCTGGCATCCTATTTTGGCCCTCGGCCCTGCTGCGCTCCTCAGGGGGGGTGACTTTAATGTAACACTGTCCACCACTCTGGATCGGTCCGGCCCCCACGCCTCCCACCCGCGGCTACACTCCTTCGCTCCCTTCTCACTGATAACTCCCTATACGACGCGTGGCGCCACATTCGCCCCGATACGCGCGAGGGCACTTGCGTCACTGGCTCCCGCGGCTGTTGGTCCCGCCTGGACTTTTGGATCACCACCCCGGACGCCCTTGCATGGCTCACCTCCGTTGACCACATGGCGCGCACCCTTTCAGATCATGCTCCTGTTCGCCTATGCCTCCCTCACTCCCACAGAACCACTGAAAAATATGACTAACCCCTTTGATACAAAAAGCCTCTGTGCATCACTTAGATTCTAACTAAAACTTGCTCCAACTTTTTCAGGGAACTTATGTTGGAAAATATTTGGCTCCATTTCTAGGTCTCGTCTGAGCCAGCGCATGCGCTGCTCTGGCGAGAGTTTTAGTAAGCGGGTTTTGGAAGTGCAAACAGCAGTTTGCTGGCGACCAGCTTGCGTTCACGCGAGCGTGCGCCATATGGCTTCCCTCGCCATATGGCTTCCCTCGCCATCTGGCTTCCCTCGCGATTACTTTCGCGGCCGTGTCAGTTTCACGGCCACGCGGCCATTGCTTGTTTCTTTTTGCGTGCGCGCACACAACTCGCGGCCGCACGTCTTGCTTGTTCATTTTAGGCTCACCACTTCTGTTTCCCAAACTTTGAGTCTGCTACCTTCGAAAACTGCTTTTTATCACGCCTCTCACCAACCAGCGCGTGGCCTGCGGCTGACGAGTCCCCTTCCTTAACGCAGAGCACATCTGCCGCCTCCCCAGGCACACATGGCGGCAGCTGTGAAGCCCGACGTGAACCGCGAACACCTCCCCCACGCCTCTGAAGAATGCCAGGCCCGCTCTCGGTATCCAAATACCGGACTCCCTCTTGGCAGCCCGCAGAGGCGCTGGGACGCCTCCAAGGTTCACATTCAAGTCAGTGTGTAATAGCAGATAACATGGGTAGTGCGCTGCCAACACCGACCACTTCCTTGGCCCGGGGGACTGGCAGCTGAGAGTGATGAAGGCTGCACTTTGTAAAGAGGATTCGCATTGATACGACGTGACCTGGAGTTTTACGCCCCATAGCCCTCAAAAGGTACAAATCCCTATTGCTACTTTTTAAAAATAATCACATTTTCTAGCAAGTTTGTGACTTTCTGTTAAGTTTTTCTGTATGCCTATTAGATCAGGTGAAATAAACACCCCTTTAACGTAAATGGGCTGATTTATCATGCCTATGCGTGTCTATGTACAAACTATATTTAACTTTATATCTCACACTTGTTACCTCAATTTAAAATATTTAAAGTAGGTCCAGAAGAGCCGAATCTATTCCAGATTTTTATGACAACCACCGAGAATGATCTCTATTTGGAAGGTTGCACGGTGGCGCCAAGTTCCCTGATGCCGCCCATTCAGGTTAGAGGCAAGGTGTAGTTGGAGAAGTGCCAGCAGCCGAGGAACCCCGGATTTCACGGGATGCAAAGTAAATACGCCAGCAGTAGTGCTGGAACCGCTGTTACCCAACATGGCCCTGGGGGAGCTGTGGCTGGTTAAAGAGAAACCACAGAAGCCTAGTTTTCACCAAAGCTAGCAGGTGCCTCCTCTCAACCATCGGAGGCAGGAAGTCCTGCAGCCATTGTCCCTCCGGGAGCCATTCACCCCACTGCGGCCCTGCACAGCAGCTCTGCAGGATTTGTGTTCCAATTAACTATATGGATCGGGGAAAGGACAGGGAGGAAGGAAAAAAAAAAGACATTTTAAACCTTAGGTGACCGCTTCAACATCCACTGAGAGGGAAGACGTGGAGAACCTATTTGAGGGACTGTAATTGTCTGGAAGGGAGTAGACCATGTACACTCGGCTGAGTGAAAAAATAGTTGGTGCAACTGTGCATAACACCGAGGAGATGGAAACGGAAGTATGATGTTAAGTGCACACTGGGGTCTAGAGGACAGGGTCAAGGTGCTGGGTGGGTATAACGTGTAGATGAAGTACAGGAGGTGTAGTCTTCCAAGAAAAACGATGTGGCAGCTAATAATCCATCATGTAAAAGTGCATGCCGTTTGATACGGTCATGCTGGTAGCCTAATCAGTCTATAATGCAAAGCAGCCTTCCTGCCCCTGCCCAAGGAATTCTGGGGAGAAACAGATAGGGTTCTGCACACTGCATCCTCCATGCCACTCAAAGGTGAGCTCCGGCAAATGACAGGCTGCAGCCAGGTATTTAGGTTGAAGTCTGCATCTAAATGTAGGCATTAAGAGCTATTTAAAAATAAAGTGTTTTTGCCTTACCAAGCAAGATGAAACAAAGCAGTAGTACTACAAAGAAACCTATGTAACAAAATACACATTTTAAAGATCTCCTATATAGCACCATAACGAAGAAAATACTGCTATTTGAAACTGTATTAAATAATCAACACCCCCCCCCCCCCACGCAAAAGGGGGAAATGTCCAATGTTTGGTGGAAAAGAATCCAATTCAACTCCATTTTAATGGCCCCGTCCACTCTTTGTGCTCCACCACCCTTTACAGAAACTGTGCAGGTTTGGATTTCTATTACATTCAGAGAACCTTGTGTTGTCCAAAATAAGGCAGTAGTCAAAGCAATCAATCGATGACTTCTTTAGAAAATCCTTCTGCATCTCATCATTGATTACCAGGTAGTGTTAACGGGAGCTTTGGTGACGAAACACCTTAACTCTTGTAATATCTATAGTGGGCGCTAAAAAAAAAAAAAAACCACACCAACATGTCTCAAAAACTGCAAAATCTGACAGCTACATTATGCAAACATATGAATTAAACTGTAAAAGCTCCCCAGTGGCTCCTAGAGAGCACCAATACACTTTTAAAGTACCCTGTACAGTTCACAATGCCAACTGCCAACAAGCATTGGCGTAGCCAATAGGCCTCGCCTTTGGGACATTATAAGTGTTTAGCCATGCAACAGTTGATGTTGCACCAAGGATATTGTGCTGCAGAATTAAATACTTGTAAGGTCCCAAAGGCGAGACCTATTGGCTATGCCAATGCTTGTTGCAACTTCTTCTCAGGGTAAATAAACAACACGCATGCACAATATCGCACTTTTACTTTTTTCTGCTGATGCTGAACAATATTGGCAAAAAACAATGGCCAAACTAGTAGGTCTGCATTCACATTGGCTATACCAATGCTTGTTTTTCAGGTCACTATAACAAAAGTAAACATAGCATTGAGTGTAAAAATGAAAGACTACTTGTAAGGGGAGGGTATGATTATGCTGACCAAGACTCCCTGTATTTGCTGGTTTTTCAATCTGTCCCAGCAAATTTCTATGAATATACCGCATGTCCTGGTTTTCAAAGATGGAAGTTTTAAGCCAGAAAGGTGACGAGTCTTTGTGTGAAGCTGTGAGCAGCACTCATCAAGAAGTTGCATTTAATTTTCTAAATATTACACAGTCATTTATTTGTATCTTAGTGTGCAGTAGTTAAGTGTTTTCTGTGTTGGGCATTACTGTCAATTGTCGTTCTCCACTCCATTGGTACTGCAAAATTGTGTTCCCAATTCTTGGTGCTGGTCTTTGGTTTTCATAATCTGTTCACCCTAGTTACAGTAGGCACATTTAGGTTTCTTGTAAAGGTGACCATTACAATAGTGCGGAGTGTTGGTATGGGTGAGGGTTCTTGAAATGTACTTCCTGCTTAAAATATGTATATAGAGCATCTAATGTTGGGTAAAATGTTTGCCTTGGACTGTTGTTCATAGTGAGTTCATGAAGGTATTCTTCATTACAACATAGATCTATTCAGTAGTAATCCACATCTGACTTTAGCCAAAGAATCCATTCACACTGTGTGGCATTAACAGTTGGAGCTTCTGCATGTTTGGTGGAGTGCCTGCGGGTTGGTGGCTGGAGTTTTTTCACGTGTATCAATGCTTAGTCTCATACATTCCTAAGTCTGCCTTGTATATGCAAGAACACACTTACACCTTATCTTACCATCTCCCCACAGTGTCGGTGTCCTGATTGGGGCTCCAAAAGCCAACACCAGCCAACCACAAGTGGTGGAGGGTGGCGCTGTGCACTACTGCCCATGGAGTCGAAGCAGCAACAGCTGTACGCCCATCCCGTTCGACGCCGCAGGTAAGCGAAGATGCCTCCTTGTTCTGGGTGTTCTGGTTTGGGTGAAGGGAACAGCTGGCGGTGGGATGTGTACATTGCTTAAGTTGTAAAAATCACTAAATAATAATAAAATCCCTTTCTACAAGGGCCAAAATGTTTTCCTTGGAGCCAACCGCATGTGGTGTCATATGCTGGTGTTGGCATATATCAGGGCTGCCTAGTCTTGATTCTTCCTCATGCCTCTTCGTCCATCACCTTACCTTTCTTGCCTCAGTCTTCCTCTTGCAGGCATCTTTCGTCCCTGCTTTCCCTGTTTGGCATGGTTTTCCCTCCTCTTTATCTACTTCATTATCCTTTTTCTCCCTTCTTCCCTTCGCTGAATAAGTCTTTTTTTTTTTATTTTAAACTTTTTATTGAAAAGCTCAAAGGACAGTACAATAGTGTTGTGTTCCCACCTTAGGAATAGACGAAGACTGCAGCAGGTAGGTTTATAACTTTTATTGTGGGTACAAGAGAGCCACCGCTCCTCACTCCAACAGCTACCGGCTCCAACTGCCTGACCCAGAACCCCCATAAGAACCACAATGGGGTGGAACACACAGGGGTTCTAATCGGGAAGCAACAAGCACATATACATGCAATGGAGGCACTGGTGAGTGCAATACAACATTACCTCTTTTTTAATAAGAGAAACAAAAAGAAAAGAAACAAAAGGAAGAGCAAAGAAAACCATATAAACGCAAATAGAGCAAGCTACACAAATAAACTGCACATGTTACTACCTAAGCTTCCAAGGACGTTGCTTAACCCGGCTAGATCTCCTTGGAGCCAAACCAGGTAAAACCATGTGTTCATCGTGAACAGGAGAAGCATCAGTATTTCTCTTAAGACCATTTGCAAGGTCAAGCCTAACTGGAACAGTGTGAGTTTTGGCAACTTTAGCGGCATTCCACCAGTGACCACCACTCACTCTAACAGCACCCCCACACACTTTTTCAATGCACACTGGTTCTCCATAGGACGCACATCCTTTCTTGACAAAGTTAGGGTTTTTACCCGAACCATATCACCAGGGTGCAGATCAACGGTCATTGCAGACTTCTTAAGGTTATACCTATCAGCCATCTTCTTTTGTGCTACACCTACCCTGGATTCTAAAGCTGCATTATCCACCCAACAGGAGACTTTGTTGCGAACCGTTCTAAGGAGCCAAGCCGGATACAAAGAGGAGGTGGGAATTCTGCCTCGAAGTGACACACGGCGCCACTTTAGTGAGGGAATGAGGCGTGGTGCGGTAAAACCACAACATGGACCTGACCGCACTCTCCACATCAAATCCACTCTGTTTTGCCCATTTGATGCACTCCACCACCACTCTATTCATCCTCTCGACCAAACCATTGGTTTGAGGATGTCCAACAGAACTTCTAAGATGTTTAATACCAGACTCTTTCAAAAATACATCCATTTCCGCATTCACAAATTGCACTCCATTGTCTGATACAAGTGTTTCAGGAAATCCTTCCCGTATGAAAATTTCTTTCAGAAAAAGAATCGCACACTTGGCAGTGGGAGAGGCACAAAATCTAACCTCTGGCCACTTACTATGAAAGTCCATTAATACAAAAGCGAAACGTAAATTGAAAGGAAGGAAATTGAAAGGACCAACCAGATCTATTCCCACCTTAAGCCAAGGCTTTACTGGAAAAGGAATGGGTTGTAGAGGAGGGGTACACACTTTCAAACCTTTTTCTGCTCCACCACAAACTACACACTCCTTCACTCTCAGATCAACATCGTTGTCCATTGACGGCCACCAGTAGTGCTGCCTCACCCTCCTTTTCGTCATGGTGGCACCCAAGTGCCCATCATGTGCAGAATCAACCAGTCTGGAACGCACACCAAAAGGCGGGATGCACCTACCATCTCTCATCAACACCCCATCTTCTATGGACAACTCCTCTGCAATTTTACAAAAAGGCTGTATCTCAGAGGAGACACACCTCTCCTTCGGCCAACCATTCACAATGTATTCTTTGACTTTACCTAGAACAGAATCCTCCCCACAAGCTTTAGTCCATTCATGTTCACTGCACGTTTTAGTATCCACCGTATCAATAAACGCGATAAAACAATCCTCCTTATCTTCCTCCACATCCAGAGGCTCCTTCTCACTCAAGGGAAGTCTTGACAACAAATCAGCCCTGACATTTACTTTACCGGGAATATGTTTCACACTGAAATCATATTGCAACAACTTAGTTGTGAGACGCGCAATGCGGGGAGTGGCATACTTTAGACGCTCCCCTCCCAGAATGTAAACCAATGGCTTGTGATCCGTTTGAATAAGAAACTTCCTACCCCAAATGTACGTTCTAAACTTTTCACACGCCCAATAACACGCCAATAACTCCTTCTCAATAACTGAGTAATTCAACTCAGGGTCACGCAGTACTCTGGACGCATAGCTAATAGTCACTTCACTGAAACCAGATGATTGCGTCAGGACAGCGCCCAACCCATAATTGCTGGCATCAACTGTGATAGTGCAGAGCATGGTAGGATCATAAGCACAAAGAATCTTGGCACTGGTCATCTCTGACTTAATCAAATCAAAAGTCGTCTGACAATTGGCATCCCATTCAAACACAACGTTTCCCCTCAACATATTGGACAAAACTTTCATTTTGCTCGCGTAATCTGGTACAAAACGCGAATAGAATTCGCAAAGGCCCAGGAAAGAGCGCAGTTCATCTTTGTTTTTGGGAGAAGGACAATCGACGACAGCTTTTACCAAACCTGGCCTGGGACTAATGCCTTTCGCTGAAACCAAATGTCCCAAAAATTCAATTTCCCTTTTCCAAAACTCGCACTTACTCTTCTTCACCACAACACCCTTGTTCTCAAAAATCCCAAGTACCTTCCTCAAAGCAGCATCATGTTCATCTAAGTGCTTTGAAAAATAAGGACGTCATCTTGAAAGATAACTACTCCATTGACGTCTTGCAAAATGGACTGCATAATGCGCTGAAACACAGAAGCCGCCGAAGCAAGCCCGAACGGCATTCTACAAAACTGGAACGTGCCAAAGGGAGAGTTGAACGCAGTGTAATGGCGCGATTCATCATCTAGCTGTACCTGGTGATAGGCCGAAGCTAAGTCTATCTTGGAAAACCACTCAGCACCCCTTAGCTCTTCCAACAAATCACCAATCTTAGGAAGAGGGTGTGAATCAACCCATATCTCTTTGTTGAGACTCCTGAGGTCGATGCATAAACGCATATCGCCGCTCCGTTTTCTTGCGACAGCCAATGGACTCAACCATAAGCTAGACTCAACTGGTTCTATGACCCCACATTTTTGTAGTTTAGACAATTCATTCTTAAGATCTTCTCTAAGGCTGAAGGGAACAGACCTGACTTTATGCTTTACGGGCAAAGCATCCCTTTTCACTTTGATTTTGTGCCTAAAGCCCTCAATCCTACCAAGCGAATCAGAAAATACACTAGGAAATTCTTGTTCCAAACAGGCGAAATCAGAATTCTCCTTCACAACAAGAACTTGTTCCTTCGTTCCAGGTCTCAACACCATGCCAAATAATCCCTGATGGTACCAACCCAAAATATTGAGACCACGCACCGCCACATAAATTTTCCCATGAATCTTACGTCCTTTAAACTCCAACACGTCCTCAATGAAACCTTCTAAATCAATCTTCCGTCCTTCATATGACACTGGTGCCCTATCTGGAGGAAAGAGCGACCTATCACCCCAAGATTCTTTAAACAGTTCATAGGTAATCATTGTGATGCGTGCCCCAGAGTCCACAAGCAACTTCAAGCACACTTCCCCCACTAGTATGTCGACATAGGGATCAACACAGTCAGAAGGATCACCCGAAACCACCCCATCAGTGACCACAACAATCATATCTTGAAAAGTTTGCACCATATCATTCTCAGAAGCAGCGTCCTCTTGAGTGACACAATTAACTTTATCCGACTTGTTACCGAAGGACTGACACACCTTAGTTAGGTGACCTAGCTTGCCACACTTATAGCACTTCGAATTTTTCCCAGGACAAAACTTGTTATCTTTGGTGTGTGGTGAATACCCACACCTAAAGCAAATGTTGCTTTTCTTGAAGAATCCTTTTTCACTGGGTTTGTCCTTACGCCCACTGTTACCAGCGCTACCTGCAGACACGACAGCATTCACATTTTCCTTACACCCGCTGTTCACACTCAGCTCTTTTATAGAGAGTTGCGCTAATTCCACACTTTTAGCAACCTTTAACACCTCTTCAAGATTGGGATTCCCCATCGTGAGTAGCTTTTGCTGTATCGGTCTATCACAGCAATGTGAGATAAACTGATCCCTAACCAGCTGGTCACGGAATTCCCCAAAATCACACTCAGCACAAAGTTTGCAAAGAGCACTTACATACGAATCAACATTCTCATTTTGGAGTTGCGCGCGTTTAAAAATTTGTGCCTTAGAACAACCAGACTGGGTTGCACATCAAACTTAATACACAGTTTCTTGACGGCCTCTTGATATTCGTCAATAACCTCTCCCACCCCCAAAACCACGTCAGGTAAATGTTTGTAAACTTCCCTTCCTTCAAAGCCTAAGGAGTGAAGGAGGAGACATTTTTTCCGCTCGGCTCTAAAACGTGAGGCCCCAATTGCGCCCAAATAAGTCTCAAATGCGTCGAACCATTGCCTCGAACCATTGCCTCCAGTGGATATGTGGTGAGCCAGGACTTTCCAGAAAAGGGGGAGGAGGATTAACTGATTGCATGCTTGAAGAGATCAGTTTGACAACAAGCTAATATGGCGAAAAGAGAAAAACAAACTGTAAGCAAACCCAGTCAAATGTACATTAAGTCTTGTGACTTCTCCAAAGGAAAAAAAACGGAATTAAAACATACTCTGCTGGACCCAGTACAGCTGTGCACACACTGCTGGAATCTGTATTCTTGTGCACAAGCACTCGTGAAAGATGACCATCACCGAGAAATTACCAAAAAAACAGTTTCAAAATGTTACATACATGCTCCAAAAGACGTAGTTCAGACATCCGATGCAAGCTTAATCAGCACACGAGCAGAATGGACACCATGTGAAATGTAAGGGGAAGAGCACAATAAAGTATTGTTGAAAACTCCCACGCAGGCAATATGGAGGCACGCACTCTTCACGTTGCCGGATGGCTCACAGCACGCACGGGTGTCAATTACCGTGCAGACAGTGCATTCCGGATCGCCAACACAATGAAAGTGTTCTAATGCGTCATCATTGTAGATAAGGTGGAGCATGCGAACAGATCTCCCATTCAACTGTGGCAGGCTTGTCTTGGAGCTGCAACAATCACGAATAAAACGGGACCGCAGGGCAGAGATGCTCCCAACACTTGAAAAACAGGATTTACCATCAGTTTCGCAGGACAGGAAACTGACACTTTCAAGCGACACCAGGATTATGATTAATCCTTTACCCAATACCCTCACTACTGTGGAATCGTGTACTTACTGCCGCTGGAGAAGTTGAAATACCTTCTCTTTCCTGATGATACAGCCGCTGGAGGGTTTTTCGAATACCGTGTGAACGAGAATGAACAGCTGACATGCGACGGTGGCACAGAGGTCAAAGCTCTTCCGAGTGGTATTTCCAATGCCTCCTTATGAAATTCACTCCAGCAGTGGCTCTCACCCGCTCGTCGCCAAAAAGAGATGTTGTGTTCCCACCTTAGGAATAGACGAAGACTGCAGCAGGTAGGTTTATAACTTTTATTGTGGGTACAAGAGAGCCACCGCTCCTCACTCCAACAGCTACCGGCTCCAACTGCCTGACCCAGAACCCCCATAAGAACCACAATGGGGTGGAACACACAGGGGTTCTAATCGGGAAGCAACAAGCACATATACATGCAATGGAGGCACTGGTGAGTGCAATACAACAAATAGCATATGTGAATGCAAGCACTTCAGGGATACATTTACAATGATTGCGAAGACAGATATCAAGGTGGGACGGAAAACAACATACAGACGAGGGGGGGAAGCCACACCACCAAAGCACCATGTTTTAATCAGCTGAGGCCTCTTTAGCTTCTACAGGGCCCAACATCTCTCCCCTGTAGGATCGCCACGGAGCCCACACCTTCTCCCATTTTTTTTAAGACACCCTTTTGTAGACTGTTTCCTCGGCCCTCTGGCACCAATCTACGTCCCTTTCCCAGTCTGCCACTGAAGGGGGAAGGGACGCCCCCGATCCCTTAGCAATATTACGCTTTGCGATTCCCTGCTGCTAAGACGAGCCATATAGTAGAATACTTGGGCCAATCTGTCTCTCCCTTAATTATCTGTAGATGCCACTTTGCATCTAGCAGCACGTCGGTACCCACCACCCTGGCCATAATCGTCATGACTCTGCGCCAGTATTGCACAATTTGGGGACCTTCCCACAGGATGTGGAAAAAAAGTGCCCTCACCGTCGCACCCTTGGATGCACTGTGGTGATGGTACCCTGCCAAGCTTGTGCAGAAGCGTCGAAGGATAGTAGGAGCAATGTAAAATCCGGAGCTGGATCAGTCTAAAACGCACCCGTATTGCGATTTCCCTCGCAGGCCCTGGAGCGCCTCCTGCCACTCCTCATCCTCTATATTGCCCAGGTCGTCAGTCCAGGCGGCTCTCAATGCTGCCAGTGGGTCAGGCAGGTTATTCATAAGCTTCCGGTATATTGTTGAAATCACTTTCTCAGGGATAGGGTCAATTAATAATCTGTCCTCCAGGGGCGAATAGTCAGGAAGGAGAGTATCTCCCTTTAACTGAGTCAGCGGGGCATGTCTGAGCCTCAAATAATGAAACCTCTGAGTCTCAGTCAGCTCATACTCCGTCTGTAGGTCCTCAAATGGAAGTGGGGCTCCATCCCTCCACACGTCTCCAAGTCTCTCTATTCCTATGGTCTTCCATTTTGTAAACCCTTGAAGCGAGGCCACCTCCGTCAATCCTGCACTAGACCACAATGGTGTTCTGCTGGTAAGTTTGTTATGCCAGCCTAGAGCCCGATTGGCCTCTCTCTCCAGCATGAGACAACTACTGCTACATAGAGATAATGGAGAGTGCGCATGACTGGTTTGGTTGCCCCAGAGGGCTGACCTAACAGTCAGGGCCCACAGCATTGGGCAAGCAATTCCTCCCCGACCGACCCGCCTGCCCCAACCAGGCATACCATTCTGCTTTCTCGCAGCGCGAGAAGCAGAAACATAAAATGGTATTTTAAATACCATTTTATGTTTCTGCTTCTCGCGCTGCGAGAAAGCAGTGGGGCGACGCTCCTCCGCCATAATGGAGGAGCCGCCCCTGGTTACTTTTGCTGTGCATTCAAAGACTGGGGTCAAATGTCCGGCTCTGTCTCCGTGGGGGCTTGGTGTTTACTTTTTTTTTTCTCTGACTTCAAAGTGAGAGGATTTATGTGCCAATTTTGCTGGATGCTGGGGGTAAGAAAGTCTATTTTTTTTCTAGCATAAAACATTTAAATGAACTCCAAGTATTTCAAAATATATCAGAATTAAAAAAGCACAAATGAAGCACGGTTTTTATTAATTCTGAAGTGTGTTGGAAACAAATACTTTATTATGATCAAATCAATATACTAGGTGATGCCATTCCCAAACATTATCTTTTGTGTGCTCTATAGTTTTATTAGTAAAAATGTATAGTTTACAAATGCAAGGTCCAAGTCTCTCCCCGGCAACCAATGCCCCTTATGTTTTGTGTAGGAGGAACACTACTCAAGGTTTGGACCTACCATGCCTCCATGTTTAAGGGATTTTGAAAGAGTGAGTGCGTCCTCCTGTAGATTTGAGATTTTTTCTTGTTCCTTTGTTCAAGTTTTTTCGCTATAATGATTATGGGTATGCTTCTTGTATATTAACTTGCTTTTTATTATTCATCATCGGAACATTTTCATCATTTACAACATGTATGACCTATTTTAAAGAATATCAATTTCAGATGCATCCGCCACGTGTTTAGCCCCCTTATTGGTCAGCTAGCCCAGAGCCTTCTCAAGGCTGCAAAGAATATGATGAGATAACATAAATCATAAAATGCAAGTAAAAAAACAGAGGTGAACCGTCACCAAGTGTGTGATAGTACAAGGCAGGGAGTGCGTGTAACTGGCTCACCCTTATCATGCTCCCATGGTGTGTATCGTAGGAGGTATCCCATAAGATAGATTCAGATAGTTTCGGATGGCACTTGTTACCACTATTGTTAAGTTGTGATCTATTATGACAAATACATGTGTAACTATATGATCATCGTGACAGCGATTAAACAGTAGTGTTAGTCAGCCCAAGTTTTTCATAGGGTTTGGTTTCCGCAGGCAGGAAGGATTCGGTTTGATCAAAGCACCCTCTAATTGGCATACTGCAGTTAACGCGAAGGATCATATGGTGACAAATGCTCATACTCTGATTAGTGAATGGTTCGTGAAAGTATAGGCATGCTGATGTTAGCAAAGATGGAAAAAAATATTTGATGAAAATAGGGAACCTTTTTATATTCAAATGAACATCATGATTGAAACAGTCCTGCAGTCAATTATCCCACAAGACACACATTATACGATGTGCTTAGGTCGAGAATGTGTTATATCTGAACAAAGACAAACAATGTATATTACAAAAACCCTGTCAATGAGGTCTTCCTGACAGCAGCATTATTACTAACAAAGGAGTGAGCAGTATTGAAGCAATATAGGAGTGTTAAACAATGCCTTGTCCCAATGTTGATATGCTCTTAAAATTCGATCTAGGAAACATTCTTGGAATTTGGAGAGGATTGCAAAAGAGTCCCTAGGTATGTGTCATAAGATTGAGCCAGAAGCAGATAAGAAAATATGCTAAATACAGTCTCATTAAATGTAGTATAGAGATGGGATATTACTCAGATTGTAATAACCGTGATGTTAAAGCAGACTTAGTAAAAGTGTATGTCTGTGCAAATGTAATAATGTTCATTGTAATTGAGAATGTGTTGTCTGTAATGCTGTGGTTACGTAGCAATAATAGCATTACTCTGAGTCCTTTTCTTGCTGTGATGAATTACAAAGTGAGGCCCATGTGCCTCCATTCACCAACCCTTCCCAACGTCTATACCCCCCACCTTACTGCTTGTTCCTTACCAAGCCCAAACACCACAAGGTTGGACTGGTTGAAAGGGCTGGGGTGAGGACTTGATTCATCACGGCAAGAGAAGGACTCAAAGTAATGCTATTATAGGCAAGTAATTGCAGCATTACCCCCTCGTCCCTCTCGCCGTGATGAATCACATAGTGAGATGTACCCAAGCCACAAAACTGACCAGGACAACTGCACAGAATATCCAAACACAAGTTTAATCCCTAGGCAAAAAACTGGTTACAACACAGAAGCCAAAACTTTGGAACCCAACTAGTCTGGAACCTCCCGACCCTGAACCACCCGATAATGAGTCACAAAAGTAGAGGGCACTGCCCGACTGATCTCCCCTGGATTTCTGAAACAGAAGCAGACATGCCCCTAGTAGACCTCTCCTGAATCCCCAGAGGAGACGACGGACCAAACCGCTTATATGCAAGCAGAATCAGTGAATTGATTCACCTGCTCAAGGTCTGAGTTGAAGGTTATCCCCTTTCTGGGCAAGATGAAAATTCACAAATAAAGCGGAGGAAACCCAGAACTACTTCACCTCTTCCTGGTAGATCAGAACCGCCCTCCGCACATCAAGTGAATGAAGTGCCACCTCCTCAGGAGATTGGGGATCTGGGAAAAACACTGGAAGAATCCGTTCCTGCTGACGATACAAAGAATTCACCTTGTGCACAAAGCCAGGGCCCAACCTAAGAGCAATCCTGTCATCAAATACATGAAAGAAAGGAGACAGACTAGACAATGAGTCTTGCTCCTTGAGCAGAAGTTACAGCCACCAGAAAGCACCTTCAATGTCAGCAGACGTAATCCCACAGATGTCAAAGGTTCAAACGGGGGATACTGGAGAGCCCGCAAAACCAGCTGCAAATCCCAAGATGGACACGCCACCTGAGGGACCCGGCAGAGATTGGAAAACCCCTTAAAGATCATGGAGACCAGACCCTAATTGTCCACCCAGGGGACCAGAAAGCCTTAATCACTGTCCATTGCACCTTGGGAGTGGCAGGACTTAAACTCAGCTGAAACCGGTCCTGGAGAAATTCCAGCACCTGAGCCAGAGAAACAGAAAGCTGCCTTACATCACACCAAGCCTGAAACGTCTTCCAGTGCTGAGCATAAGAAGACCTGGTAGACCATCTCCTAGATGCCTGCACAGTAGAGGAGACAGATGCCAAAAGACCCTGCAACAATAAGCCTCCCCGCTCAACCGCCAACCCGTCAACTTGAGCTTCGCTACAGAGGGTACCTGGAGACTTGGAAGCCTCAGGGGAGACGGAACCAACAGAAACAGCCACTCCAGATTAACCTTCATCTCCATCAATAGAGGAAACCAGACAGAGCGGGCCATTCCGGAGCCACCAGAACAACTGGAGACCTCTCCCTCCGAACCAAAAACCTCTGAATCAAAGGAAACTGAGGCAAAGCAAACATCAGACTCGCAGACCAAGGACACGTCAGGGCATCCATCTCTGAAGCTGACTCTTCCCTTCCTCTTGGAAAAAAACAGGGGAAGAAGGGCATTGCCAGGGCTGTCTAACCGGTCTACCTGGGGGCGACCCCACAACCGATACACCTTGGCAAACACCTGGGGATAAACACAAAAGTCCTGAGAGGACGGAGTCTCACTGCTCAGGCGATCGGCCTCTCCATTCAGAACTCCCTGATTAAAGATGGCCCTTAACAAACCCACAATCGACTGAGCCTAAAGGAACATTCGATCCGCAATTGCAGACAAAGACAGGGCCCTCGTCGCCCCCTGTCGACTGACATAGAATTTGGCCATGGTGTTGTCTGTCTGGTTGATAACATCCCTATTCAGATGAGGGGAAAAGTGGAGTAGAGCCAGACGAATAGCCTCCAACTTCCTCCAGTTGGACGACCGGGAACTCTGGCACGCCTTCCACAGGCCCTGGACCATGAGAGCCCCCGACCAGGCCCCCCATCCACTTTTGCTGGCATTAGTCGTGATGATCTCTGAATCTGGAGACAACAAGGAGTCCCCCTTCAGAATGTTTTTTGGACAAAGCTACCGCCCCAGTTCCTCCTGGATAACTGACTTCTCAGGGAGAAGACACGAAGAACTCTGCACATTGGGCACCCACAGCCTTCGAATAAACCTTATGAGCATATAGATGCGCCACCAAGCCCAGGGAACCAAGAACACAGTGGCTTCCAGATCGTCCTGCACCCTCATTCAAATTGAGACTGGCTGAACAGGTGCCGACAACAGATCCAGCAGATGCAAATGGATCATCAGCATCCTTGAGTCTGGCAATGTTACAATGCATAGATCCATCCGGAACCGGGCCCCAATGAAAATGCGATCCCGAGTTGGAATCGGCTGTGACTTCCTTGCATTCATTAAGTAGCCATGAGATGACAGAAGATCCAGTACTGTCTGGACATGTAAACAAGTTGGGGCAAGAAATGCCTCCTTGACCAAACAGTCTACATACAGGAAGACAGCAATCCCTGCAGATGAAGTGCCATCAGGGGAGCCAACACTTTGTAAACTCTCAGAGCCGACTGCAGACCAAATGGCAGGACCTGGTATTGGAAATGTGACAACCCCACAGTGAATATTGAGAAACTTGAACAGGAACGTGCAGGTACACATCCTGCAGCTCGATCGTAGTAATGAAGTCTCCTGGAGACAGGGGAATGAGATGTTGAAGACAGCATCTTAAATGAAATGGAGGCCACCCATTTATTGAGGCATTTCAGATCCAACACTGGCCGAAACTCCCCTGACCACTTTTGTACCAGGGAAAGGATAGAGTACGGCCCTTGATAGCCCTGATCCAGTGGCACAGGGATGTTCTCTCTTTTCGTCACCAAGGCCTGAATCCTTTCCAGTAGAGCTTCCATCTTTCCCGGATTCTTTGGGACAGGTGTAGGATGAAGTCTGATATAGCTGCCCCGCACGATACTCCTCACCAATTTGTCAGAGATGGAAATCACCCATGCTGTAAGGAATGCAGTTTTCCGTCCACCCACAGGTCTCGTGTCTATAGGATTCCTATATTCGGGAGCTCTGACTGGAGGGGCCCCACCTTTGTGGTGACATCTTGCTGCTTACCCCTTGTGGGTTGGAACAGATTCCTGTGGAAGAAATAGGAATGGGTGTCCTTATGAGGGAAATCCCTGTTGTCCCTGGCATCCGATTCCAAGTCTTGGAAGATTTGCTGGAAGAAGACCTGTAGTACCAAGTCTGCTTTTTATCCTTGAAGCTCTTCCGTTACAGACCATCCAACCGCTCATCGACTTGTTTGCCACCCTCAAGCAGCAGTTTAAGAAAATACTTTTTTTCAGCTAGATCTGCTTTCCATTCCTGCAACTAGAGGTTTCGTTGGGCCATGACCGCAGAGGAGGAGGAGGCCACAGACGCTGCCTTTATTACATCAACCAATACATCAGCCAGGAACTTGGTCTGTTGTTCCATATGTATCAGAACATACGACCCACTTGACCCCTCTTGCATGGCCTCCACCAAAGCCTCAAAATCCTTTGCTAAGGATTGAGCTGCCAAGGCCCCAAACGAGGCAGCCCTGAGCACCGGATTAGATGCCTTGAATGACTTCTCACTCCACCATCTACCTTGTGATCCACATGATCTGTAGGGAAATAATCATCAGGATTTAATGAGGACCTACCAAGAAGAGGAGCCAATATAGAATCAACCTTAACGGAAGGTGGTGACAGCGTATCCATTTCTTCCAATGCATAGGACTTTTGAAGAAAGCAGGGAACCTGGCTATGCTCCGGCTTTTCCCAGGATCTACATGTCGTCTCCTTGTTCTTTGGGTGGAGTGGCAAAGTGAGCGCCGCAGGCTTAGCAAATTGCGGAAAAAGGTCCTCAGCAGCTACCTCCACCGGAGGTGGCCAATGCCCAAATTGTCTCTGATATGAGAGAGAACGTCCGCCAGTTCATCCCTGGACCTGAACTTCCCACCAGGCAACATATGTCTCTCGGATGGAATCCGCTGAAGAATCAGAATCCGGATCATCATCCAACTGGACTGAAACACACTTGGACTTATGACTGGCAGAGAAGGGTTTAGTGACTGCTGCATCAATCATAGCCGGGGACTGGTGGCTCAGTGGACAAATGCGCCCACTGCAGGGACCTGTGTTCGACCTCATGGTCACAGGTTCAAATCCCCGCTGGTCCACTCAGCCTTTCATCTACCTATGGTCGGTAAAATGAGTACCATTGAATTGTTATTCAGCACCAAGATACCTACGGGTGAACATGCGCTTTACAAATACACAAGTTATGTTGCCTGGACTTCGACAGCGGACGGGGAAACGGGCACCCCACTCTGGGCACCACCAGCTCCTGCTGACTCATCCTGCTAGCAATCAGGAGAGTGTGACCTACGCCTCTTCACAGGTCACTTCTCCATTGGTAGTCAACAGACCGCAACAGGAAAACGTCTCCCAAACAAATAGTCTCTAAAGTGATGCTTTTTGGGGTTGCACCTCCCTCCAAAACAGACCGAACCTGTAATAATGTCACCTGGGGATTGGCCAGGCATGTTGCGAGCTATGTTCCCTGTAAGGTGCGCGCACCCGACTGTTTGCAGGCGCGCATGGCCTCTGCTGGTGCGCGCATCAAGAGAGACTTTCCGAGCTTTTTAAATCATTAACGCTGAAGGAAGCTTTCTTGGTGCGCGCTGTCATAGGAGCAGAACACCTGCTCTTCCATAGTTTTTCAGATAGGAGCCTCTGAAAGGGAAAAGTATGTCTACAGAGGCAGGCGGCTGTTACAAATGCCGTCTGCTGTCCTACTGGTGTGAAGAGCATTCTTACCTAGATGCACTTAGACCTTTACAAGCCCTTTCGAATTCCACGTGGCTTCTGCAGCTTTATAGCCAGACCTGCTGCTGACTTTGAAGCTGATGAACCAAGTTCGAATCTCAGCAACATTCTGTGATTCTGGGTAGATCACTTAATCTCCCCATGTTTACAAAAGCAATGTAACTGGTGCTCATGCAAAATGTGCCAATGCCTTGCCATGAATAAAACCAGCAGAAAAATGCACAACGCGGTAAAATCAAAGCAGTGGCATAAGAGAAAAGACAAATAGATGCACATTTAGTGGCTGTTTTGAACAAAGTGAAACCTGCTAAAATCATAGCTTCACTGCTTAATTTGTGCGATCTTAGGCAAATATTTTATTTCACCAAAACTCCTTTACCTTCATTGTTACATATGAAATCACTTTCAAATATGTGAGTTCAGAATACCAGTTGTACAAAAACCTATTGTTTGTGATTTAATAGACTATAATGTTACTCTTTAAAAAATCTGGTCCACCTACAGGGTTTACATCACAACTGTCTTGTCTATTCATTAGTGGTTGTGTTTAAAAACTATGGGCCTCATTTACAATATTTTGACGCACTGCAGAGCAGCAAGCCTTCCCGACGCACTGCCATGCGTCAAAAGAAAAGGGCATGAATGCACTGTATCAACAAGACACTGCGCATTTCTGTCCTTTTCCCCCTGTGCTGTCGCACAATGGGCTGCCATGCACCAACGCAGGCACCTTTGTGCCTTAGGGGTGATTGTTTTTGTGCAGGAAGGGTACAAAAACAATCACGCGAGGTGTTTTCATCTTTCTATGTGTGCAGAATGCAGCCCACATACAAAAAAGAAAAACGAGGAGAAATAAAGGTATTTCTCCTCGTTGCGCCTACATTGCGTCTCCCCCTGGGGAGGCGTAGTAATCTGACACATTTCCAGGTTTACAAAACGTTGTAAATCTGGGAATGCGTTGGGTTCCATGGATGTTGCATGGGAACAACCACAGCAACACCCATGGAACACCCCTTTCACGCATATTGTGTTCTAGGGCCTATCCAAGGTGCCCAATATAGAACCAGATCACATGCAAATAATGAGGTTTCTTTTTACCGTTTGGTGTCCTTGAGTGCATGGTATGTCAAACGTCTACTCTGTGCTTAAAACCCTCCCTGAAAATTTTGATTACATTCTACGCCAGTCCACTGTACGCCACTATAATCTACTCTGCACCACCGCTTCACTCTACTCTGAAACAATATACTGTCACTGCACTCTACGCCTCTACTCTACGCCATTCCACTCTGCCACTGCACTCCACTCTGCTCTACGCCACTGCACTAGAAACCACTGCACTCTACTCCTCACCACTGTACTCCTCACCACTCTACTCTACGCCACTGCTCTCTACCACCCTATGCCATTGCACCCTACAATTCTACTCTGCAACACTGCACTCTACACCACTGACCTCTGCACTCTTTACCAATGCACTGTACACCACTCTACTCTGCATCACTCCACGCCACTTTGCCCGCTGCCACTGTATTCTATGCCACCGCACTCTGCCACCCTTCACTGCACTCTGCGCCATTATACTCTGGACTGGTGTAGAGTGCATTGGCGTAGAGTTTTGCAATCTACTCTACCCCACAACCCTGTAGTCTGTCACTGCACTCTATGCCACTGCACTTTACGGCCCTCTACTCTGCAACACTGCGCTCTACCCCACTCTACTTTGCACTACAGCATTCTATGCCAATGCACTCTACGCCACTCTCCTCTGCATCACTCCACTCTGTGCTACTGCACTTTGCAGTACTCCATTCTGTGCCACTGCAGTACTCCACTCTGTGCCACTGCACTCGCCAGTACTCCACTC